>CALNHX010001499.1:0-222283 GCA_940337035.1 Agriotes lineatus
ATAATTCCTTATTCGAACTCCGCCAAAGAAGCAGTTGCGGATTTTGAAGTTGGTATTCACGTAGCTATAAATACCGTTTTTAAAAGTGTTACATTAACAGGTTGCCGATTTCATTTTACACAAAGTTGGTGGAGAAAAATCCAAAAACTAGGATTAACTAGTCAATACAAAAGTAGTTCAGAAATCGGTACATTGCTACACTGGACTTTTGGTTTAGCTATGTTGGAGCCAGTGGTGTGCCCATAGGGTATACTCCATATACGCCGTATACTCTCAGGATTTTCTGGGCATACTGCGTATACTCTCAAGCAATTTTGTGAAAACTCGTTGAATGTGCTTACAAATTAGGCCTAACGTCAAGTCGAACGCTACTTGAACAATTGTCTGCACCAAGGCTGCCAGTGTTTGTAGGATTTATCCCACCACTCTACCTTTCCGCAGCAGTGAAGGGTGTATTGTGCGACCATACGTGAAGGTTTGGCTGCGAGACCATCGATGGGCACTTTCAGCTCCTCGTGGTAAAGTTAAAGAATGCAAAAAACAGACAAGGAAGAAGATGCATTACGAAAAAAGTTTTTTGTCAATACATTTAATTAGGTTAATCGATTTTTTTTCAATTTTATATAGAAAAAAATAATAAAAATTTTAAGCTCATTTGTTGTAATTGCCCCCCCCCCCCCGCTAAGCAACCATAGAAAAAGTCAGGCACACAATGAAGGGTATTTAATTGGTAATTATATTAGCAAATCTGCTACGTTTCAATCTTTACTATGGGCAAGTGCTTGCAATCGTTTCATAGCAAATTTAATTCATATTTTTATTCAGCCCATCCAAATATATTGTGTTATCTTGTTTTTTAATATACTCTTAAGTAGAAGAAAAAAAATAATTAAAAATCCTGCAGATTAGTCAGGTATATCGGTTTATGTATGGCAACTTTGTGTTGGCCGGCAGAGTTTGAGTATTGATAACGAAGATTATAAATGAAGCGGCGGAGTTAAGGAACAACGCATTCAACAATACATCCAGCAAAGGATAATCTGTAATTAAATATTCTCCCAAGCACAGTACAAAATCATTTTTATCGGTTTCAAGGTTATGTTGTTTATTCACTGTAAAATATGTTACTTAACCAAATTTTGGATTAAACTAGAGACCCTTTCATTAAATTATTTTACAAGTCCATAACTTTCTTCGATTTTCAACTGTAGAGTATTTTAACCAGGATTACGAAAATTTTAACGATTTGTCGTTGATCACTGATACCTACATCACCACCAAAAGTTGTAATACATATGGAATGCTGCCTTTATCTGTTTACAGAATTAATAAACAACACATAAACTATACTGCTGTATTAAATAAACGCAGTACAATGGACACAAAACTTAAAAAATTAAAATTTATGGAAAGCTTCCATAAAAAAGTTAACGTTGCTTGTCCACCATCAGCTGTTAGGGCGCAGCTTGTGACGTCACGTGGAAAAGCCTAATCAATTGATATTTTTTGACAAAATCGAGACAATATAAAAGGTTTACTTTTAAAATAATAGTCTCAAGATATATTACACTACGATTTTCTTTTCAACTGCGGCACAAACCTTTTCCAGGTGTGTTAAATTGTAAACCTGTGATCAGTCATGTTACAAAATCAAGCGTATTCGTCTTTTTAAAATTATCTTCTCAATATTCATTACCATTTCTGGTCTTATTCAATTTTTAAGAGTGTACAAATTATATTAAAGCTTATTTTGCAGCAGCAGGTCTATTAACAAATTAAAACAGAAAATAATGCTTGCAAAGGTAAAAATTAAAATTATTCATAAAAACTGAAATTCTTAATTTTATTCTTTTATAGGTACACTATAGATCAGCCTCCACACTGCTAATGGTGTAAGAAGCACTCGGATTAAGAATGTAACAATGAACAATAACACAGTCAGAATCAACCACGACGCTGTCCTCTGAATCCGAGCTATCCTCAGAATCAACACCTGTTTTTTGCAAAAGCACATATCACTTCACAATATCATCGATTTTTGCACTCTAAGCAATGGGCATGCAGCTTGCAGTCCAGCGCAGGATCCCTGGAAGTTCCAGCTGCTAGTATGTCCTGGTGGCAATCCAATAGGTTCCGCAGCGCCTCGAAGCAGTGAATGATTTCGTGCTGCAAGTTCTTCTCGGAAATGGGGAACTGCTTAACCTACACGCATTTTCGAAGTCATTTGAGAATGTCATGTTGTCCCTGTAGGTAGTTCCGGATTATAGCGTGGTTTATCTCCGGGTGCTTTGGGGCTGAAAAGTCCAGCCTGCAGTCGAGAAGCCCCATGTTCGGCTTCTCCTTTTTAAATTGACGCAACTTCTGTATCTGCACGGCGAACATTTTTGTTGCATTCGTTTCCTACAAGAATAATATAACAGTAGGGTGTATATACCACAAAACAATACCTAATGCTAATGCATACATCAACCCTATCTGATCTAACCTATGACATCAACTGTGCAATGCGCGCGTAAACAATCATCCAAGCAAAATGGTCGCCGCAGTGTTGCCAACTCTTGATTTTTTTCCGTAATAGAAAAATCTGATGTGATACACTCACACAACTTCCTTTTACAGCAGTGGTTCCCAAACTTATTTGGCTTACCGCCCCCTTTTCAGAAGGAAAATTACTCAGCGCCCCCTGGAAACCTACATTCTTTAAGCGAACAAACAGAAAGATATTGTAGTGGTAGCCCCTTGAGACTGATAATTATCTATAATAATATTTCTAGGTAGGAAATTATTTTGAAAGAATAAATTAATTCACAATTAAAAAGTACAAGGAAGGATTTATACATTAAAAGTACAACATAAATATTTGAGATTTGTTTAATGAATGATACATTAGATACATTTACTGTTAAATTGTGAATAGTTTATTAAAAAGGTTCGAGCATATAAGTTGATTTAGTTGGGATAGTTGTTTGGTAACATCAGAGCTTAGATTTTAATTTGTAGGTATTAACTGACAATCGCAATAACTAAAGTGAAAGCAAACTCAAATGATTATCTGAAAAAGTGAATTATGAAATGTTATAATAAAACTAGCTGGCCCGGCAAACGTTGTTCTGCCCAAAAATAATTTGTCTCTGAAACCCCGATTCACCACTATAGAGTTTTGATTTTATGTCATGTCCATCGTCTTGGAGTAAATGCCATTTTCGCAATCGACGTCCCAAAAAACCTCAATAACGACACCCATATCGATTGGGTTAGGTTTTCCGTCAGTTTTGACACAAAATGACGCAAATCCTAACCTGCTAACCTCGAATTTGACATTGACGTACAGTGTCACCAACATATTATTCATACGTTGAATTTCCACAGATCGCTGAGGAACAGTTTTTTTTTTGGATCTCTCGATATATAAAGATATGTGACTCACAAACGTTTTATACATATAATATGCAGGTGTATTGCGGAGCTCAACCACCTGGGCCTTACGTCATCTCTAATAGACCCTACTATATCAAAATATTGGTGGGGGGGAGGGGGGGGGGGTGAAATTTTGGGGGACCCGACAGACATTGTCCTGTCCGAACGTTGGTTTGCCTGCTATTAGCAGGTTCAGCAAAGGTTTTTTCGATTTTCTAATTTTCGATTTTTTTCATTTTAAAAAATATTGGGGGCGGTGGGGGGTGAAATTTTGGGGTTATATGTTATGATATGCGAGAAATCTTTAAAAAATTTAAAAAGAGAAATTTGTCAAAAAAAAATTTAAAAAGTTCCTAGAACCCGACTGCAGCGCCACCTACCGGATCCAATTGTAAATCTAAACCATCCAGGGACCCACTCAAATACACACAAAAAATTTCATCAAAATCGGTCCAGCCGTTTAGGAGGAGTTCAGTGACATACACACGTACAGAAGAATTATATATATAAAGATATGCAGGTGTATTGTGGAGCTCAACCACCTGGGCCTTACGTCATCTCTAATAGACCCTACTATATCAAAATATTGGTGGGGAGGAGGGGGGGGGTGAAATTTTGGGGGACCCGACAGACATTGTCCTGTCCGAACGTTGGTTTGCCTGCTATTAGCAGGTTCAGCAAAGGTTTTTTCGATTTTCTAATTTTCGATTTTTTTCACTTTAAAAAATATTGGGGGCGGTGGGGGGTGAAATTTTGGGGTTATATGTTATGATATGCGAGAAATCTTTAAAAAATTTAAAAAGAGAAATTTGTCAAAAAAAAATTTAAAAAGTTCCTAGAACCCGATTGCAGCGCCACCTACCGGATCCAATTGTGAATCTAAACCATCCAGGGACCCACTCAAACACACACAAAAAATTTCATCAAAATCGGTCCAGCCGTTTAGGAGGAGTTCAGTGACATACACACGTACAGAAGAATTATATATATAAAGATATGCAGGTGTATTGTGGAGCTCAAGCACCTGGGCCTTACGTCATCTCTAATAGACCCTACTATATCAAAATATTGGTGGGGAGGAGGGGGGGGGGTGAAATTTTGGGGGACCCGACAGACGTTGTCCTGTCCGAACGTTGGTTTGCCTGCTATTAGCAGGTTCAGCAAAGGTTTTTTCGATTTTCTAATTTTCGATTTTTTTTCATTTTAAAAAATATTGAGGGCGGTAGGGGGTGAAATTTTGGGGTTATATGTTATGATATGCGAGAAATCTTTAAAAAATTTAAAAAGAGAAATTTGTCAAAAAAATTTTAAAAAAATTCCTAGAACCCGATTGCAGCGCCACCTACCGGGTCCAATTGTGAATCTAAACCATTCAGGGACCCACTCAAATACACACAAAAAATTTCATCAAAATCGGTCCAGCCGTTTAGGAGGAGTTCAGTCACATACACACGTACAGAAGAATTATATATATAAAGATATACCATATAGAAATTTTTTATAAATTATTATTGCTAGAGAAAATGATATTTTTAAAATAAACAAATCTTTTCTGAATTTGTAACCTGTATTTTGAGTAAAAGCAAATTTGAATAATAAAAGCTCTTTATTATAATGGTATTTACTTTCTGGATGGTGTATTAAAGAGTGTGATAAAGTAAAATTAAAGAAACGGAGAATAAACAGACTGAATAAATAAAGTAACAAATAGTATGAAGAAGAATAGAACACTTAATAATGGTAAATAGTCTTCATGGAATAAATAAATCTTTAACTTGCATTGTGTGTGTTTATTTGGAAAATAATGTTACACTATGTTACACAATAGATGAAATATGTACGAATGGTTTTTCTAAATCTCCTTATCTTCTCTTCCTTCATTAAGCTTTCACCGCCCCCTTATTTTTATTCACCGTCCCCAAATGCACCCGAAGCTGCTATCGCCCCCCTGGATCGTTCCAGCGCCCCCCAAGGGGCGGTATCGCCCACTTTGGGAATCACTGTTTTACAGTGATCTTATAATTAGTCAAAAATTTCATTTTTAATTTCTATGCATTTGTCAAAAATTTTCAAAAATTACAAATTCTATAAAAACGGTACAAAATAGAGCGTTAGTTGAAGAGACAAATTTTCTCTAAAATTTTAAGCTGAATTCAAAAATGTAATAATATACCGGATGTTCTATTTAAAATAGGAGTTAATAAAAAAAATAGAAAAAAAAAACAAGAGAAGCCCACTTTAGAAGTATTCAACTGGAAAATGACCTAGCTCACATCAATACACATTAAAAATGTAATAAAAATGTAAAGTTTGAAAAAAATCGTTAAAGCGGTTTTTGAAAAATTCGAAAAAAACTGAAAAATCACAAGAGTAAACACCTACTTCCGGTTATGCGATTATCTTCAAAAGCTTGCTGTCTTATCTACATACTACACAAAACTTATATATGAAGTTTCAACGCCATACCTCTTTTCATTTTTGAGATATTCTGTTCACAGACACACAGACAGACAGACAGACAGCCCAATGTCCAAAAACATGTTTTTTGGGTTCAGGGGACTCTAAAACGTGAAGATCTGTTGAAAACTCCATTTCGAATTTTTGGGGTGAATCCAATACTTCCTTTATAGTAAAAGGAAGTAAAAATAGTAATAGATTTGGCAGTTTGGGTAATAGACTAATAATAATTTAAATTCTACTCAAATCCATCAAAATAATCAGTTTTTTACTTCCTTTTACAATAAAGAAAGTATTGGATTCACCCCAAAAATTCGAAATTGAGTTTTCAACAGATCTTCACGTTTTAGAGTCCCCTGAACCCAAAAAACATATTTTTTTCATTGGTCTGTCTGTCTGTGTGTGTGTCTGCCTGTCTGTGAACAGAATATCTCAAAAACGAAAAGAGGTATGGCATTGAAACTTCATATATAAGTTTTGTGTACTATGTAGATGAGACAGCAAGCTTTTGAAGAAAATCGCATAACCGGAAGTAGGTGTTTACTCTTGTGATTTTTTAGTTTTTTTCGATTTTTTCAAAAACGGCTCTAACGATTTTTTTTAAACTTTACATTTTTACTACATTTTTAATGTGTATTGATGTGAAATAGGTGATTTTCCAGTTGAATACTTCTAAAGTGGGTTTCTTTTGTTTTCTTTTCTATTTTTTTATTAACTCCTATTTTAAATAAAACACCCAGTATATTATTACATTTTTGAATTCACCTTAAAATTCTAGAGAAAATTTGTCTCTTCACCTAACGCTCTATTTTGTACAGTTTTTGTAGAATTTGTAATTTTTGAAAATTTTTGACAAATGGTTAAAAATTAAAAATGAAATTTTTGACTAATTATAATATAACTGTAAAAGGAAGTTGTGTGAGTGTATCACACCAGATTTTTATGTTAGCGTTAACTTTTGAACTCGGTGTTTAACCTCTGTAGACTAACTATGGAAAGTTATGTAGCCCATTTTTTTACTTCCTTTTACTATAAAGGAAGTATTGGATTCACCCCAAAAATTCGAAATTGAGTTTTCAACGGATCTTCACGTGTTAGAGTCCCCTGATCCCAAAAAACATATTTTTTTTCATTGGTCTGTCTGTCTGTGTGTCTGTCTGTCTGTCTGTCTGTCTGTGTGTCTGTCTGTGAACAGAATATCTCAAAAACGAAAAGAGGTATGGCGTTGAAACTTCATATATATGTTTTGTGTACTATGTAGATGAGACAGCAAGCTTTTGAAGAAAATCGCATAACCGGAAGTAGGTGTTTACTCTTGTGATTTTTCAGTTTTTTTTCGATTTTTTCAAAAACGGCTCTAACGATTTTTTTTAAACTTTACATTTAATGTGTATTGATGTGAAATAGGTGATTTTCCAGTTGAATACTTCTAAAGTGGGTTTCTTTTGTTTTCTTTTCTATTTTTTTTATTGACTCCTATTTTAAATAAAACACCCGGTATATTATTACATTTTTGAATTCACCTTAAAATTCTAGAGAAAATTTGTCTCTTCAACTAACACTCGATTTTGTACCGTTTTTGTAGAATTTTTAATTTTTGAAAATTTTTAACAAATGGTTAAAAATTAAAAATGAAATTTTTGACTAATTATAAGATCACTGTAAAAGGAAGTTGTGTGAGTGTATCACACCAGATTTTTTTATATGGAAATGCAAATAGCGAAATTCTAAGGTAACAATTATTGGCAACAAACATTATCACTAGACTGATTTGTGTTGGTACATTATTTTTGCAGTGTGATTTAGAGGTTTCATGTTGAGTGGTTGACATTTAATTATTTTAAATTTTAGTTGTGCCTATTATAAACTTGAAATCTGATTTTATAAATTAGGACTGAGGACAAATTAAGTTTATAACGAACAGTACTACAATTTAAAATAATTAACATGTCAACCAGCCAACATGAAAGATAAAACCTAACCTCACTGCAAAAATAGTAACCAGAAACGTATGTACCAACACAATTCTATCAAGTGGCAATGCGTTCCCTGCATTTCATATGAAAAATATTGACCATATAATAGCGATTACTATTTACTTTACACAAGAGCTACACATTTTTCAAAAGTATACTAGCCTGCGATTGCCCCATGCCGAGGAAAGTTCAATAGTAATTAACATATTAAGAGGAGTAACCCAGTCTTAACATTCGAGCATATTTTTACCACTCGAGCGAGCGCAGCGAAGCGAAAGTGGTAATTTATGTGAGAAATGTTAAGACGGCTACCCCTCGAAATGCGTTCATTAGTTTATTGTTCATTGAGACAATAATTTTAAATCAATAATAATTACTAAAACTGCTAAATCGAAATCGAACTACCATGCATATGTGTGATGTTGCTATGGTGCATGCATGTTAAATGAGTGGATGCATGTTAAATGTATCTTAACATTCGAGGAGGCGAGTGTATGCATATTAAATGAGTGGATGCATGTTAAATGTATCTTAACATTCGAGAACGCGATCATGTTAAACACTGTTTAACATTTCAATGAAAAATAAAAAAATTTACAAGTACAAGATAATAGTGTTAAATTGGCCCTTTATTATAAAAAACAGCATAAATTCATATAATCTGTTAATTTTTAACTAAAAACGATTACCTACAGATTTTGTTCCAACATACCGTTTCATAAGTTTTGGCACAAAAGTCAAGGGGGCTCAAATGAAATACCTATGCAACCAATCGAGATGTTTTTGAAAACAAAAGTATGTTTGTTTACTAGGCTTCAATTTGACGTATGGGTATCGTTAGTCAGTTTGCGAAAAATGTCATAAACATTGGAAATTAGAAAATGTATTTTTATAATTTAGTTGGGCAAATGCCTAAAGCTAAAATAATGCGTATTTTTCGAAACCAAGATATATCAGCTAGGACCGTATATCGAACCATAGCGGAATGCGAATAGGGTATCCCTTGTACGAACCTTCCGAAAAGTGGAAGACCAAGGCCGTTCACCCCCCAGCAGTACAGAGTGTGGTAAGAAGTGCTAAAAATAAGGTTGGTGTGTCTGTGAGGAAACTAGCCAGGGAGAATAGGACTTCTGCCACCACTATTTGTAGAATTTTGGCCAGAAGTGGTCAAAAATACCACAAAGACAACATTGTCCAAAATACACCCCTAACCAGCTAGCCCGAATACCCCGATGTTGGCCCGACTTGGCTTCTTGCCATTGTGCTAGAGTAACACAAAATTAGCTTCAACAGCATTATGTACCAAAAAATGATAACCCACCAAACTTGCCGCAGGCTCGGCCCATTGAAGACTTTTGGGCACTTTTGGTACGAAAAGTGTACGACGAAGGATGGACAGCCCAAAATGGGGACCAACTACGTCGTAGGATTTTGATTAAGGTCAGGGAAATTGATGTTGTCGCCGCCCAGACCCTTATGAAAGGTGTCCGAAGAAAATTGCGCCTCGTGGAACAGCACGGGCCGTTTCATATAATTAAATAATTAAATTATGTTCTCAGGTAGTCCACTTATTTTAAGAAAAAATAATTTCTAATAAAAGTTTGTGGAGTTAAAAATATTTGAGTTTTTATTTTGTGTCAAAACGTGTGAAACATACGTTAAAAAAGAAATTTAATAGAAACGTAATAGAATCGTCATAGAAATTGCAAAACGTAATAAATTTTTTCTTCAAACGGCAGTAAAATATGGCATTATACTGCTGGATTGATGATGCTAAACTGTCACTTTATTGCCAAGCGGCAGATAATATTATCTGCCGCTGACGAGCGGCAGATAAAGTTATTATCTGCCGCTGACGACTTTATCTGCCGCTCGTCAGCGGCAGATAAAGTTATTATCTGCCGCTGACAACGTTATCTGCCGCTCGTCAGCGGCAGATAATATTATCTGCCGCTGACGAGATCAAGTAATTTTCTTCGAATTTTGTTGACAAAGTTGTAAATAATTTGTTATAAAAACGTTTGAAGAAAAAATACTATATGTTATTCGCAGCAAAAGTATGTTTATGTGGCTCGGCTGTACTTATCTGCCTCGCAAGCTCGGCAGATAACCCGTCCAGCCTCGCCACATAAAATATAACTTTTGCTCCTAATAACATAATATACTATTATTCACAACTATATATGTAATAAGATCATTACTGACTTTTAAAAAGTTGGAAAATGAGCTATTCCCAGCTTGTAACTTTCTAACCGGTCGGAAAAGTGATTGCCATCGCAGAGGTTGGAAATGAATCAATTGTCGACCACTGTGTAGGTACGGACACTGGGAATCTAGTTCATCCATTCATGCGCGTCACAACCTGTCGTATCAAAATACGTATAATATTTCCTCCAATTATTGTTTAGAATAAAGTGGTTGCGAATAAAATAGTATGCATACCACGGTGAAAAGTTTCATTCCTGTCTCGAGATAAAGTTGACCACGACGCTACGCGTCTCGGTTAACTACTTAATCTCTCGACAGGAATGAAACACTTTCCACCTCGGTATGTAATATACTATTGCTTTAAAAGTAATAGCGTAATAGGCGCGAGTAAAAAGTAATAAAACTGTTACTATAGTAATAGGTTGGCAACGCTGGGTCGCCGGTTGTGCGCAACCCGATGCGCGGGCTGGTCTGATGAGGGAGAGTTAAATTCTGATTGTTTTTTTCTGTGACTTCGGGTTTCCTATTTCCTTCTCAGTATATTCAAAGGGACCTTCCATAACAGTTACACGCTTGTTAAAAATACTGTACGCGAATCCGTTGCTGGCTCTTGGACTATACTAAATGTCAGTGAATTTATACAGTTTTATTATGCTTATAATAATAGGAGGCCTGGATCAATTTGGACAACATTCGGTTTGATGCTCCCAGAGCTGTGTGGTGCTCAAGTACAAGTACAGTCAAGCCTCGCCGTTCGCGGTTTTGCGGTTCGCTGATTTGATTTTACGCGGGACACCTTTGTGCTCCCTTTTCTTTGCCGTTCGTAGATATTTGCTTTGCCGTTCGCGGATGGAATTGCCAACGTTAACTGTTTCAACTTTCACACACTAAAAGTAAAAAAAGCCGACGTACTCGGTTTATGTCATGAACACCTAAATAACATTATTTATCACGAACTTGTAAACACACTTATCGAGTCTATTTCTTTGAATCTCTTATTACTAAATCGGACCTGAAATAAATTGTAAAATTATAACTTGAATAAACAAATGGACATTCGAGCTCTAGATTCAAGTGGCAGACTTATGTTACGAATGGAATTTAAGTCAAGCTTTACTGTCTGCTCGAGTTGCAAACGAAGAAAACTTTTGGTTTTTTGAGGTTACATAGTATAAATAAATCTAGTTTATGGAACCTAACCTCGTTTTTATCATTTATGTTTACTTGCGCATCGCGGTTTTGCGCTTCGCGGCATTCTTCTGGAACGTAACCCCCGCGATCGGCGAGGTCTAACTGTACTCGGTCATTGTAGCATTGTACTCTGAGTACTTAATTTTCGTGTATTCGGTACTCAGTCCACGAGTAAATTTTTTAAAGTGTACTTGCACTTGTATTTGACACCTTTCAGATTATAAAAATGTACTCTAATACATTTACGTGTACTCGAGTACGTATCTGTGTACTTGAATACATTTTTGGATACTCGAACGTATTTTCGGGTACTCAAGTACATTGCACTACGCAATAAATACATTTTTATGCGAACTTAGACATCAACAGGTGTTCAATCACTGGCCGCAATAGAACAAATATGATTATATTCATTTACGATACTGGTAAACAGACCACGTCGTCACCTCACAGATGACAATTTTGAAAACCTTATTTTGAAAGCCGTCGCCAGCGTGGCCGAGCGGTTAGGGCATCCGGCTGCGGTGCCACGGTACGGGGTTTAATCTAGTGACGGGAACAATCGAATTGTTTTGACTATCGAATAAATGCCGAATGAAAGGTTCAAACAATCGAATGAATGGTTCATTAAAAGATTAAAACTATCGAATACTTTTGTTTAAAGGGTTTTATAAGCTACAGGCGAAAACTAATTTGTTTTGATGCAACTGAAGTATTTGTGCAACCCTGCTACATTTGTACCTAAAGAAAGGGTTTTCTCGAAGGCCGGTCAATTAACAAATCTGAGAAGAAATCGCCTTTCTCCTAAAAATTTAAATTATATTGTATTCTTAAACAGTACTTTGTAGTTTGCAATAATTAATAAATAATCTTGTGTCTTGTTAATAAAATCAATATTATTTATTTTGCTATGAAAATAACATAAGAATTATGAAAACAGTTCGAATTTTACATACCGTTAAAATTAAAAAAATAAATGTGATATTTACTATTTAATAAAAATAGTTTTAATATTTTTTATACAAATGAATGATCAGTGCCATATTCCCTATTACGAAAATTACGCAGTTGCGTAAAGCGGTAGATTTTTAGGGGCGGTACATTTTTTTTGTGGATGGCGAAATTCTTTTTATATTGAAGTATGTAATCGCGGACAAAAAATGGAAGCATCATTGTTTTCCTAGTGTAAATGGGTATATTACCTAAGTTAAATCAACATTGCTGATATCATATTGATTAATGCAGTTGTCAGTTGTTGTCAAAAGTAAAAAGTCAAAGTGTTCTTACTCGCAAATAATGATGCATTTCTCTCACTTATAATATAATCTACTATTGAAACAATTTTTTGGCTTCGCCTAATTGTTTCGCCATTTATCCAATTATTTCAGGCCTAACCTGTATAATTTTATTTGAATTATAAATCCTTTGCATTTCAAATTCTTCAATTTTCTAAAGCAGCTTATTTTGTACCTGTATCGAGTTCCTTTCGTTTGCGCGATGCCCTTTCTGACCCGCGCTATCTCTTATCAGAGTGCGAGTCTTCTTTTGGACACGAATTGTTCGTACCTCGCACTTGCTATTTTTGGCCCGCCGTCACCGGCGTGGTTAAATTATGTTTGTTCAAGTCAAATTACGTGCGCTCAATTAATCTAATGAGCAGTGTGTTTCCTAGGGCTGATTATGATCAGGTACGATAGCGCTTTTCTGTTTTGTTATTCGCATAGTAATTACATTTTTTCTTATCTCTTTATTACCACTTTCAACCACGAGTTTTTCTCGGAGGCCAAGCCGCTAGCCTTATCGCATTTTCGACACCTGCTGGCGCTCTGCTTAGTTGCTGCCGTTCGAGGGTGCCTTTGCTATAATTTGCATCCACGGCGATTTCCATTATGGTAGCAATTCACGACCAGCTTATTTTGAAGGGTGTAGCTGCCCCGGCCGGCGTTTGCCTGTTTGCCGTTTGTGAGCGTTGGAGAAGCGAGGTTAGTTTGTGCTATTCCGGGATTTATCGTATCTTCAATACCTGGATTTTACATTTTAAACCCGTAAATATTTGGAATTTAAATTCATACGTTTTGCCATTATTACCATGTAATGTTCAATTTCATACATGCTCTTGCTTTTTATATTTAAATTTTTATGCTTATAGTTAATTATGCTCAGTATTTAAAAGTTGCTATTTTGATGTGTATTGACCCTCTGTAAAAGGTACAGTCACGCTTTTTTATTTTCAATAGCCTAAACAGAAGGATTTATTAAATGACTGTGATAAGCTTATCCCACGAATGACTTGTTGGTAAAGTTATTAAAATAACCCGAAAGGGGTTTTTTTGATTTTATGCGTGTCGCAACCTTCAGTTAACGTACACAACTTTGTTATCACATTATTTGCATTTTAATTATCCGGATTATTTACTACTAATACTTCAAGACCTTTTTTATTATTTACTAATTAAACGTTAGTCACTTGCAGTTTATTTCCTCTTATTATTTGAAATCTTTAGATTTCTGGCGCCCATTTCCTTTTCCTTTTTTGAGACATTCCAGGTCACACAGCTGATGATTTGAACCTACGATCCAAGGCCGCCGAAATTTGAGTTAGCTAGGGCCATCGCGGTGAGTAAAGAGTTTTCAGAGCTGCCGTGGTGTATAAACTGTAGGGGGGTTGATCTGCGATTCTTACTACCATTGATTAATTATTAGTAATCGATCGAAGGTTGGCTTCTTTATTGTTTCACTATTATCTACTCCAGTGGGATAAGTAACGCATTGCGTCACTCATTTGACACTATTTCAGTTAGGTAATGAAGCTCATTACACCACTCAGTTATGTAATGGTTTCATTATGCAACTGAGTTGTGTAATGACTTCATTACGTAACTGAAATAGTGTCAAATGAATGACATAATGACATTTGCCTACTAAAATATTTTTGAAAATGACAGATCTGACATTTTTCTTAATGCACTTTTCTCAATTTTAGGCAGTCGTAGATAAAATTTTGTACAATACATGTGTGATAATGCATCATTAATATACTTGTGTGCTTACATAACTCTTGCTACGCACTCGTTTGTAACTTACACACACGTATATTAATGATGCTGTTATCCCACTTGTATAGTAAATAACTATTATTTTACAGTAGCGCCTATTACCATACATTATACAACTGTTTTCAGTGACTAAAATGAAGTTTTATTCACAAGTGAGTTTGCATTATTTATACTACTGCATTGTTGGTAGCACTGCCAAGCTATGTCAAATTAGTAATTTTCAGGTTAAGTTCTAAGTCAGTATGTGTCAAATACCAAAAAAAACCTAACCTACGAACCGCGAATTTGACATAGACTGACAATACACTTCAGTACTGCCAATACATTTCAGTACTGTCAAACGTATATCACAAATCATAGGCGACTAATTATAAATGTTTTTCGCGACATATTCTGACTGCGCAAACTATTTAGGCACAAGAATTGCTACTGTAAGATAAAACGTCGTATATAACAAGTGAGCGAAATGCCATTATAAGCTCCTGAGAAAATGTACCGCTCGCGATTCAAACTTCTAACTCGCAAATAATGATGTATTTCTCTCACTTATAATATAATCTACTATTATTTTTTCAGTGCCATTTGGCGCCCCTTGCCGCATGCGTCTGTAGACGGGGGCCTACTCGGCCTATACCTAGTTACGGCCCTGCAAACCATGTTAACTAACAGTTCCCAATTTATACTCGCAGGTGGAAAATGGTCGTAGACAAATGCGGCACATCATAAAAAAATCTGTACACGGCTCACAGGCAGCCGGAATACGCAATTATTAATCTATCGTAGATAGGCCACCCGAAATTCACCACGATGTTGAATGGCGCCAGTTACGAGTGAAAATAAGTTTTCTTCAACCGCGATCTGTCAAACCGCTTTTAAGAAGAAATTACACCAGTATCTTAAGTTCTTTATTGCGTAACCATTAGAGAACCGTTAGAGAAACATCTTTAAAATAAGAGTTACTATTTAGTGATTAATTATTAAATATAACTTATGTCTAATGGATTTTGTTGTTTTAGTCGATAGGTAATATCACTATGGTCCAAATTACTGCTCCAAGATTAGAAATAATAAGTACAAAGACGGTTTCAGTCTAGTCAGAAATAACTTTTCAAATAGCTTGGATAGTACGTACGACAAGCGCTGCTTGCTTTCCGAACGCATGGGAGCCAGACCGAAGCGGTACAAAGCTTTTCGACAGTGCAATAGTTCATATACAGCCGCAAAGGTTAAGCAGCAAGAAGTAGGTCAGAAGATAAGGATATTGTAACATTCGCTGGCAGCTACGGCGGCAAAGGCATCGGAGCAGTTTAGTTTTGCCGGCTGCCGATAACAAGCATGTCAAGTTACTGATATCGCTACTTACACATCTTTGGCACGTACGAGACTAGTGAGGAAAAGTCCGGATATTCAAGAATATTTAAAGGTCGTGTACATAACTATGCTATTTATTTTACTATACTCATAGTGTACTGGTATATTGTCGCACACCTTCAAATAATATATGCGAAATTACGAAATTACCGAAGATAAATGAACACGCTCCAACTGCAACCGATATCACGTAAGATAATCCAAACACAACTCACAGGAATACAAGAATGTCCTTGCTACATTTGCATTTATTTTTAATGTCAAAGCTTGCACAATATTTCCAAGAACTTAAACTATCGCGTGGGGGCCGCTTGACCGACAGATAGCATTACATTTTCGGGAGCGCTATAAAACTGAGAGTTTACATCGGTGACGACTCCAAAAGTGCGAGACATCGCGTCACGTTGAAACTGCTATATCGCCGATTTTGCATCGATCGCGTTTTCGCCCTCTATTCCCATACAAGATCGGAACTTCGTTTCAGAGAGCCCACAGCAGCTGCTAGCTGCTTAGTGTACATGATACGAGCGAGAATGTTGACACACAACTCATGTTATGCTGGCATACTTCTTGTATATTGTGTTTTAAGTGGGATTGAATAGGGATTTCCGGATGTCAATACTTAAACCTTGTTGTTACAACGGTGGGATAGATGATAAAATATATTTTCAATTTTAGAATAGTGACTTATTTTACGATAGATGGGCTGTTGACGCCTGGGTGGCTCGAACCTCTAAGCCACTAAGAAGTAACCGCCACTGACACATCCATAATTCTTTAAATATAAACTTTGAATTGAATTCATCCATTTTTCATAAACTAGTAGAAAGCTAACAATATACTTAAAATTGTTTAGTAGAGTATTCTGTATAAAAAGATCTTCATCCTATTCATAGAGGCTGAACGCCTGTCTGGTACTAGTTCATACTGTGTATAGCCCGATAAGCCATCTTCAGACTCACCCAAACCAGGTGGTTGAACGTTGAATATTTATGAGGAATGAAGAATGCACTCTCCGAAAGTGACAACCACCAAAGCTGTTTGTATGATGAGTATGACTACGGCGAAGTCATATGTATTTGTTATAATACCTAATGACATCGTATTTGCGCTGTGCGTAGCCCTGTACAACTACTGTCAAATTTTAGGGAATCCGTGCATTATTGGCTTTAATACTAACATCAAGGATGCATGTACAAATGACAGTTTTATGCATTTCATTTATCTCATTTTATCTGCAAATAGAGGTCATTAGATATTTGACCTAAAAATGCTGTTTTAACAATCACTGTGAAAACGAAACGGCATGTCCAACGAAGCAATTGCCCATTAAAAAGACTAGCTCACATTACGCCTGCAAAAGACGGTCTGAGATTACGACAATTCCTTCATCATTTAGAGGTTTCTATTTTTGATGTCGGAGTTGCCGCAAGATTACAGCTTGATAAATAATGAATCGAGTTATGGTCAGTTCCCTTCCACAAATGAACACACGACAGCGTACACGTCATCGTTCAAGCACCCTCGTCTGGAATACTCGGAATTGCTTTAAATAATTAATCACCTAAACATTGAGCACCGTTGATAGCGTGGCGATGCAGTTTATAATACGTTTCTCGGATCATATTTTTAAATTAACGTACACGTCAGCTGTTTTGAAAGTACAACTGGTACAACTTCGTATTGTCTCGTTTAAATTGCATTTATATTCGTTGTGTACTCCAACGCTATGTTTTCCACTTTTGCAGAAACGTTATTTGGTGAAACCTGTTGGCTCTAACGCAACTAAAATAATTTATCGATATCAAATAGAAGCGGCTAGCAGAAAATAGATATAATCGTTTGTTTAGAACAGTTTTTTTTAAATATTCTGTTCGTTTCATGTAGGCAGGGCCGGACTGGGCGTTTGAACCGGCCCGGGCGAGTGACAACAAACCGGCCCCTTTTAAAAAATGCCTGTTTTTATAAGGCAAACACCCAATTATTAGACATAAAAACAATATTTGTTTTCAGAAAAATATATACCTGGTGACAATGAAACTACTACCCACGGCGGCATTTCGAAACGGCTTGAGATAGAAATATGCAATGCGGTATGTCGATAGAGTTGAAAAATGTGAACAATTGTAACATAAAAACATTGAATGTCGTTTCCGGTTTTACCGAAAATGACCTTGACATTGTTATTTTAAATGGGACACCCTATATATTTTCTCTTTTTATGAACAATTCTAAATAAATTTTTTCCTAACCTACCCCATGTCTAAAATTAATAGTTTTTGAAATAGAGCCGCTTAAAAATATGCCGTAATTCCTATTTGTTTGTATTTTATGGAAAAACCGAGTAGGTCAGGACAGAGGTTGCTATGGTTTTTAAAAACAATTGAATTTTGACAAGTATTTTCAACCCTATCGACATACCGAATTGCATATTTCTATCTCAAGCCGTTTCGAAATGCCGCCGTGGGTAGTAGTTTCATTGTCACCCGGTATAATATATTCCAAAAACATCATTCAGGTAATACAAAAATATTAGAAAAGCAATAAAAAAATTACTGTAAACAGTGTAAACTCATATTGTACATTAGTGTAACTATGTATAAAGTAAAGAACGAATATAGTATTAAGGTTAAGGTAGAATATTAAACTACCAGTGATTTTTTCATGCTTTTACACGTATATGTCAGTTTATGCAAAATATCACCGTTATCAATACACTAGAACATCTTTTTTGAAAGACATTAACATGAAATCTACCAAATTAGCTTGAGAGAAATAGTTCCTTGCTCTATTTGAATAAAAGTTAATTTAGAAAATGTTCTCTCATATGCAAATTGTGAAACAGAAGGTGTTAATAATTGTTATTTATGCATTAAGGGCATAATTAATAGATTATAGCACGAGAGAATATTTAAAGCACGACACGAAGCGGAGAGTTTGCAATATCCCGAGGGCTATAATCGTGATTATGCACGTGGTACATACAGCGTTTTATTTCATTTTGGTTCACAAAATGGACAAAAATCAAAAATTTAGTCTTTTGGCTACAGACTACTGCGTCATCATTGTACCGACGCTGTACATTTTTGGTATGCTATGGTTTCTATGCAGATTGTTGGTGTACTACATTTTTTGTATTTGTTATACTACTTAGCTACTTTATAGGCCATCGGGCTATAAAATAGCTATTTATGCAACAAGTGCTAAAAGTTGATGTTTATGTACGTGACATGAAACTTATGACATGAAGCCGAAGGCTGAGTTTCATAACATGTCTAGTGCAATAACACTTTTAGCACGAGTTTGCATACAATATTTTTTCTACGACCTTAAATTTCCTGTTATTAATCCATAAATGTCGATTTAACAAAGGTTTGCATTTATGACAGTTATAATTTATGTATTAATAATAAAGAGATGGCCTTGACGCTCAGGTGAATGTTTGTGGAACCAGTACTGTCAAAGTCAGTTATCAAAGGTAATTTTCATACTACACATCTGACTTTATTCATACATAACGCTTTAATTATTTAAAAAACACTCTACCTCTAGCGCAAGAAGTAACTAGGATAACTTTACAACCTACTTCCAGTTCGAAATTGTATTTTTATAACATCACTTCATTTTTAGCACATGGGCTAAAAGTAAACAGCTGATCTCATTTTAAACACGCTAAATTATAAAACGTCACTTTTAGTGAAAAACGCTAGCGCTAAAAGGCCTACTTTTAGCGGTGGTCGTAGAAAAACCATATTACGACCGCTATCGAGGTCCAATAAACAAGATTATGGTTCCAAAATGAACTAAATATTTTTTGCAATCGTTTACTTTTTAGTTGTCATTATTAGTGTCAAAAAGACATGAGTGAGAAAATAGTCATTTATCTATCAAGGGCGTAAGACGGGGTTTATGGCCCGCGCCGTGAAAACAAAGGCAATATACGCTAGTTATGCACGAGGTGGATCAACATTTTATGTATAGGTCGGAGTAAATGTTGACAACTAACGATGTCATTGCTTGTGAAGCTGACACTAACCCGGTCGTAAAATATTTTTTTCTACGGTCACCTTTAAAACTGACTATTAAGCGCTCACTGTCAATGCGAAAAGTTAGCGATTCACACATTTTTTCCCTAGTAACCATTTTAACATCGCAACCACGTAAACAATGTCTTAATGAAATAAACGCGTCATTTTATTTTACTTTACGCATCGCCATGGCTAACCTGATTATTATTGTAATTCGTCATTTTTCTGGAACTGGCTAAAATTATTGACAATTGCATCACGACGCGCCCATCATCACGCAACAGTTTTATTGAGTTTTGTGAGTTTTTGTGAAGTTGAAGATGGAATCTGAAGGTAATTGCACCCCGCCTAAAGTATTTGAAGCCTCCCAGACAACCAATTTGTTGCCGGCCAAATCGCGCGGCCTTTATGAACGGCGGTACAACGACTTCATCAAATGGTGTGAATCGTGGAAAACGTGGTGTTGGCACAATTTTATCATTTATTTAGGACCGTAGAAAAAATGTTGTATGTATTTCGAGTGTAAAGAGCCATTTTGGCATTCGGTTGCTTTTTCGCGCCTCGCTACCGCTCGGCACGAAACTGGCATCCTCATGCCAAAATGGCTCTCTTTACACACTAAATACATAAATATCTATTTCAATCCAGTACAAATATGTCAACTATTTAGTTGTCATTATGAATGTAAAAATGACATACTTTTTTATTTGTGAAAAAAGGTCACGTTTTTTAACAAAAAATTGTGTTTATTAGAGAATTGTAAAACATTTTGTATGCAATGCATTGCTAAATTAGTGTTTTTTTCACTAGTCGTAATTTACAACAAATATAACAACGTATTAAAAGTACAAAATAAAATGTTGTATGCACCACCGGTATTATTTGATGTTTATACCCCTCAGGCACAGCATTTATATAATACTCTTGGTACATAAATAAATATTATGGCCCCAGGGCTGTAAAGCAACATAGTACGCCCTCAAATATAGGGTGTAAAGTAACCACTTCCGCCCGGTCGTACATAATGTTAGTTTTTTAACGTTACTATTGATAACGTACAAAAAATACTTTGTCAACATAACCTACAATACCTAAACAATTTTGTTTAGTAAAGATTTGCAGAAAATGTTGTACGCAATACGTTGCAAAAATCAATGTTGTTTCGACTCATGAAACAAAACACTCTCATTTTGCAAGTTTTTCACAAGTAACTATTTTACAATCCTGTACTAAAATGCCAATTTTGTAGTTGTCATTGTTAATGTCAAAATGGCATACACTTTTTCACGATTTGCCTTAAATTTATATGTTAACATAATCTATCTAAATAACACAACATATCTAAAACTTTGTGTTCATTATAGAATTCAAAAAATAATAATTATGCAATACGTTGCAAAAGTTTTTCACCCCTCGTAATTGTCCAACGAGCAAAGCAACTCGTGAAAAAAATCCTGATTTTGAAACTTGTTTCATAAATAACTAATACCTATGCTTTTTATAGATCAGGGTATATTTCAGTATATAAATTATATTTCTTCAGAACGTAGTAGCAAGAGACTATACATTGTGTGCAGAAGTTGATATCAACAGTACGGCTTTCTGCTTCATAATCATCTTGTTCAATTTTTTTCTTTTTTAACGCCGAATGTAACTTATTCCACTTGGAATTAAACTTTTAAAGTTCCATTTGTAGATTATCTTGCGCCACTTCAGAATAAAACTTGGTTAGCTTTCTGTGGAAAATATGTCAACAGGTTTGGAAGGAAAGAGAAACTTGACGGGTAAAAGCATTCAAAGTCTTGGGACAACTCCTTGTGAAATGCAAATTTGAATTCTTAGATACCGACAACTTTGTCCAGAGTCACATTAAAAATCTATATTTTCAATTGGTTATTTATAGCTGGATTATGTGGTGTTTTATCGCACCTTTCGTCGTGAAATTTTTTTCGTATTCTCTGGACACGCATTTCTTTCTTAAAGACAACATCTAGCGGAATTTCAATTTTAAAGAATTGCTCATTTACTTTATTTAGAAACTCTTCAGTTTTACGAAATTCTCGATAAACTTTCTTTAGGAATAGAAAAGTGTCCTCGGCCATGCGGTATTCTGGCAAGAAATTCATACCTGATATTTATTGGTTATTTAACCAACAAGTGTGTTAATAAAGGTGATTAATAATCGAGAGATTTTAACGCGTGAGCGAGTGGAGCGAGCGAACGCGTTAATGAGCGAGATTATTAATCACCGATTAACATAAGAGTTGGTTACAAGACTTTTCCGTCAATCGTACGTTTATTAAAATCCATCAAAAATATTTATTAGTTTTGACATTTCAGATACATTTGACGTTTAGTACGTATGGTTGCCGATGCCGAGGCAATTTTGCGGCAATTAAAATACTTGGCGGTTGGAAAACCACCTCTGTTGCCGAAGGATACATTGAGAACTCGATAGGTATAAAATACAAACTGCCACAAAGATATTGAGCGAAGCGTTTTCTAATGTAAATATTTATATTAATAAATCCACGGAATAATGTAACCTTTAGTTTTGACATTTCAGATACATTTGACGTTTAGTACGTATGGTTGCCTATATAAAATCATTGCGAAAACGGGTCTATTAATGCATGATTTTTTAGACAAAATCATGCATTAATGAGTCGATATATAAACGATTGACGGAAAAGGTACTTTAATAGAGGCATAAAAATTCTTCTGAACAACATTGCGAAAATAATTGTCTCATACTTCAAGAAATTGTAACATGTTAATATGTGGCCGTGATTAACCAGCCGGCCACCGGCTCCCTCAACCACCGGCCCATCGGGCTAGCGCCCGATCGCTCGGCCCCCCAGTCTGGCTCTGCATGTAGGTATATATACAACAAGTATTTTTAATACTGTGTTAGTATGTACCATCGTAAAGAATAATCGGAGCTATAATAATGATACCAGAATTTATAACTGGTTCGGTGCTTGGATACAACCCTATTAATGATAGAATCACGAGAGTGGAACAAAGTCAGCACCTTTAAACATGATACAAGTATTGTAATAGGACCCTCGCTTAAACTGGGGTTTTAAATAAAATATAAAATTTATAATTAGGGCAAGGGATACTACACTTTATGAAATGAAAGTTTCAATTAAGAATTGCCTGTCAAACTCAGGGCAAATTAAAAGAATGTAATAATAATTACCAAAAATAAATGGTTTATTGCTCTTTCCTTATTTTATTTATTTGCAATAAGTTAGGGCTTAGCTCCGGCGAACATGAAACAATTCTTAACTCAGGGGTTAAGTTCATAAAATTAAGTAGGAAACTTTGTATGACAAATAATTCGTTGCATTACAATTACTTTCTGTTATTAGAGCAAATGTACTGTTCACAACTGACAGCTAAATAACCTCTAAATTTAGTGCAGCAAACAAGATGACCCGTTAGTGCAAAAATAGCGTAAAATTGAATTTTAAACACCAAAATGGCAAGAATGCATCAGGTGAATACGATTAATTCTGTGACGTAGCAACGGCTAACTTCGTTTTGTTTCTAGTGTGACGTAAACCCACTCGTGATTCGCTTTTGTTTAATTTTCGGCTAAAACTGCAACTGCCGCCTCAATTCGCACTTTTTAGGGACGCCATCTAAATTATTCGGATCTCGATGGATCTGGGACTCTGGAAACACGTTGACTTCTCGGCAAAGGTCTATTCTTGACAATCTCCAGTTTCTACGACGGTGATGCTTCTAGTTTTAATGGAATCCTACCTTTTTTGAAGAGGTGCTCCGCTGTTAGTCGGCACACTGGAAGGACGCCGCGGCAAATACTCGCTTGGAAATGGCTTGCTGCTTCTAATTATTCTACCCAGGGATAGCTGTAGGCCTCCTCTGCATGTAGCACAAAAAGATCTGCCTTCCGATGTCTAGAACTAACTCAAAAGCTTCACCGACGTAGGCTCGCACTCAACGACGCACCAGGTGAAAACTTGCTGGCCTAATTGCAGTATCTTGGAAACTTGCTCTATTGCAATTATTGCTTTGCTAGCACTGTGTTTTGTTTACCTTTCAGTTAACTTGCCGTTTGTTGGCTTATAAACTTTTAATACATAACACTCATATAATTTCTGTATTTAAGAAATCATTCTGTATCATTTTATTCACATTATGTTTGACATGACTAAGCTCAAATCTGTCAGTTTATCATCTGAAACTCTGAACGTAACTCTTCTGAAACCTGCCTTATCTCATACTAACTTTTATCCCTCAAATTCTGCTTAACCATTTATTTGTGTCATTCTAGTACATATGCTTTTTTTCATCGCGGCCATACGCTTTTAACGAGTAACTTACCGGTAATGCAAATGGCTAAATTTACAGTCAACTTATATTTTTTAGGTATTACTGTTGTTTGCTAATTATTCATAGCTTTTGACTATTGTAGTTATGACTTTTAAAACCACTCTCTTATCTGTGATATTTTTCCACTACTGAGATATTTATTGTGATATTTGCGATATGTGCCTTTGCTTCTCTCTTATTTACTGTCAGAGTGACGGTAATAGTATTCAGTAACTCCATGTTTGTATTTCCCTGCTTTAGCATTAAAGTCACCCGTACTTATTATGTGTTGTTTTGATATCTTTATAAACCCCGTCCAATACATTGGTCTTCTGAATTACATGTTGGTAAGTGTGTATGAATTATTTGAAGGTTATATTTTAGTATTAACTTTAATGTTATATAGATGAAAGATCACTCTATCTGAAATCTAATGATATTTTCTGACCAGATGTTTACACTTATCCCATATTAAGAGAGGCATTTCACCAATGTAGTCTTGAGACCTTGAATTTTTTTGGAAAAGGACACGTTCCGATTTTAATGCAGTTACCTGGGATATGTGTGTCACATAATCCAATAACATCTCATCTCCTCTAAATGTGCTTCATGTTTCATTGTTTGAATGTAAATACAGTTATTTTGAAGATGCTGTTTTGATAGATTTAAATACATCGAATTTTTGCCTCCCTTTCATCCAGAATTCTTGGGGAGGACTGTTGAAACAGTGTCAGACTCTGAATTTATAGATCTACTCACCTGGAGTTGTGTATCCAATGCAGTTTTAAAATTTAACATTTTGGTTTAAAAGGAAGGTTTTTGGCAATTTGAAACGCGATGCGTGCCGAGCATGTTGGCAAGTGGTTTGGGATAGGGTATGGAGTTAGAGAGGATGTTGGGAAGGAAAAGGTTAATGGACATGGTTCCTATGGGTATAAGGTTTGAGAGAAAAGCTCGCGTGGGCAGGGACGCCAATTCCTGAAGTAAGCCTGGCCCTTACCGGGATCGTGAGAGGTGCCTACCCGCTACTCAATTGTTAAGTGCTTGTAACAGGTCTGGAAAATAAAAAAAAAACTTTTTCTCAATCTAGTAAAATGTACTTACCGATCTTGTATCGTAATGTACTATAACGTCTTTTTAAGATTAGAATACCGTCCATCTTTCTGTAAAACCGTTCAAACAATTACGCTGTCCGAATGTAATAAAAATATTAATGAAGTAACATCATAGCGACCAATTAGATAAGGTAATATTAAAAGTAGTGATAAAGAAACATTAACTAATTGCAGATCATCCGTTACAGGCTAAATGGGTCGTTACGACACTTCAATAAATGAAAGGCAGAGCTCACTCTAATTGCAACTCAAGTGTCCTGTAACAGGGAGCTGACCGGCTAAGAATTCAGCGGTAGAGGAGGTTACTTTAACGCGGTACAGTTTAGGACGAATTGAGGTCACCGGGGTTGGTTATCGTGACACCGAGAAAATGGGAGAAAACAGGCGCCACGAGCTTTGAATTACTTCGCCGAGCCTGGCAAAACTCGAAACTCAGGAGCGGTGGTTTCGCTACGGTGTGTGGTGTGAGACGTCCCCAGTCTGCGTCTTTTGAAACTACCTATTATGATCCTTTTGCTCTTGCCTTAGCACTGTAGAAATACATACACGCCACAGCAAAAAGGAATGTTACAGCTCAACATACAAACATAAATTAATCGTGACAAAGTTAAGAATTAGATCTATTGTCGCTAAAAGTTCTAATTTTATTGTTAACATTCATGTATCTATAAAATAAAGGGGTTGGTAACCCTAAAGTAAGGAGTAACTGCTCATAAATTAATCACCGTGGACCGACCACGCGCAGCTAATTTCTTGATCTAACTCGTGGCTAAAAATAGCTCTCGCCACTGTAAAAATAGCTCGCGTCAGTCCAGTTTGCGTGTAATGGGTGCGATACGCAAACTACGTCGTTTAAAGTCAACAAAGAAGCTTCACTGGTGATGATTTATACCGCACAATACAACTAATCACAGTACCTGGATTTTAATGTCCGGCAAGGCATTGGGTTGAAGACAGCTAGGGGCATCTCACCTTGCAGCTTGATCTTCCTGAAGGGTGAAACGGAAGTTGGGGGGATGATCTCCACCTCGGTAAGGGCTTGGCATAAAATCCTTGCTACGCAAGTGTTAGGGGCAGGCCACAGACGATAACCCAAACGGCCATGCTCCCCACAAAGGTGTTCTGAACTTCTCTCCGGTCGGAATCCGTTGAAGTAGCGTTTTGGGCTGGACAATTGCACCTTTACGGTAAAGAGAGGGTTAACTGGCATTTGAGGACACTTTACCCAACCAAGAAAGGACGACACAACCCCCGGCTAAAAGGGAAAATCCACGAACCAACTACTTCTTATTATGCGATAAGCATAATGTTCAGTAAACCACCAACAAAGGAATGCCCGCGCCTCTCTCTGGCTAACAGGGAGGCGCTAGTATTTCGCCACCTGATGCAAGGAGTTCCCACTCGCAAAACGGTGTAATTCGTTGAATAAGTCTAGAGTTGCATAGAACAACCGGCACGTTTTAGTAAAAAAACCAATAAGGGTGAAACGTCATCCGGGGCACATAACAGCTAATGCTGGTAAAACCAAGGCGAACTAATTCTATACGAACAAAGTTGTCTCTGTAGATTTAGTTGGCCTTGGGTAAAACTGCAAACAGGGCCGCTTCCGGAAATGTTAAGCCAAAGCTGCATAAAGCAGGACGATAGAGATTAGAAATCTTTGCAAGGCGGCAAATTAAGGAGTGTCTTATTAAAAACTTGTGCCTACGCCTAAAAGTAACGCATTTACCTTGTCAGTCACATTACATAATATAGGTTGTCGCTTTTATGATGTTTGAAAATACGAAATATTCTATACTCATACTAGATAAAAATAATTGTTGATCATACTTTATTAATTAACTCATTAAAGTTTCAAATGCTTTTAATAAGATATTTCTTGCAGGATCCGAAAAATCGTGAAAAAATCACCCTCCAATATTTCTTCACGTTTCAGTGTCTGCAAATGGGACCCAACAGATACAGGGTGAACAGCGTAAATGGGACAGAAAAAAATTGGTGCAGCCAGGGCAACAAAAAGGAGTAGCGACATCCGCTCAGCGCATTAATCGCGAGGGACAAAAATGCACAGCGAACGGAAAGGTGTAACGATTGTGACGTATCGCAGCATCACAGATAGCAATGTACAGCGATAGATGCGCGCCACACTTGCGAGGAAAGTTCTGTGTAAAGCCCTTTACTCACCTTTCGATATTTCTTCATATATTCGCGTTTCAGGGTCTCTAGATGAAGGAAAACATGTTTTCTCAATTCAGTCTGTTTGTCTGCCCGTCTGCCTGTCTGTTCATTTGTCCGTTTGCCTGTAAGTGGCATAGCTCAACAACTATTTGTTGGAGGAAGACGATATGTTCCATGTATACTTGGCTTGACACTGGATATACCCTCGGTTAAATATATACAGAATGAAAATGGGACCAAGAAATACAGGGCGGGGCATCATAAAAGGGACACGAATGTGCGCCAGCGCTGGCGGAACGGTGTAGCGATCGCCGCGCATCGCAGTTATCGCAAAGAACAATGTCCAGTGATCGATGTGCACTTGCGAGGAAAGTTCCGTATCAAGCACTGTTCTTTCGAAGTGGGAAAAGAACCAATAGTATTATAACCCTGCAATTGCTGCAGGCTGAATGTTTTTAAAAGAAACAGTAATAATTATCAGTTCCAGAATGTCTCTATTTTATTCATGAGGAATAACAACCTAAATAAAGAACTTATATTTTGTTCTTCAAATAATTCACTATCTATTTTGTAGAATGTTTAAAATGAAACTGAGTTCACAATTACTTTGCAATTAGAATTATGGCAAGTGATAAGTAATGCAAAGTGCACTGTCTAGTTGACTCCGTCTGGCAGTGTTCACGGTACTTTATAATGCAGATGCTTTCCAATAAATGATTCAGAAGTAGATAGAGAAATTATACAGTTTCGGAGGCGTAGGTCAGGCATTAATAAATTAGTTTGCTTTCAGCTACGTTATAGTTAATAGAAGCGCAAACACTAATTATATACAATTTATAGATTGACATTTTTTAAATATAAGATATGGAATAAGGCCTAAATAAACACATTTCCACCATTCGTGCTTGTAAACGAGGATGCTAGTTGCAAATATCTTTTTTAAGTTCTCTAGAAGTGATTGATAATTATTATAAGGTTAAAATACTACATTATAGTAGCTACTGGAAATAATAAATCACTGAAAATTGGATAAAGTTCCAACTAAACCATTTGAAATTGTTGTAGTAAAATAGGTTAGGCTTATAGTATTGTCTATATTGTTATGGCTTAATATTTTTTGTGATTAAGATTATTATTTATTTATTTAAATTTATGTAAAATAAATGCCTCTAATCATCTTATAGGTCGGGTCGCTACATATTAGCAAGTATTATTTTGATTTGTAATAAATTGTGAGAGATACATTTACTTTAAAATCAATTATCGTGGTATTATTTTTAATAATTTAAAAGTAAACACTTTGTGTAATGATGATTTAACTAACAAGATAGCTCCCATACAGGATATTATTTAACTAAAGGAAAAATTAATTTAATAATGGCGTTCTAACCTCACAATTCGAAAAATAAACAAACTCCTTATACTCGACAGTTATCTGTGATTACGTAATTAAAGCGTTGCCTAGGTGATAACAATTACCGCAAGTAAAACACGTCATAAACAAAACACACTCAAACGACGCTAGTGCCGGAAGTACTCATTTTATTAATTGCTATTATAATTACAACGACTTAAAATGTGTTCCTAGCAATATAAAGGGTAGGTATGTCCGCATATTTTGGCAATTTCTTAAGCCACTAATTTGGAATTTTTGCATTACGATGTGATTGTTTTTTTTTCAGTATATCCAACTAAGGAGTCAAACAATAATTATTATCTGTGCTGTGTGGCTTAGTTCAAAGTTTTAAACAAAAAGGAAAAAGTTTTTTCTAATCATTACCTACTTCATATTGGCAGCTGACGCTTCTTAAGTCTACCTTGAAATAACTGCATCCCCAAGTAACTACTGTCATTTTAAACAAACACATTGTTGGTATCAATTAGTACATAAAGATTAAAATGTTTGTTGTTGTTGAAAAAGTACATAATTGTATAGACACGTCGAGTACGCCAAAATACCCTTGTGTTAATTATGTAGGAAGCAGCTAACTAGCACAGAATATTGATTACCTACTTGTACGAAAAATGCTTCAATGCTGTGACACTTCGCAGATGCAGAAAATAGCTGAACAAATTCAATCAATACCTCTTTCGTAATGCTGAGCCGTTTATAGTGTTTATCGGGTGTTGCACTTTATTATTATATGAGGCATTAAAATAGTTTCATGACGATAAAGACAGTTTGATATATTGATAAAAATATTTTACTACAGCTGCGCAGTTAAGTTTTACTAATTAGTTAATGGTCTCTTAGGTAGCAGTTTTACCCCATTTACTTAGATGGAAAGTATCAATTATTGAAATGAAGCACTCAGTTCTTTTCTATTATCTTCTATATAACAGCTTTAGCACTGTCTTGTTGATGTGTATAATCCTTTCTTTTTATAAACCCATTTATCGAAAATATCACTATTTTTATAAAATAGAAACAAAATCCGATTTCTAATAAATTTAAGGTGTTTTAACCGAAGAAGGTATATTTCTAACTATACCATTCATTTATAAAATAAGAAGTTTTTATTGTATATTGGAATGATATTAGCTGTAAGTATATTTCCATGACAATAATATTATTACTTCAGACCATGGGCCCCAAAGGGGTGAGCAGGTGGGCTCGCCCCACCTTGGAATCTATAAGACCAGGAGCTGGTTAACTAAAATCTAGGCTAAAATAAACGAATAAAATAAAATGTATAATTAATGAAATAAAATTTTTCGGCAGGTAACAAAAAAATATCGCATAAATCTTGAATTATTATGAATTTTCGCCCCGGGATTCCGTATCCAGCCACGCAAGCAGCCGTATAGTTCAACCAATAAGAGCCGGGAAAGCCCGCAGCTTGAGACTTTGAGTTGAACGATTTTCTGGCACGAATTTTTAAAGTGGTGTCATTCTTAAAAATACTGCTTTAAAAGTCACTCTTATTGGCATGCGCATGTGGTATAGAATATCGAGGATAAAGTTTTTCGTCGCTCCATAAAGTAATAAGAATAAGATTTATGCCCAGAAACGGAAACGTTTTATTAAATTTTTAGATGAAATTGAAATTCAAAATGTGGAATCGCATGCCCAAAAATTTAAAAAACAGCACTTTTCAGTACTACATTGATCTCTTCACGTTTGTAATATGGTAAAATGAGTGTTTTAATAAGTGAACTAATGATTGATTCCGGAAAACCTGAATGACATCAGAAAATTAACGCCTTATTTTCCATAATGCACCGCGTTCCGGTGTGCAATTCCGTACTTTGCATTCAAATTTCATCTAAAAATTGACTTAAACCGTTTTAAATTTAAATTATTTAGAAGAAAAAACTAACATTTTCCGTTTCTGGGCATGAAATTTAGTAAATATTTCTTATAACTTGATCTTTGATATTCTATACCTTAATGTATAAACTCGGATTCGATTATTCTGCGGGTACGAAGTCCAGAGTCAGGTAAAAATAACCGGCTGAACTAAGATTAGCGCCCACATGCTCGTTTTAATAGCCTCACGAACCAAGAAGATAGAAGGAGAGCAGTATATCTACACAAATGTTACAGTGGTGTGTACTGCGAAGGGCCACCCGCAAAATAACATCCAATTAGATTCAAAATTCGCGGGAAAGTGACGTCATGACTGTTCCACTCCATTCAAGAACAGCGGATTCGTCAGGCAACCTGTCCCATTCTGGTAAAACTTCCTTTCTACGCCCGTACCGTCAGACTTGTACCTTGTTGCTCAAACATGTGAGAAAATCAGTGGAATTATAGTCCAGTAAACAAAACGTTTGATCATATTCAGGGAAATCTCTAGCTTATCTGCCGTTGTTTCACATGGAAAACTTTATTTTTGACAATATCGGAAAGTTTTTTCAGTTACCTCTTTATTCGTTAAAACTTTGATATCCATTTTTTTCGTAAAATTAATAATAAAAATGTTTTCCATATGAAACAACTTAAAAAAATGTGAAAAATAACAAAACCTGATTTTCATCATAGATAGGTGTAATTGGATATTTGAACGTAGTTTTCGATTCTAATCAACTTTTCTTAATAACAATTTTCGATATTGTCACAAATAAAGGTACTTTACTCTTGAGCAGAATTAATATTTTTTTGACATTCCTCGTATACGGCTTAAAAAATTGATATCTGATGATTGAATTTTAAGTTTTGGACCATGCAGAACTTTTTATAAAGAATAACTTTTTTCCGTAAAATTAATAATAAAAAAGTTTTCCATATGGTGCGAACTTAAGCAGACACACTGTATAACAGCAATGAGATAACATACTAGAATATTTGCTACTATATTTATCTCTTTCTTACTCAAGCAATACGTGTTATTTTCTTGTTCATGTTATCTCATTGCTGTTACATATAATTGTAGCTGGCCCGGCAAACGTTGTTCTGCCCAAAAATAATTTGTCTCTGAAACCCCGTTTCACCACTATAGAGTTTTAATTTTGTCATGTCCATGTCTTGGACTTAAAAATAAATGCCATTTTCGCAATCAACATCCCAAAAACCCTCAATAACGACACCCATATCGATTTTTAGGCTTATTTACCCCCTTTCATTCCCTAAGGGGTAGCAGACGCGACAGACGTTCTTCCCGAACGTTGGTTTGCCTGCTATTAGCGGGTTCAGCAAATGTTTTTACGATATTCAAATTTTCGATTTTATTTATTTTAAAAAATGTTGGGGGTGGTAGGGGGGGTGAAATTTTGGGGTTACATGTTCTGATATGCGAGAAATCTTAAAACAGATTTTAAAAAATCGTCAAATCTCTTCCACGAGGTCTCATCTTGGAATTCACCAGGTTTCCGGAACCCAAACACTCAAATAAATTGCCAGATCCTACCTTGTAACTTCTAGCCGAACTTCTCTTCGAAGCTGGTCGCAGGGTGACGCTGATGGCTTTATGCTCTGGGAGTCGTTTCCTTGGCAGCAAATCTTGTTCAGGATGCTCGTGCAGACCCCTCTGTCCTGTTGTAGTGCAGACCCCTGGCTTCTTCCGCTCAACTGGGATGGTATCGACGTTCGTGTGTAGTAAAATGGAACACTTTTTGTCTTGGTAAATACGTTTTTATTATAGTAATACATTAATTCTAAGGGAGCACAATATTGCCCCAAGCTTGTTAATTTACAGCCGTTGTTATTTTTCTACTGACAAAAGAGAATTGCGTTGCTAGGTTACAACGATCTCATATTGTTTATCGGAAATTAGCTTTAATTATTAATTTACATAAACGGAATAAAATTTCATAACATTTTTCTAAAATCTAAAAATTGCTTAAATCTAAAATTGTCTTTCTTATATCTAAAAATTGTTCTTGATCGTCAAACACAACGTTTTTAAATCACTGCTCTGCTATAACACTTATTTTTACAATGCACTGGGCGTGAGTTCAATTTTACACACGTCACTGTTTGTTTTTCAATTCAGTTGCGCTCGTTCTCTATTGCTCATTCCAATTTCTATTTTATCTTGCTTCGATTTCATTTACCTTTCAGCTTGCTTGCTTTTCACTGGCCCGTACTTTTATTAATAACTCTAAGCTCATTCAGTATGAACATAACCAACCTTTTGTGTTATTTCATTTAATTTGGTCTGGCTTTAAATATGCTTAAACCTATCATATTACTTATATTATTTTCCTCAAAATTCAAATTCAAACCTTCTGTTATTACTCTAGCCTTGGAGTTTTCTGCTGTCATTTTTACTAGTCGGATTAGCTTTTCTGGTATTTCGATTCTACGCATGTCCTCCATTAGTATATACCTATTGACGCTGTCAAACGCCTGTTTAAAGTCCACGAATATTATATGCAGCTCTAATGCGTGTTCATAGCTTTTTTTCTATTATTTGTGTCATTGTGTGGATGGCGTCGATTGTTGATGTGCCTCTTCTAAAACCGCACTGGTATTCACCCAACTGTGTATTTTGTTATCCTTTCTTCTATTAGTGTCGTTAGAAGTTTGTACGTTGCATTCAGGAGTGTTATTCCCCGGTAATTAGAACATTTTTTTCTTTCTTGAAAATGGGTAAAATCAGTCCAACATTCCATTCCGCTGGCATTCTTTTAAACCATAACTTATTGTGCCTATTGGCGTGTTTTTTAAAACTACTAACACAAGTACATTTCATGTAATAATGAGAGTTCATTACTGCCTTACTGAATGGGACCCATGGTCGCCCACACGCTCCGTTTAAACACACGCTTACAAATCGAGTCCTTGGTGCTTCGGTTAACATGACACTTGTGTTTGACAGCTTGTTAGAACATGTCACTACTTAAAAATTCAAAGTTCACCCTAATCACGCCTCAATTGTCCTGCAATATATAGTTGACCGACTATTGCTCCGGGAGATAAAGGGTTATAAAGCAGTGTAAGAATTCACAGATTAATGCAAAGAGCATATAAGAAGCAACCTGAGAATTACTGAAGACTACAGAATGTGCTAGTAGCATGTCAATAAGTGTTTATTAAAAAAGTGCAACTCAAGTAAAAGTGCGACCAATTGTGAGGTTAGAGTTTCCTGAATGACATTTACGAAAACAATTATAAATTAAGATTAAAGAATTTACACTTACAAATAAACAATTGCAAATCATGTTGCTATAGTGACCTAGAGAGTCGTTTGTTATTTTTTGTTGGGGAAGCCAAGCCGAAAGCTTGTGTGTTAGTTGGCTTCTCAATTTTGATAAATTGTGTCGATAAAAGTAAATATTTGGAGCCCAGTTGTGCGTTTTATTTATTTGCCTGTGCGCGGAGGCCAGCTGTGGTTAAATTGGCAGTATTTCGGAGTGCAGTTCCAGAGTAAATTGTACCTGGAGCTTAGCCTGTGTCAGATCGTCTTGGGAGCTGTGAGAAGCGGACAGCAAGATGCAGAACCTAGAGGAGGCTTGGTTCGTGATCCAGAGGCAGGCAATAGCAACAGAAATATCGCCAGGAAGCAAATGGGGGCTCACGCCCGCCCCTTCCAACCGGAGCCTGAGCGAGTTCGTCTTCGAAGCTGAGATTCAACAAGATTGGGAGCTGCAACAATTGGACAGCAAGGTGCAGAACCTAGAGGAAGCTTGGTTTGTGATCCAGAAGCAGACAGCACCAGCTGAAACCTTTCCAGGAAGCAAATACGAGCTTGGCGTCCTTTTGCGGAGGTCGGAAACGAGATCAGCGTTCCTTGGAGGAAAAACAAATGCGAGGTGGCGTCATTTTGCACTTAAAAAAATCAATTTCCAGCTTAGCCAAACTACTTGATTATCAGAAAAACTGAATTATAATTTACCTGAGGTGAACTGGTTGATTGTTGGTTAATTTGTGTTCAAATTTCACAGCTTTATCTGGGATTAATATTTTGAGGTTATTTGTCATTCGTTAGAAACGAGCATTTGCCATACAATGGTTTGTTCTTTTAGGATGGATACGTTGGTTCGATGCTCTGTCCAAGAAATGCGAAGCAGTCTTCGGTAACTCCACATATCAAAAGCATCCAGTTTCTTTCGTTCTTTTGCTTTGATAGTCCACGTTTCTGAGGCATATAATAGAATGGAAAACACCAAGCTGTGCATGAGGCGCATTTTTGTTGTTTTTGTAATGTCTCGGTCTTTCCATATTTTCGTGAGTTTAATAACCGCGCTCCTGGCTATTTCAATTCTTCTGCGAATCTCGCTTTCACAATTTCCATCGTTTGTGATCACAGCGCCTAAGTAGATATACTTTTGGACTAAGTTACTTCGTATTCACGGACTTGCCGGATTTCGGGTCTGTTGTTATGGGTTCTGTCAATGATCATTATTTTAGTCTTTGGAACGGTTAATACGCAGTTCCATATGTTGACTCTCTTCTTCCAATTTTCGAATGAGATGTTCCAACTCCGGTTTGTCTTTAACCACGCTAACGGTATCATCGGCGTAACGCAAGTTGTTAATTTTCCTACCATTTATGGAAATACCTCCCTCATATTCATCGAGAACCTTTCGCATGATATTTTCTCCGTAGACATTGAAGAGCAGGGGCGACAATATGCAACCTTGACGAACGCCTGCATATATGCTAAAGGATTTAGATACCATATTTTCGATCTGGACTTTTGCGGAACTGTTGGTGTACAACTGTTGAATGACAAAGGAGGGGTGGATGGGTACTCCCATCTCAGTTAGTACATTACAAAGATATGAGCATTTTGTAATATTCGCCCCTGCTTCTAAGGGTTGTAATATTTATTTACCACGGAATAGCTCATAAATCGGAGATAGGTTCAATCGTTCGCTCAGATATACCATAAATAAGCAAAACACACTAACGGAGTATCCTGTATAATAATTTATTTTGCGTAACTATAATACAAGATTAAATGTTCGTGTAATTAAATAAATGAGATGTATATTGCTCAAAATTAACATTTTTGTCTTGAAATAACGTTGCTGGTTCCTGTGGTAGCTGCAACCAGCGTCACATCCGTGCTGGGAGTATCTGCTGACGTCGTAGGCGCTCTGCTTCGGAAGCGTCGGAGATTGTCGGCGCTCTCGTTCGGTGTCGAGCTGCGCGCTGATGGCGACGCCGCGCCGAGCAGTCTGTCAAATTCGCCGATCTTCGGATTCTGGTTTCTGTAAACAAATAACAAATTAAAACTGTTAACGCGAGTTCTCACCCTATTTGTGCAGCTACAGTTTGTTGTTAAAATACTCCGTGGGATTCGCCGCACGACGGGACTTCGCTTGTAACTCTATTTATCAAATCGACAGGATTTTCGAGGTTAGCAACCAGGTGAAATCTCTGGCGAGGATGTCGGTACGGTCCGCTGCAATTCTCAAGGATTAACACAGGTAAATTCTAATTAGATAGCTTGAAGCTTCTAATTCTGCTTGAATAGCAAAGTGCTAAATTTCAATTAATCGGGAAACTGGGATTTGAGCGTTACGTTAGTTATTGTAGTTTCGCAAACGGCTTTCGGTGTCAAGTCTTGGAAGGAAATTTAGCTGGCGTTTCAGATGTCCGATTGAGACCACTGAATTGAACTAGCTATCAGGAGTTTTACAGGGAAATTTAGCTGGCGTTTCAGACGTCTTCACAGAACCACTGAATTGAACTAGCTGTCAGGAATTTTACAGGGTAATCAGCTGGCGTTTCAGACATCTTCACAGAACCACTGAATTGAACTAGCTGTCAGGAATTCTTACAGGGAAATTGGCTGGCGTTTCAGGCGTCCTCTCGGGACCACTGAATTAAACCCAGCCTCGGAACGGTTCCCTAGGTACTGGTAGAGTCGACGGAGGAACTCTCTGGACAGGACAGGATGAAGGACTGGGGGATAATCGGGAACTAGGTGTTTGCTGGAAATCTATCTGGGGAATCTCTGGGGAATCTCGTGAAAAATGCGTTCTGCAAGCCCTTTTATATGCTTTGTAAAGCTATTAGGTGGGGAGGAACGGCGCACGGTTCGCCTTTGTTCGCGCTGTTATCACGGGCGGAACTTCGGTCTGCGCTATCTTATCATCCTGGGCCACGCCGGGTTCTTGATAACGCTAAACGTCGGCGACGTTTAAATTTGCAAATATTATTTAATATTGAATTAATCAAATTCAAACGGGAGCTAGCGTTACAATTTTACCGAATCGAATGCTCGTTGGTAGTCGACGAAGCAGAGGTACATAGGTATGTTGTATTCCCTAGTTTTCTCATTTAATTGGCGCAAATTGAGGATTTGCTCTCTGGTACCTTTCCCCTTAACAAAGCCCGTCTGTTCCTCTGAAATCTGTGGCGTTAGATAGTACTTTAGGCGTTCGTTAAGAATACGAAGCATTATCTTACTAGCATGGCTCATAAGTGCGATCATGCGGTAATTAGAACATTCAGTTGTGTAGCGCCTTTCTTGTGCAGAGTGATGAGAGTTGATATACACCAATCTTCTGTCCAGTTGCCGGTGTTCCATATTCTCAAGCAGATTTTGTGGAATAGGTCAGTTCCGTGATCTCCCAAGAGTTTGATCAGTTCCGATGGTATTCCATCTATTCCTGTTGCTTTTCCAGTCTTGAGATGTTTTATAGCAGATTCAACTTCGGACTTCATTATGGGTGGTTCATTTAGGTCTGTTATATCTGGCAGTTCGGTATTTGTAGGATCGCCTGCATAAAGGTTTTCACAATAAGTTCTCCATACCTCTGCAACGTCATTAATATCCGTGATAATATCATTGTTTTGATTTTTTATGGCCCAAGATTTGGGTTTAAATTCCCTTAACAGGTATTTAACTTTTCTGTACACGTCTTTTGTTTGTTGTTGGAAAGAGTGTTCTTCGATCTCTTCGCATATGCTCTTGATATGTGCGTCTTTGTCTCTAACAAATTAAAACTAGAGGTCAAATCTGCGGCTACAAAATCCTAGCAGCAGTTAACCACCAGACCCATGGTATCGCACCATATGTTAAAATTGATCTAGAAAACGTTGCAGTCATTTCCAACGGAAACAATGGAGAGGTGCAAGAAATCACAATAAAAATCGACAACCTACACACTATTAATGTATACAAACCACCTAAAATTACATGACCCGCCAATGTACTTAATAAATACCCCTACTCCGCAATGTATGCTAGAGATTTTAATAGCCACCACACTGAATACACAACATATGATAATCTATATATATAAAACTGAAGTCCTGACTCACTCAATCACTCACTCATCAACGCCCAACCTAAACCCTTGGACCTAGAAAGCTAAAATTTTCCACAGAGGTTTCCTTTATGATGTATACAAGGAATAAGGAAGGGTATTTCAAAATTCAACCCCTAAAGGGGTAAATTCAGGGTTACAATTTTGTATGGAAAGATAATATTAAATAGACATTTCGACTTGAAACTTTGTAGGAGTACTCCTAAAAACAAATAAGCAAACACGTATTTTGTAATTTTCCGAAAATCAACCTCTTAGGGGGTGAAATGGGGTAAATAAGCCTAAACATCGATATGAGTGTCGTTATTGAGGTTTTTTGGGACGTTGATTGCGGAAATGGTATTTGAAATTTGGCAGGTAGAATTCTCATAGGGAGTAGGCATCCGCTGAAATAGGATTTTTGAAAATTCAACCCCTAAAGGGGTAAAAAAGAGGTTGGCATTTTGTAAGATCAAATTTTGAACTAAGACATTCAAAGTTTTTGAAAATTTGTCCCCTGAAGGTGAAAATAGAAGATGACGGGACGGGACGGGACTGGAAGGGACGGGACGGGACGGGACTGGACGGGAAGGAAAGGAATGGGATGGGATGGGAGGGGAGGGCAGGGGTGCGGAGGGAACAGGGCGGGACAGGACTGGACTGGAGGGGTCGGGACGGGACGGGCGGAAAGGAAAGGGATGGGATGGGTGGGATGGGAGCGGAGGGAATGGGGCGGGACGGGACGGGACGGGACGGGGACGGGGTCGGAAAAAGGGACGGGGACGGGGAAAGGGACGGGGATGGGGAAAGGGACGAAGACGGGGACGGGGCCGGAGACGGAGACATTATTTAATACACAAATAACAAACCTCGCGCGTACGAAGTCGCGGGTAACAGCTAGTAACAGTACAAAGTTAATGGAATGGAGAGAGCTACATAAACTACAATTGATTTTTGACGCTTCTCTTTCTAATCCATTTTTACCAGTTCAGCAGATTCTGCTATTCACGGCAGGGTTCATTTGTAAAGAGTTATTAACAGCAGATGCACTAGTCAGTAGAGTTAGTTTGTGATCACTTAACTGCAGTTAGTGTTTGTTGTGAGGCACTTATGTGTAGTTGGGACACAATGGTTTATACCGTGTGTCCCAAAAGTCTGGAATAAATTCACTATTTCCTAACATGTACGTTTCCGGCTAAAGTCCTCGGACCCGTCAATTTTTATTTTGAAATAAAATGCATACATACAGGGTGTCCCATGTATGAGGTATGACGTTATCGATGTTTTTTTTTAATAAAAACCCCCTTTTTTATTACGGAATCTGAAAGAACGCATCCTTTTACTTACGTTAAGCTGATTTTTGAGTATAGATCAGATGATCAAAAATTAAGAAAAATTGCAAAATACTAAGGGCCGGTTGCAGAAAGCAATGTTAAGTCTGGTGTTAGCTAACGTCGCGTCAAAGTGAACAAAATCGCATCAAATTTTGTTTACTAATGTATTAGTTACCATAAACATTAGAGATTTGATTCGTTTGTTCACTTTGAAGTCGCGTTAGCTAACACCAGAGTTAACGTTGCTTTCTGCAACCGGCCCTATGTTTAGTAATTTCTAAAACAACTAAATTAAATGTACAAATTGTGCACCGTTGTCTGCCGGACAGTAACTAAGGCGACCGATATGTTTTTTGTTGATTGCTGTCATTGATAAAAGCGTAAAATCACACTTCTTAAAATCAAATTTAATATTTTGCAAAAAAATTTTGTTTTCTTAATTTTTGGTAATGTGACCTATACCCGAAAATTACCTTAGCATACGTAAAAAGATGCGTTCTTTCAGATTCCGTAATAAAAAAGGGGGTTTCCATAAAAAAAACATCGATAACGCCATACCTCATGCACGGGACACCGTGTATGTATACATTTTATTTCAAAAAATGCTCAAATAAAAATAAAAGTCGACGGGTCCGAGGATTTTAGCCGAAAACGTACATGTTAGGAAATACTGAATTTATTCCAGACTTTTGGGACACACGGTATTATTGATTAAGGGATTATTCACTATCACTCGTTATTAAATCGACCGGTAGTTTACGTTTAAGTCGACTATGTATTGATTTTTGTCCTAGGTTAAAGTATGTTGCTCCATCGCATTTATTTATATTTAAAATGTTTTCCTTGTTTTTGTCAGAAATTGTTCTACTGTGAGCGTATTGGTTTCTCTGTGTATCTGAGAATTCCTGATGAACCAGTCGGAGTTGGTTATGATTCTTAATACCTTATTTTGTAGGACTTGTAATTTGTTTATGACTATGTTCGTTTTTGAGGTAGCACTTCATACGTTGCATCCTTAAGTGAATAATGTTCTTATAAGTGATTTATATAGCAGAGTTCCACAATTAATTTTTAGATGAGATTTTCTATTTAATATGGCGTATAACATACCCAATCGAGCATAACTTTCGGAGAAATTTTTGTTTATGTGGAGGCTCCAACTTAGTCTGCGGTCTAGGTGAACTCCGAGGTAGCCCGCGGCGCGGTCTTTAGGACTCCAGGTAATAGGTAATAAGGACATTTGGAGGGTCTATGGGTCGGCGAAGTGTGAATATTTTGGTTTCACACTTATCTGCATTTATAGTGATACACCACTTGATCAACCAGGCACTGATTTTATAGATGCATTCTTGTAGATTATAGGCAGCTGTGTTGATTTTGTCATCTTATGTTATGATTGCTCTATCATCAACATGCATGGCGAGCTTGGCACCTGTTGGGTGGGGAATGTCAGACATATAGTGCAAAGGTTACATTAGTTGCGGTCCCTAAAATTTATGCAATGTACTCGGCAATTTTAATAATAAAATTTATACAGATTTATAGATTTAGACTGTTTAAGATTAGATGGTTGTATTTTTATTTATTCAAATAAAATAGTATTTTGCCCTCTTTTATGTTTTATCGATCTGCAATTTCAATTTTCTAAATGCTAGCTCGGTAGGCACTTGACTCAGTTCAAAAGGGTTCGGTTCCTGCTAATTTATTATTTTACTTTACACTGGCACGCCACTGTGTGCCCAAATTAATCCTAATACGCAGTCGCAAGGTAAGTGCGGCTGTCAAAATTACAAAATAGTTTGATCATGTCAGTTAGCGTTTTTGCTGACTTGCAGAAATTCAAATTTATGAACAAACTACCAGGTATTTATTTGAATTCTAGTGTTTTGACGCTTCTAATTGTCTTTTGTTCCAGCGATTAATTTATTCTACTACGTCACACTGACGCGGCTTGTATTTTAAATTGTTATAACCCCCTTTAACCTCACAATTCTACTTGGATGAATAATTGGCAAAATGCTTTAGCTGGAGGCTTGGATATGCATGGATCTTATTCACAACGGTAATGTTTCTCTCGTGCACAAATTTCTGCTTCCTCACAATGTTAATAAGCTTTTTACATTACCTTGAATTTTTCAGATGGTACCGATCATTCTTCGGAAAGGAGGGCCTTGCTTGAATCTTCTCTAAGAGTCGCTGTCCCCAAAGTTTCTGCAGCTGGCCGTTGTCCTACAGCTCCATGTGATGTGTCCCAGTAGTCGACTCTGGTTCTGGATCCTTTATTCCGCTGCTATCGGTCTTCGTAAATTTGAAGTGGTCGCTACCGCAGCTTCGCAAGCTTCTTGCAGCAAATAATTTTTTTATTGGGAAAATGTTACCCACATGTTTACTGGTACTCTGCAATGTGCTCAACACGATGGTATAATTTTTATTTGTATAAAATATTATTTAATAGGTAAAAACTTGGTTTAAATAAGGGCCCATAAACTACATGTCAGAATTAATTTTATTCAATTGTTCATTATTTGCGTCCTTTCCAAACAAAAACGAATCTTATAACTATAAACAGGACATTGACTGAGTTCAAATGACTTACATATTATATTAAACATTCTTATAAATTAAATAATTAGATCTAAACAATTTACATTTCTAAAATTATTGTCCACATATTATTAATTGTCACACTATTTTGCGCCACTCCACGTTTTATTAAGTGCGTTTCATGTTCACTCACGTATTTACATTGACTAGTTTTTCGTTCACTTCCTTCATAATGGTTTCTAACTGTCTTCCTTTCCTCGTTTCCTGGCCTAATTTTGTGTCTACTTTTCCTCCAGTTTTATCAAGTCATGTTTGCTTTTTACAATTGCTAGTTTACGCCTGCACTATTTGCTCTTTGCAATGTTCTCATCTTTCCTGGCTAATACCCTTTTAGAATTGTTCACGAAATGTACTAACTAGTTAAATTGAACTCTACGCTTTATAACCTGCACTTGGCAAACCCTTTTGTGATTATTTAATTTGGTTTGGCTATTCACTCAGCCTCACCTAATAACTAATTGATATGAAATTTGACTCTTAACCCTGTGAAAAGCAAGTTGTCTCCTTTGCGTTCCTTAATCGATTCATTTCTTTTTTACACAAGCATCCCTTTTTCAATGCATTTACGGAATGACATTTAACTTATCATTGCGGCTAGATAAAACATCCCTACTCTGTGCTTTAATTGAATTTTAATATTGAACGGCAATCAGAGCAGAGCCATAGGGCCTAATACCACTGCATAATATTCCCCCAATGTTTGAGAATTAAAATTACTACGCATGAGTCTTTTCCTTAACATACGCTGATTTGCATGCGTCGTCATTTTAATTATCACAAATTTCAATTGCATGACTCAAATATCTTTCTTCATCAGTCCAATCTGACATTTATTTCATTTCTGACTTTGGTTTAATAATACATTTATTGTACTTCCTATTCTAACTACACCTTACCTTATTGAAACTAACCTAGCCTAATGATTGTGGTCCAACATTTGTTTAAAACTAACCTAACTTATTCTAATCTATACTATCTAAGTATGGGTAAATTGCCGAAATATGAAAAATTCCTCTGATTCTATTGTCTCTCACTAATTAATTCATAGGTGTTTTCATTGCTTAATATCTTATGCACTTTGTATGGTCCTTCATAAGCGTTTAGGAATTTGGCACAGATATTCTCTCTTCTATCGGCTACTCTAAGCTTATCTGTTCTTAACAACTCGACCAGAGGCAACGTTAACTCGGAATAGTTTGCGATAAACTTTTATAGTAATTTAGTACTCCAAGTAATCCTCTCAACGTCTTCAAATTCTTGGGGCGAGGCAAATTCTTTATCTCCTCTACTCTTGTTTCACTAATTGTGACCCCATTATTACTAATTTCGTAGCCCAAGTAGCCTACATTCGTTTTCATAAATTAACACTTGGTCAAATTCAATTTTAACCCGTTTTCGTTTAATGTGCTTATTACTAATTCTAAATGTACTAAATGTTGTTCCACATCTCGTGAAAATATTAAAATATCGTCTATGTAGTGCACGCAGAACTCGTCCTATTTATTTAATATTTGTTGCATGGCTCTTACCAATGCTGCACATGACGTCGTCAAACCAAACGGGACCACTTTAAAATGAAAAATTTCCCCCTCTATGCAGAATCCTGTGTATTTCCTTGAGTCCTCGTGGTGGCCAAAATAAGTTCTTCAGATCCAATTTAGTTAACACCTTCTTATCCCATATTTGACTCAATAAAGCATCAATTGTCTGCGGACTTTCATACTGGGGTTTAGTAATTTGTAGTGATGGGAGTCAATCGGATTCGATCCTCGGATCGACATCGAAATTGAATGTGCATTTCAGACACCCGGGGTCCTCGGTCATTCCAGACCCGGACCGAACAACGCGCGTATCTTTGTTTTGGTGAGTGGTCACGCAGTTGGTAATTCAGTATGTTTATATGTCTCAAACATCAATTGGACACATACAAAGCCGCCAAAAGCCATAAATCACTGATAACTGATAAAAAGCATGCAACTTCGGCCGTATCATGTGTCGCCTGTCGACGTCGAGCCTCTAAAAGGAACACCATCATCATTTGCTGTTCCCCATCAACACATTGTATTGTACTGTATTCTGTATTGAAATGGATTGAATAACGGAATGCCAAAGGAATGAATGTCTGCGAGAATTGACGCCTCGCGACCTTTTCGTTCCTCGGAACGAATCCGGACCGAAACTTGGACTCGATCCAAATCGATCCTGTAATTTGATTTATTCTACGTGCGTCTAAACATAACCTAAGACTACCATCGCTTTTTTTACCACCACCATCGGATTAACAAGGTTCGTTTTTGAATGACATCATCGTCCAACATCTTCTGTAACTCATGTTTTACTTTCTCGCGCTGTGCAAACGGTATTGGATAAGATTTGGATTTAAAGCCCATTGTTTCGTCCACAATCAATTTATGGCAATATTTCGTAGCTTGTCCTGTTTTCTGATTTATTATCTCCTTTTTTCTCTCTTATTTCCATAATTCTGCCTTTATATTGTAAGTAATCATTCCCTATCTGTTCATCATCCAGCATTCCTTCTATAATCGCACAATTATTTATAATTATTTCGTCTCCTGTACTAATGAAACCATTGCTCCGCTGTCAATTAGCGCATAATATTGCTGGTCTAAAAATTGTAATTTAATAAATGGTAAACATGAGCTTGTTATTTGATCTTCACTTTCTTCTAATAAAAATTCCCCCGTTTTGTTGTAGGCTATGGCAGTTTGTTTAATTCTACTATTTACATGGTTTACAAAAATTGAGGTTTTTTTATCCCTCGTGAGCTCCTCATGCACCTCTACTATTTCGATACGATTCAGGTCTTCAGATTTATTTGCATTTCTACTCCTCTCAATGAACAGCGTGTTAATGTGTAACGTTTCGCACGGCGCGAACGCGATCTTTGAATTACAAATTAATTCGCGCGTTCTCCCATAGCGTATTTTACGTTAGAAATCGGAGTTTGAATCGTTGGCCCGCGCGGCCAAGTAAGTCATCTAGGAGTCTCAGGTCCACGTACGCTCCGCTCCCCCCACTTAAGACGTCCGAAGTGGTTGCTAAGTTGTCCGAAGCACGAAGAGGAGACATAAAAGCAGCTTCGCGACCTATTCACGAGGCATTCATCCGCATTTATCCAGGCATTCATTTTATTCATTCATTCCCGAGAACTCCCAGATAATTCCCTTCCTTCCCTTCCTGTTCCTGTCCCGACCGTTTAATAGAATTTTCTCTCGCATCATTTTCATTTCTGGAAATCCTGAACCTCCCTACCTGCAGTCAGTTTAAGCCGACGACTCCACCAGGAGACCGGTTTCTGGTTACATTATCCTGAATATATTCCTGTCCAGGAGTCAGTGTGAGACGACGCCCCTAAGAAGAGACCGTTTTCTGACTCGTTCACTTACATTTTCCAGTCCGAAACCAGTATAAATAAATCGCTCACTTTCCGCCTTCAGCTAACTATAAATTCGCCCCGAAACCTGTTTTGAGGCGAAGCTTCTCTGAGAAACCACTTCAGACGTTTCGAATAAATAATTACGCCAGCCACTCGGCTTAATTAAACTCGAAATAAACTTATTAGATTGCATATTGCAAAGGCCAGGCATATAGCAAAACTTTGCGGCCGTTTGAACTTGTACTAACTATTTGTTTACTACAGAGATTTCCTCACCAGCCAGACTCCTCAAGGGACGAAGAGCAGCGCCGACAGTACCCCCAAGTGAGTCCGTTCCGTGGAGGCACATCCCCGACGTCTGCAACAAACTCGAGGTCATGCACCAGCTGGAATACACCGTGGACTTCTCGCTCTATTGCACCCGGCATAAACACACAACACCGTCGCGAACCGCAAGGAGGCTTGGCGATTTCCCCGAACGCCCCGGTATAGTAAGCAAACCCTGAAATAGCCAAATCTGTCTGTATTTACAGCCGCACGTGCTTCCGACCTCCGACCGAATTTTGAGGTTAACAGTTGGCACTTTCGGGCCAGTTTGGACCAGTGGCGTCCCACAGCCCAAACAGGGTACGAGCGGACCGGCTTCCAAAAACGCATCCCACGCACCGATGTATGACGGGTTGCGGTGGAACCAGGTTTACGAAACAGGACGCCCCCGAATAAATAATGAATTTATTGTGAAATACATTCTATTTTGTTTTCTGAGAAAATCTTATGATTGTAAATAGATATTAACATATAATTAAACTGTCTAATATTATCCTGGTGTTTGTTTGCTGATCTTATTGTGTATATCTGAATGGACCAAATTAACTCCGACTGATAGCTACCCGATGGAAGTAAATTTTGACAACCCTTAATAGCAAGGGCGAAGTGTTTCAAATGTAAGGGCGATCTTGATTCTGATTTCGGTCCGTTTCTTGACACCTCTTCTTATTCCTCTCTCCTATCAATTCTTCATAACTTTTTCGATTGTCCCCCCTGTTGTAATCTTGGCGGTTCTGATTCCCCCAATTGTTATTGTATCCTGCGCGTTGATTGAATCCTCTATTGTAATTGTTATTCCCGTAATTTCTTCCCTCTTGTTTGTTATAATAGTTATTGAAATTGATTCTGTTCGGCCTAAATTTGTTCTCAAAAGTTTCGTCCAATTTTCTCTTACTATAATTTTGATGTTCGGTTGTTCTATTTTCCCCTCGTTCGTTGTAAACTGCCAGGTCATAATTTCTGACGATCTCCAGGAAATCTCGCAGTGTCTTAACGTTTTGCACCGCAACTGCCCTCGTGATTTCAGCTTCAAGGTGCTTCGACAGATGCTGTATAATCTCTTCTTCTGATAGTTTCGGCGTTAAATATTGTGCCTTATTGAACCGATGCATTACATAAATCTCTCGAGATTCCTCTCTATCGATGTACTTTCCCGATGTTAATTCTGTTCTGACTTGGGACTGATGAGTGTTGCTCCAATACTGTTCCGTAAGTAGCACTTTAAATTCATTGTAAGTTGTATATTTGCACTTAATAATGCTGTGCCAAATCTCTGCATTACTCCGCATGGCCATGTTAATAATTTGCAATTTTCGGCATTCGGTTGTCACAGTCCTCATCACGTCGTCGAGTTTAGCTAGAAAAATTATAGGCAGTTCCCCATATCTGCCCTCAAATCTGGGGATCATCTCCATGCTTAGGCTTGGTGGTGCCACACTAGCAGGGTAGTCATGAGCTTGTTCTATCCTTTCGTTCATTCCCTGCATCTTCCTTGTGAACTTATTGTCCAAAATGGCGATGTGGCTTGCATTCCGGCTTTGTCCTTGTTGTGTGATTACTGATTACCCACCGATCTTCTGCCTTCTCTTTTCGATTTCCTAATTCCAGTTTAATCTTATCTTGGTACTGTACCATCTGGTCTTGTGTTTTAGTTTCTAACCTTATAATTCTGTCTTCTATCTTTTTTCTTTCTTGCCTAATTCTTCCCCGACTACCTGTAACACTTCCTCTTGTATCTCATTTTTAGTCGTATGTTTAAATCCATCCAATTTTTGTTCTAATCCGTCGATTTTCGCCTGTACATACTTCTTCCTTGTTTTGAACTTGCATCTTTTCAAATTCGGCTTTCATTGCCGCGACTAAGATTTCTGCATGTCTTTCTGCCCTATTCTCTCTCTCCTCTGCATCCTGCCTCAACTCTTGCACCTGGTTTCGAATGGATTGCTGTAATCTTCGTTCGCGTTCCTCGGCTTCAATTTTTAATTTACTGCTGCGTTCTTCTTCCTTTCTTTCTCGTTCTTCTGCTTCTATTTTTAATACTAGCACACTCTGTGTGGTTTTTTCGCTACCTTGTTTTAATTCTTGCAAACTTTTTACTGTTTCATTGGTCTTTTGTAGTATCGCCTCCAGAATTACGCTTAATTCCGTTTCTAACTTTGAGGCTTGGGGCTGTTGTTCCTGAGCCTAATCCCCTTGCTGCTGCTCTTCTGCCACAGGCTGTTCTGTTACTTCTATTACTTCCTCCGTTTGTAGTTATTCTTTGTTACCTTCTTCAATTTTCTTTTGTCTTCTTAAAAAGCGTTTGTCCGCCATTTTTGTTTATTTTTTGTGAATTGGATAACGAATCAAAAGAAAGACTTGCACTTACGAACAAGATTTACTCACACATAAATAACGGTCTTAGAATAGATTCTAATGCCCCTACTTATGCTGTGAAATAATCGACTTACTGTAGCATTTCTTATTTAATTATTAATGCACCGACGTTAGGCGACCATTTAATTGCAAAGGTTACACTAGTTGCGGTCCCTAAAATTTATGCAATGTACTCGGCAATTTTAATAACAAAATTTCTACAGATTTATAGATTTAGACTGTTTAAGATTAGATGGTTGTATTTTTATTTATTCAAATAAAATAGTATTTTGCCCTCTTTTATGTTTTATTGATCTGCAATTTCAATTTTCTAAATGCTAGCTTGGTAGGCACTTGACTCAGTTCAAAAGGGTTCGGTTCCTGCTAATTTATTATTTTACTTTACACTGGCACGCCACTGTGTGCCCAAATTAATCCTAATACGCAGTCGCAAGGTAAGTGCGGCTGTCAAAATTACAAAATGGTTTTATCCTGTCAGTTAGCGTTTTTGTTGACTTGGAGAAATTCAAATTTATGAACAAACTACCAGGTATTTATTTGAATTCTAGTGTTTTGACGCTTCTAATTGTCTTTTGTTCCAGCGATTAATTTATTCTACTACGTCACACAGACGCGGCTTGTATTTTCAATTGTTATAACCCCCTTTAACCTCACAATTCTACTTGGATGAATAATTGGCAAAATGCTTTAGCTGGAGGCTTGGATATGCATGGATCTTATTCACAACGGTAATGTTTCTCTCGTGCACAAACTTCTGCTTCCTCACAATGGTAATAAGCTTTTTACAGTACCTTGCATTTTTCAGATGGTACCGATCATTCTTCGGAAAGGAGGGCCTTGCCTGAATCTTCTCTAAGAGTCGCTGTCCCCGGAGTTTCTGCAGCTGGCCGTTGTCCTACAGCTCCATGTGATGTGTCCCAGTAGTCGGCTCTGGTTCTGGATCCTTTATTCCGCTGCTATCGGTCTTCGTAAATTTGAAGTGGTCGTTACCGCAGCTTCGCAAGCTTCTTGCAGCAAATATTTTTTTTATTGGGAAAATGTTACCCACACTTTCACTAGTACTCTGCAATGTGCTCAACACGATGGTATAATTTTTATTTGTATAAAATATTATTTAATAGGCAAAAGGGCCATAAACTACATGTCAGAATTAATTTTATTCAATTGTTAATTGTTTGCGTCCTTTGCAAACAAAAACGAATCTTATAACTATAAACAGGACATTGACTGAGTTCAAATGACTTACATATTATATTAAACATTCTTATAAATAATTAGATCTAAACAATTTACATTTCTAAAATTATTGTCCACATTTTATTAATTGTCACGCTGTTTTGCGCCACTCCACGTTTTATTAAGTGCGTTTCATGTTCACTCACGTATTTACATTGACTAGTTTTTCGTTCGCTTTCTTCATAATTGTTCCCTGGTTTCTAACTGTCTTCCTTTCCTCGTTTCCTGGCCTAATTTTGTGTCTACTTTTCCTCCAGTTTTATCAAGTCATGTTTGATTTTTACAATTGCTAGTTTACGCCTGCACTATTTGCTCTTTGCAATGTTCTCATCTTTCCTGTAATCTTCGTTCACGTTCCTCGGCTTCAATTTTTAATTTATTGCTGCGTTCTTCCTTTCTTTCTCGTTCTTCTGCTTCTATTTTTAATGCTAGCACACTCTGTGTGGTTTTTTCGCTATTTTGTTTTAATTCTTGCAAACTTTTTGCTGTTTCATTGGTCTTTTGTAGTATCGCCCCAGAATTACGCTTAATTCCGTTTCTAACTTTGAGGCTTGGGGCTGTTGTTCCTCAGCCTGATCCCCTTGCTGTTGCTCTTCTACAACACGCTGTTCTGTTACTTCTATTACTTCCTCCGTTTGTAGTTCTTCTTCTTTACCTTCTTCAATTTTCTTTTGTCTTCTTAAAAAGCGTTTGTCCGCCATTTTTGTAGAGGATGGCATGGTGAATTTATGGAACTAACTATCGGTCTTAGGGGTATTCCCTCATTGTGTATCTTGGGTAGCCCGTATAGGTGAGGCGGTTTACTGTAATGCGGAGTAAGTTTCATTCTCTGGAAGTTTGAGAACTCCTCTTTGTGTTTATACAACGTCTGGTATTTATTCCGTTCGACCTTCGGTGTTGGGTCTGTGGGAAGTTTCTTGTATTCCCCCGCGTTGATCAGGTCTTGGATTTTCTCTAAGTAGGTGTTTGAATCCATGATCACTGTTGCATTGCCTTTGTCTGCAGGTAGTATTTTGATAGTAGCTTCGTTTTTGAGAACTTTGATCGCTCTAATCTCTGCTCTGGTGAGCTAAGGTATAATTCTCCTTGATGGCTCAAGGGCTTCCCTTCCTCTCCATCGATACTCTTCTGCCTCTTCTGTCTTTAGGCGTGCTGCTGTTTCCTCAACGGCTGTTATGAGATCGAATTTTGGAATATACCTTGGCGTTACCGCGTACTTTAGTCCCTTCCCTAGTACCGCCTGTTCAGTTTCGTCGAGCTGTCTGACCGATAGTTAGTTCCATAAATTCACCATGCCATCTTCTATCAAAGTTCCTGTTAACAATAATATCCCCACTAGCGGCCAAAACAACATCCACCGTGAAATATACTGAACACTTTGTAGACAAAATCAAACAAACTCACATAGTTCCAAATGACAGGATGGTGAGCTCTGCCATAGTAAGCCTCTTCACAAATGTGCCGACAGATGACGCACTAGCAATCATCAAAAACAGGCTGGAATTGGATGACACACTTGCCGAACGCACAGATCTACAGGTAGATACAATAATGGAGCTTTTAACGATCTGCATTAAGACCACATACTTCCAAGCAGACAAGCAGTTCTACCAACAAGAGTTCGGAGTGGCCATGAGATCCCCATTATCTCCAGTAGTCAGTAACATCTACATGGAAGACTTTGAAGAACGAGCTATATCTCAAGATGAGAACAAGCCTAGTCTATGGCTGCGATACGTAGATGATACGTTCGTAATATGGCCCCATGGAAGAGAGACACTGGACGGCTTCCTGGAACATCTCAATAATCAAGCCCGATCAATTAAGTTCACGATCGAAATAGAATCGGAAGGCAAACTCCCATACCTAGACGTAGTAGTCCAGAAGACTGGTGACACAGGTACAAACCAAGGTATATCGAAAACCAACCTATACGGGGAGATACCTACACTACGATTCTAACCACCGCAATAGCGTGAAACGTGGCGTCGCGAGATGCCTATATAGCCGAGCCAAGACCATATGCTCGGAGGAAGAAGACCTTAAACGGGAAATTGAGATAATCACAGAAATGTTGCAAGCTAATGGCTACTCAAAAACAACTCTAAACCAAACGCTAAAAGAGATGGAGAGCAATACAACACCGGCAGGGGATGAAAAAACGGAGCCAACAACCACGGCCGTAATACCATACATCCGAGGAGTTTCCGACAAACTGAGAAGAATCGAAAACAGATTCAATATAAGAACTGCCTTCAAGTCCACAACAACTCTAAGAGGCATGATGCCGCATACCAAGCCTCAGAACGAAGATCAGAGTTCAAAGAACTGTATCTACAGCGTACCGTGCGAGTGTGGAAAACAATACATAGGGGAAAACACAACGACCTTTACGAGTGAGATTATCGGAACACCGCAAACATGTTAGAATTGGTGAAACCATCAAATCCAAGATCGCAGAACACGTCTGGAACGAAGACCACCACATACAATGGGATAACGCATCAATTGTAGCTAAAGAGGAAAACGGATTCCGTAGGAAGCTGAAAGAAGCTACATACGTAGCGCTGGCAGTAGAACCAATTAGCCAGGCTAGCGCAGAACTAAAGCCCATTTGGATGCCACTACTGCGCAGAGAATTACAAAAATAGTCTACTGCGCATACAGCGGTAAGATATATATAAGTTTACAACTAAAATATATAACCGCACTGGTGGCCTAGTGGTTAGAGTAGTAGTAATCACAGCGATCAGCGATCCCGGGTTCAAACCCCGGGGAAGGCGTTATTCGTTGTGCTACGTGATATAGGATTGCGATCATGAGAGCCCCAAAAGGACCGAAATCGAGAAGTGGACACTATTGTGCTGCAAGTGGTTGCAAGAGCAATTCCCAAAATTGCCATGTCAGTTTTTTCGATTTCCCAAAGATACTGAGAGGTATGTACCGGGTGGCCAATTAAGAAGGGCACTCGGCTCTATCTCGAAAAGTAATTGTCGTAAAGAATTGGGGTAAAAAAAATTATGACTAAAGCGGCCAAGAGAAAATGCTGGAAATTATTTTTAAGTTTCTAAAATGGCCGCCAGGGGGCTTAATAGCATTTTTGAATTTTAAATCCCGTTTTTTGAGAAATATTCTTATATTACAGATAGCTAAAATGGACACCGTTTTAAAGCTGAGATAAATTCGATTCTTGTTCGTTAAATGCTTTTTGCTCTATCTCTTAAGGGAAAGTGGAGGGGGTGTACGAACATTTTCGGAAATAAATGTCAATAACTTCAAAATGGCTGAACGGATTTTGTCAAACTTGTAGTCGGCTTTTTTTAGGTTATTAACGCTGCCTTGAACGGATTGATTTAGATTCCCGAAAATACTACAAATGAAATGAATTTTTTCAAAAAAATTAAATACAGCGATATCACTTTTATTGCAACAAAAGATAGCCAAATAAGGGTCTAACACGCTAGTGACAGAAGGGCAATATGCAATCATATTGAATCAGTATTAATTATTATTAACATTTTAAATATAATGTTGGTATTTTAACAGAAAATTTATATATATTTTGCTAAAAGAACGATAATTAGGATTTAATAATGGCAGGTATACTGAAAATATTCCCAAAGATGCGACATTATTTCGAGTTTTAATTTATTTTACTGATATTTTAGGTTAGGAAAGAAATATCGAAATGCGGTTTTCACTAGCGTGTTAGACCCTTATTTGGCTATCTTTTGTTGCAATAAAAGTGGAATCGTTGCATTTAATTTTTTTGAGAAAATCCATTTCATTTGTAGTATTTTCGCGAAACGCCCTCTAGCGGCGACAAAAGCAATCTAAATCAATCCGTTCAAGGCAGCGTTGATAGCCTAAGAAAAGCCCTTTTCAACGACTCCAAGTTTGACAAAATCCGTTGAGCCATTTTGAAGTTATTGACATTTATTTCCGAAAATGTTCGGACAGCCCCCCTCCACTTTCCCTTAAAAAATAGAGCAAACAGCATTTAACAAAAAAGAATCCAATTTATCTCAGCTTAAAACGGTGTCCATTTTAGCTATCTGTATATATATAAGAATATTTCTCAAAAAACGGAATTTAAAATTCAAGAATGCGATTACACCCCTGCCGGCCATTTTAGAAACTTAAAAATAATTTCCAGCATTTTCTCTTGGCCGCTTTAGTGATAATTTTTTTTTTACCCCAAGTCTTTACGACAATTACTTTTCGAGATAGGGCTGAGTACCCTTATTAATTGGCCACCCGGTACACCCTACTGTCAATTTAAAAAGGAGAAGCCGAACATGGGGATTCTCGACTGCAGACTGGACTTTTCGGCCTCAAAGCACCCGGAGATAAACCACGCTATAAACAGGACATGGACAACATGACATTCCCAAATTCCTTCGACTTAGACAAGTGCATTCGAAAATGCGTGCAGGTTAAGTAGCTGCCCATTTTCGAGGAGAACTTGCAGCACGAAATCAGGCACTGCTTCGAGGCGCTGGAGAACTTGCTGCAGAAGAGGCGCAAGTTTGATATATTGGATTGCCACCAGGACTTAGCAGCTGGAACTTTCAGGGATCCTGCGCTGGACTGCAGGCTGCATGCCGATCGTTTGGAGTGCAAAAAGAAAATCGGCGATATTGTGAAGAGACATGTGCTTTTGCAAAGAAACAGGTGTTGATCCTGAGGATAGCTCGGATTCAGATGACAGCGTCGTGGCTGATTCTGACTGCGAATCGGAAGAAATTGCCTGAAAAATATATTTATTGTTCATTGTTACATACTTAAACCGAATGCCTCTTACACCATTAGCAGTGTCGAGGCTGTTTTATAACTACTATGGATAAAAGAATAAATTTAAGAATTTCAGTTTTTATTAATAATTTTAATTTTTTTCCATGCAAGCATTATTTTCTGCTTTAATTTGTTAATAGACCTGCTGCTGCAAAATAAGCTTTGATATAATTAGTACACTCTTAAAAATTGAATAAGACCAGAAATGGTAATGAATATTGAGACGATAATTTTAAAAAGGCTAAAACGTTTTCTCCATTAATATGTTTAATTTTTTCTTACGTGACCGATCGCAGGTTTAAAATACAACACAACTGGAAAAGGTTTGTGCCGCAGTTGAAAAACAAATCGTAGTGTAATATATCTTGAGACTATTATTTTAAAAGTAAACCTTTTATATTGTCTCAATTTTGTCAAAAAATATTAATTCCAGATAGCTATGTAGCTACTAGAGATTGCAATCTAAAATGATCACAGCAAATTACTACTGGATTATTCTAACCCTAAGAAAAATATGAGTACTAGTACAAAATTTTAAGGGGTTTTTGGCGGCAAGCGTGGTGGTTAATACACTATGAATACCATTCTTAGAAAAGTCATTAAATAGTCTCCATCATCAAAACTAAATAAATAATAATAATAATAAAGTGTCTCTTATTATACTTATAATGCAAGGGTACAACAAAGAAAAAATATGTAAATAATGCAGGCGAAGTTCAGCCTGGTTGCAAGGATATGCTGGCTGCTCTTCCACTTAACCTACAACTTAACTTTATAAACATAGTACAATACAATACATAAACCTATATGTGATTCCGGTACATACGCGTGTCAGATGTGACTCTGAAATAAATACACATTGAAATTCCTAATTGATTGTATTCATTAGGTATTGTTCATGGAGCAGGATCGTTTTTAATTTATTTTTAAATACAGTTGAGCTTACTGGTTTCATCATTTCCATGTAGTGTCTATTAAAACATTTTACTATGCAATACGAAAAAGAACTGGTGAAACACACGGTGGAAAATGTGTGAAATTTGCAAAAAACCATGAAGAACTGGATGATTCTTGGCAATTCGGTTATTTCAAGGCATATGAAATTGCCAATATGGATACATTTGGAAAATTTGAAAATTCCAGACGATAGATTTGTATTTTATATAGCTTCGATGGAAAATTATTTCAAGATAATTTTGAAAATGTAATTCTACGCTATAACTGTATAGAAGAATTCATTACACTGTATAATAGCCTACAGTTTAAGCATCCATGTGAACATTTTCCTTACTCTTATGTAAAAATGTTGTACAGTAGAGTTAGACTTTTGTATACTCTTCAGTACATCAATAGAAATGTCAATAACAATTAAGAGCATATTGATGTTTTCAAGAAAGTATTTGTTTCGAGGATATGGAAAAAAAAATTGTGGCTCAAAAACGTGCAAATGGAAACCAAGTGATGTTTCTCCTGAAATAATATTTTTTACTGTCAACCCCATTGGGTTGCAAGAGGTAATCTATACATTTTTATGTTGTTTATGAACCGAGAAATAATTTATTGATATGCTCCTTAGACATGTAGTATTACGAGAGAAGGTAGCACCCATAATTTCCGCAAACCAATCGATCAAGTGCACCATGGAAATGTAACTTGCCATAAACAAATGTTTGTTGTTTTCTAATTTAACAGTTCAAATTTAGTTATTATACAGTTAGTTTTGATATAAGTGTTGTGCATCAAAAATGAACATAACAGGAGAAAATTTTAGTGCCATGATTTACTATGACTTTAAAAGTTCCCTATCTCTGAAAGAAAGATGACTTCGTGCTGCTTTTGGCCAAGCGTATATTTCTGGTTTAATGAATTTAAATTTGAACGAGTTTCAGTTAGCGACGATTTTTGGGAAGGACAAATTTCAGCAGTTACTGATACGAAAGTAGACGCTGTACGAAGAATGCTTCAGTAGGACAATCGAGTCACTTATGGGTGTAAGAAAAGTCTGTGTTGGGTGGATACCACACAGTTTAACAGACACACAGAAACACAACAACAGCATGTGGAGCAGTATAAGAAATATGATGAAGGTAAATCTAAAATAGTTTACATCATAACCGGTGACGAAAGCTGGATATATGCATTTGAACCCGAATTTAAGCTGCAGTCAGGATGTTTCCAACAAATCCTAATCCAGTTAAAGTGAAGCGATCTTGATAATAATTGCTTGTTTCTTTTCAAAATCAGGACCTATCACAACTGTCATGCTTAAAAATAAACTTAGGGTTACTGCAGAACGGTACACAACTATATGCCTACCAGACGTTATTCAAAACGCTCAGCTTATGGCGCCCAGGAGGTGAGATCGTTCTGCACCATGACAATGCTTCTAACTAGTCATACCGCACATCAAATAAAATAATTTTCAGAGACTTTCGAGTTAAAATTGCTAAGTTATCCCCCATTCAGTTCCGACCTAGCACCGTCCGATTACTTTCTAGTTCCTCCATTAAACGATAAAATGCGTGGTGTGCAATTTGGAACTCCCGAAGATGCTGTGGAAAGCTTCAAAAACCTTGTTTCTCAAGTGACTCCAAAATTGTGGAATTTATGTTTTGAAAATTGGATTTACTGAATGCGTAAATGTTGAGTTTAAGGGGGAATATTTTAAGAAAATAATAAAAACAAATTTTGGTTACTAAACTTTGTTTTATTAGGCTGCAAAAATTTACGGGACTGCCCTCGTATAACGGCATCAAAGAACAAGCAAATAAATTTATGCGAAAAAGTGATGTATGTACGTTAATTCATGTCTTCACTGACAATGGTTTTTTGGGGGGCCTGGCCCTCCCCAGCCAAAAATCCTAGTTCCGCCAATGTTTACAACCCTTGGGATAGGTTCACAGCCTAGGCTAACTCCATATTATCGGCGATTTTTGGTCGGAAGTCCCATTAAAGAAATGGTTCTTTCTCATTCTTGTAATCCCCAGCGTGTAACAGAGTAACAAATTTTAAGGAGTGATATTACTCATCAAAATAAGACAAAAGGTTCCTATGGGTGCGGAAATGCGTCTTAAGGGAGCTATAGCTCTAAGAAGATGGAAGGATTACGCTACTGAAGCTTTTCTCGAAAATACTGCTCTCAACAATTTCAAACAAGGGCATCTTTTTTATATAGAAACGTCTAACCTTTTTGACTATGTATGAATGGACTAAAATGGTAACTGTAAATAGTTATAATCATCTCCCCACCATGGCATAAACTACGCTTCTAAACCTTTTTTCAAGGTCCTATAATTCAGCATAAGATGTCACGTAGATATGCCAAATTACACAAAATTTGCTTTGCTTTATTTTAATAAAGTAAAATCTGCATTTTTCTATTACCCTTCTAAAGGCTGTAGCTCCCTTGAAATGGCATTTTTTATCAACATTCATTAAATTTTGACCTAGAAAACACGCCCCTGAAGTAATACCGTGTAATTTTGAAGCACACTGTATAAATGGAATATCGGAAAGCAAATACAGTCGTAAAACGATGCTGAGAAAACGTTTAACAACATACTGCGAAGTTGTGACAATAAAGGGTTATGCAACTAAATTGCGTATATGAGAAAAGCAAAAATCTTTATAGAATCACTGCAATTTAAAAATACCAGAAAAAAGATTGTGAACATCTTTATCCTTGAGTTGGTTTTGTATATGGTAATAAAACATTAATTGCAATTTGTCTGCCCTCGTTGGTATTAATTTCAATTTGATCGTCTGCCCTCGCCTTATTGTTGTTATTCATCGTATCAATATATATTTAATTTTAAATAGTTTATTACATTCAATGATATTGTAAATGCTAAATGTACTCCTTCAATTTTAGATTTTATATGAAAACAACACTCAAGTGCAGTCGTGAAACGATATAGATTAAAAAGGATATTTGTTCATTTCCCTTATTTGCTTAAATCGCTAGGTGTCACGGTTTTTGTCCCGTAATTTTTTTATATAGTAAATGTTATTCTGGTAAAAAATGTATATTGAAGTGACGTGTGTAGGCAAAAAAAAGTTTTTACAAATATTTAGAAGAACTGGATGATTCTTCGCAATTCGGTTATTTTAAGGCATATGAAATTGCCAATATGGATACATTTGGAAAATTTGAAAATTCCAGACGATAGATTTGTATTTTATATAGCTTCGATGGAAAATTATTTCAAGATAATTTTGAAAATGTAATTCTACGCGATAACTGTATAGAAGAATTCATTACACTGTATAATATAATAGCCTACAGTTTATGCATCCATGTGAACATTTTCCTTACTCTTATGTAAAAATGTTGTACAGTAGAGTTAGACTTTTGTATACTCTTAAGTACATCAATAGAAATTTCAAGCTATCCGCCTCTAATCGTAAATTAATTATATGGAAACACCAATAAATGTATAATTTTTTAAAATTTAGTTTCATTGAAAAAATAATCTGGTAAATGAATGGAATATCGACATTTGCATATCAAAATGCGCATCTACTTTTTTAAGCGGAGGTTAAGTTGGTATGTTTTCTTTCCCCAACTAATATATGTGCAAAATGACGGAAAAACGTGAAGATTGATTACATTAACAAAATTGTGCAATTTTAGATTGATATTAAAACTATTGAGTACGCTCCTGTCTGTTACCTTAATCGGGCCTTGGCTTTCGTCCCAAGACTATGACCGCCGCTGTCAAGGCCATAGACTGATGCTTTCCCAGATCAAAGGTGCCGACCGGGAGTTGCATTTCTGATTGTTAGCTATTCTGTGCCCTAAGACTGCTGGTGCTTCTTGATGGCGAGTTTCCTTTAATATTGGTAGTGTACTAATAATGTGGAATGTGTGCGTTCTAAAGCTGGGTAGTGACTTGAGCATTTTTACACGCACGAACGGTTTGCGCGTAAAATTGCTCAAATCAGTACCAGCCCAAATTTGCGTGCGCGTACGAACAAGACCAATAGTATAGGTAAATGTTGAAATTTTCGCGTAAAAATGCTCGAGTCAGTACATGCTACCCGGCTATAGGTTTTCTTTGTGCGCTCAAATTTCCGCTCCAGTGTGCGTCAATAACTCGTGCTTTACAGTGAGGTCGTAAAGTTTGGAATAAATTCAGTATTTCCTAACATTTTAGCATTTTTTGAAATAAAATGCATACATACAGGGTGTCCCGTGTATGAGGTATGGCGTTATCGATATTTTTTTTAAAAATAGAAACCCTCTTTTTTATTACGGAATCTGAAAGAACGCATCTTTTTACTTTATACAGATTGTGTTCGTACTCGCACGCAAATTCGGACTGGTACTGATTAGAGCATTTTTACGCGCAAATAGTGCGTACGCGCAAAAATGCTCAGGGCAGTACGCACTAGGGATGTTCCGAATACTCGTATTCGTATTCGTATTCGCGAGTATTCGCTATATTTTCAATATTTATATTCGTAATCGTATTCGCCAAAATTAACACGAATATTATACGAGTATTGGACATTACAATTATAGAAATATAGATAAGAATTTTAATAAAAATATAAAACAGGCATTCATACATTAAATGAAACATATTTTTTAATATTGACCATTCTATAACATTAAATAAAAAACAAAACTATTTTCCATACTATTTCTAAAATTTGCAGCGCGTACAAAAACGATGTTGAAATTGATATTATTCACTCAAGGTCATGTATTCGTATTCGCGAATATTCATAACAGTATTTGTATTCGCTATTCGTATTCGCGAATACGAATTTTTGTATATTCGGAACATCCCTAGTACGCACTTTAAAAGGCTGTTGGATTCATGATGTCCAGGTGTAGTTATATAGAATGAAATTTTATGCACATCAAATAGATGTTTTAGAACACGTTTGTTAAATTCACCATCTGCTACAATGTTTGATGGAATTTCATATTTGGTGACGTGGTCCAATATTTTCCCAGAAATTTCTACATTATTCCGGGGACTTATTTTCATAATCCTGCACGAATCTCGAAAAGTGGTTCAAAATTGTTAAAAACATGTGATTTTCTATGTAGAAAATGTCCAAGTGTAATGTTTTAAAAGGCTTACTTGCTGTTTCGGTTAAACAAAATTGATTTTTATTGGGCTCCTATTATATTTCTGTCTTTTACACGTTTCACAGTTATTGATATACGTGCTTATATTGTGTGCTAAAAAAATCATTTAGAGCAGGCCTTGGAAAGAAAAATAAAAAAATTAGTCATGTCTTAACTTAAGTCTGTAGGTGAATGTCAGATTGCATTTTGTTTATGAAAAGATCTGTCACTGCGACAGGTAAAAGTTTAGGCAGCATTAAGTTTACTTGTATCAAACAAAAAGTAAAATAAGATGCATTTACATAAGTGTATTAATCATAACAGTCAATAAAAATTGTAGTTATTAAATGTTTTGTATATTTTTAGCAAAATAGTTCAAGATCAAGATGTAATTTAGTTCTCTCTGACTTATGATAGTTGATTTGCTTCAATGGGTGTGTATCAAGTTATGGCAAACTTCAATGTGATCATGTGTATGCTGCGAATACGTATTTTTTTATGAAACACGATATCATTTTTCATATTTTTCCAAAAATATTTCCGGTTTAATTTTGCCAACCTTTCCTGTATACTCCTCTGCTATGTGTTTTCCCTTCTTGCTACACCATTATTTGGCTTAGCGTTTCTTCGGTAAGATGCATTACCTGCGAGGTGCAAGCATACAATTTTGGGGTATCGTCATTCGATACTCTGTTAATATATCTGCAAAATTCTCTGTAAAGTTCTTCTTCTGGATATATGTAATAATACTTTGCATTAGCCATACAGTATTCTTTTATAGGTTTCTGAATTGTTGTTCCAAAATGTATTTATTAGTGGGCACTGTCAGTTGTATGTGACCTTCAATAGTTTTAAGTTTGATTTCAATGTTTGCGGTTGCACTTTTCACAAATAATATCTGAAATTGGCGAGTTTCCAAAGTTTTTCGCAGATAGATACGGTTGCTGTAGATTCCCCTTGCGAGTGTTGAGTAAGCTTGCTGCACGAGTAAATTGTTCAGGATATTTGTTGCTGGTTCCTTTGTTTTGCAGAGGTTCTAAATCTTTAAGCAGTTGATCGATTTCCTCATCTGCGTGTATAATACATGAAGTTTGATGTTGGGTACTCGAGGTGATTGGATTAATGTGGATCCGAAATAAAGCGTAACCATTTGAATTTTTCCGGTATTTCTTATATTTTACTTCGAAATCGATTTTTTCCAGTTTAAAACTCTATCTCGTTAATTTGCTATTTGGTTCCGTAACCAAACTAAAAGTCGATTTAAGCAAATAGGGTAAATTTTATTCCGAAAAGGTATGGGCGAAAATGCTTTGAATTCTTGATATTCTTAGACGTCGAGGTTTTTTGGAGGTTCGGAGCAACAGTTTTTTTTCTGTATAAAATAATTCCGTTGAGATTAAATTTCGTGGTTGATTTGATTGGCGGATGTAATTTGGTTGATTCAGATACGAGCGATTTTTGATGTGGGTTGGTCTTCTGTGTATAGTTTTATGAAATGCTGCTAGTTGTGCTCTTAGATTTTCGATATCGCGTTCTTTCAGAATACTTTTAATGCCTGCTCTATAGTTTTAGTTCTTGATCTAATGTAGTAGCTTAAATCTGCCTTCAAACCAGTGAAACATTGATTTCTTGATAAACTTGTATACATTTCGGTTTTTATTCGAATAACTGCAGAATTGGCTTCGTTCATAATTAAATGTGAAAGTAAAGATGTCTTTAGACGCATGCATTGATATTGCTGTCCATATTTATTTATTCTTCGACGCCAGTTCATCGCCGCCGTTTCTACGCCGGCCGGTTCTCCACAGGCCGTCTCTACGCCAGATATATTATTATTATGTACCATAAACTTTTCATAATAGCTGTTTATGCAACAAGTGCTAAAAGTCGACGTTTATGCACGAGACATGAAAATTATGAAACGAAGCCGAACCGTTATTAAACCATAAATATCGATTTAACAAATGTTTGCATCTACGACACTTCTAATTTATGCCATAATAAACAGTAGACTATGCGCGGGCGAATGTTTGCGAAGCCAGTGCTGTCAAGGTCAGTTACGAAATGTAGTTATTAATACTCCACATCTGAGTGTATTCATTACATAATGCTTTAATTATTTTAAAAACACTTTACTTGTAACGCAAGAAGCAACTAGAATAACTTTACAACTCCACTTCCAGTTCGAAATTGTAGTTTTATAACCTCACTTCACTTTTAGCACTAGAGCTAAAAGTAAACAGCAGATTTCTTTAATCACGGTAAACTTTAAAACGTCACTTTTAGTGAAACAAGCTAGCGCTAAAAGGCCTACTTTTAGTAGTGGTCGTAGATAATAGCTATTTATGCAACAAGTGCTAAAAGTCGACGTTTATGCGCGAGACATGAAAATTATGAAACGAAGCCGAAGGCTGAGTTTCATAACATGTCTCGCGCATAAACAACTTTTAGCACGCGTTGCATACAATATTTTATCTACGACCTTAATTTTACCGTTATTAATCCATAAATATCGATTTAAGAAACGTTCGCATCTGCGACACTTTTAATATATGTCATAATGAACAGTAGGCTACGCCGCGCGGGCGATTGTTTGGCCACGCCCGTGCTGTCAAGGTGAGTTACGAAATGTAATTATTGATACTCCACATATGACTGTATTCATTACATAACGCTTTAATTATTTCAAAAACGCTTTAGTTGTAACGCAAGAAGCAACTGGAATAGCTTTACAACTTCACTTGCAGTTCGAAATTGTAGTTTTATAACCTCACTTCACTTTTAGCCCGTGTGCTAAAAGTAAACAGCTGATTTCTTTAAACACGGTAAACTATAAAACGTCACTTTTAGTGAAACAATCTAGCGTTAAAATCCCTACTTTTAGTAGTGGTCGTAGATAAAATATTTTTCGTGATTAGGTACCCCGTTAATAGGAAATTTTCATCTCTCATTATTACTCAATAATCCTCCTGTCTATCTCAGTTGTCTACTACAACGTTTTATAATAGGATGAGCGTATTAGAAGAATTGTGTTTAGGTTATGGCAACATGGAACCTTTGAACTATTTACGTGGCCTAGCACACAATTATGAAATTATTTAATTATTTTTTCTGTGTAATAGTAGGAAATGATATTCACAAATTGTAATAGTATTTTTAAGTTATTATGTGGTTTGAATATAATATAACAATAAACCTTCAATAGTATTTTTATTTTAAATTATTATTTCGTTAATGTAGGTAATGTAACAATAATAAATTAAAATAATGTTTTTCAGTTAATGTGTTGATCAACGCTTGTTTCTTTCTTTAAATTTATGTACTGGCGTAGAAACGGTCAGTGTAGAATCGGTTGGCGTAGAAACGGCGGCGATGAACTGGCAGCGAAGAACCGGCGGCGTAGAAACGTCCTAGACCCCACTATAATAGCGCAAAAAAAAATCAACTACTCATGTAAATCAATAATAAAAATAAAAATATGAGATACTAATAACTAAAAGTAAACACTATAGAAAACCCAATACAATACAATAAGGCGACACTCAACTAAAAAAAAATAATAATAAGAGTAAATAAAGATAATTTAGGTAAATAAAAGATAAGTTAAGTTAAATTAAGCTAAATTAACTGACTGGAAGCTTATGTTACAAAATAACAAAACTAATAGTAAAAATAGTAAACACAATTTAAAAATACATTAAACAAATAAAAATGTATAAGAGGCAATTATCCACCAGGAAAACTTTGCACCACCAGCGACCTAAATCTAGGCAGAGTTTTGCTAAAAATATCAATGTCCCCGCAATCCTGAGCACAGACATTATAGTTATGCATAATGCGGTTAAAAATTTAAAAATAACCCATGTTGCTAGAGTTCGTTTTCATAGTAAATAGGTTAATTAACTCTAGTAGCGTAAGCAGGGACATAGAAATTTACAGCAGATACCAGAAGCGGAGAGCATATTAAACCATTTGGCAGCTTATACAATAGTAATTTATTATTAGAGTCCGTCAAAATATTCCCGTATTTTTTCAAAATATAGCATAGCAAAATGTCATTTATTTTTTCAAAATATGGCATATAAAATGGCATTTATTTCAAAATAAAGCATAAAAAATGGTAAGTATTTATTTTAAAAAGTTAAAATTTTAGAAAAAAATTTACCAGTAATATTAAAAATCCCGCAACACAAATACAAAAGACAAAGTAATCTGATAAAAACTACGGGCACAAGGTAAATAAGTGGAACGTAGGTATCAGGGGTGCATTGAAAAGAAGGGGGAGAGCGCGGGGTTGTTGTTGACGAGTGGACGTAACGGGATACTTACCTGAGCATTGAGGCGTGCGACGAGTAGTCACCCCCTCCCCGGGTTATCGACCTTAGTACCTGGCACTTACCAAAACTTCTGCATGTCTATTTTGAAATTTGTAAGCCCTTTTGTTGTGAATTAGCCACATATTATTGATTTTGATTGAAATATAGCATTAAAATATGGCATTTATTCAAAATATAGCATTTATCACGAAATAGTATATTATACATCAAGGTAGCGAAGCCCAGTATTATAACCTGAGCGCATATTAGATACTGAGCGCGCAGCGCGAAGTATTTAAAGCGCGAAGGTTATAAGAGGATTCGCTACCGTGGTGTATATACTATTTTTTGCACTACCAAACGGCTTAATACCTAAATTCCCAACAAATTTCGAAAATATTTTAACTGTCAACCTGACAATACAGCTCTTTAAAACGTCAAAATTAAAATAATCATATTTGGTAACTTAGCAATTTATTAGTTACCACGGTGAAAAGTTTTTATTTTACTTTCTCTCCCTTGGTGGAGAAAATCAACTTCACGACCTAAAGATAGGCCAATAACGGTGCGTTCTGATACTAGTAGTGCAAAAAAGGGCATTTTATAGCATTTATGGCACCAACAAATGTGGTTCATTCCACCACTTACTACTTGAAACGCCTAAATACGAAATCTGGCCCTAAAGGGGCCTACAGTAAGAAACATGGCAAAATGGCATTTGACTCTATTTATTATACAAGAGGATAAAGTTAAATTTTATCCACGAGTGAATTGTTTAACGTCGAGACGTTAATGATTCAAGAGTGGATAGAAATAACTTTATCGTCGTGTATAATTCAATATTTTTTTCTATAGCAAGAACTTTGACAATTTCAAAAGAAAATAAGGACCGTCAATCACATTTCAAAATGTCAGTAGCTAGATTGGGTTGCTACGATAATACGAAGCTGTCATATTTAATTTAAACATAAGTTAGAAAATTAAATTACTTTATCGTATCATCGTTTATTATGTCTCTATAATTGCAAATATTTCTGTACAATTATATGGGTCATAATATAATAGAAATCCCATAACACGTTAGTTACACATAATACATTAGTTACAGCCAGATATGCCGGGCTCCATAGCTCAGTGGTAAGCATTCTGGCTACTGATCTAAGGGTCGAGAGTTCGATCCCCGATCCCGGTGACGTTTTTAAAAATAAAGAAAATGCGGATGAAAACCTCTACAGAATGCCATCATTCGGAAGTGATGTAAAGCCGTGAGTCCCATGTTACTACGATGTGTAGCATGTAAAAGATCTCTTGATAACGTTGGAACTCCTTAGTCTCGGCAAAATTCTAAGTAGGACTAAGGTACCTGGTACTCTGCATGCCTAGACCTTGTTCATAGGGTTGGCAAAAAAGGCCTATGAAGGCCTACTTGCTAGACTCGCTAGAGTCTCCCCAAAAATACTACACACACACACACTACAGCCAGATATATATATTGTAATAATTTATTAGAACTGATAACATATTAACATAGTATAAAATTATTTTTGAACATTAATTTCAATATTTTCACAATTATGAAAACTGAAAGACACATCTTTCCCATCCATCTCGACTGCCACATCTCCTGTAGCTTTCCCAGATAAGTCAGCACACATTTTCATTGATTCTTTAGTACCAGAAGCACTTGCCATACACACCCTTCCGATCTGAATTTTTTGCGCAATGGAAATCTTCTTTTCTAGATTTTCTTCTAAATACCCCTTTGCAACCTTGCTAGACTCCCATCCACCCAACTCTTGCAGTTCTAACATGTCTCCACCGGCGTTTACAAGCATGGTCGCTGCAGATCTCTTAATGCAGTGGCCGGTGTAACTAGCTGGATTTTCGAGTTTGAGATATGTAGCAATTTTTTCAGGAATTTTAGACAAAAAATGAATGCCACATGGCTGAATAGTACACTTTCCATTTCTGTATGATACAAAGAATCTTCTATGCGTAACATGAGCCGGCCGTAACGCTGCATATTTTTTAATTAAAATTACAGGATTGACATCACCCTCAGACACAATCGCAAAATAGTTATTTATACAACGAGTAGCTAAAGTGCCACTTTTTTGCACGCGTGAGAAAGTTTAAAGAATGAGCCGCAGGCGAATTCTTTAAATCTCACAAGTGCAAAAAGAAGCTTTAGCTACGAGTTGTATACATAATTTTTTCGACTACCACATATTTATGCTAAAAAAGTTACAAAACCTCAACATCATTTCAAATTGAAAACTCATTAAAAATCATGTTAGTTACAATACGCTTTCAATGTTTTAAATTGAACGCTAAAGATCAAGTTAAGCATACTTTGGGTTTCCAAGGTATTATTAGTTTTAGTAAACAAAATCAGATGTTTGTGTCGCCATTATTTTTTGCTTTTTCCACGAAAGTAACGTTTTGGTGCATTGTATTTTTAAACATGAGCGACGATAGTGATGTCCCTGATGATATTCAAAAAGCAGCGGACGCTGCTACTCTTCAGCTTCTACCTGAAAAATCAAGAAAACTTTACGAAAATGAATACGAACTTTTCAGGGCCTGGTGCAACGAGAAGGAGGTTCGGAAAGTATCAGAAACTGCTATTTTGGCCTATTTGGGTGAAAAATCCAAAGTATTAAAATCGTCGACTCTTTGGTCCAAATACTCTATGTTAAAGTCGACATTTCCTAAGGTACCTAACAATAATAAAATAACAATAAAGCTTATTTAATTATGATTTTATAGGTAACGGCTTCTTTAAAACGACGAAGTGAGGGGTACGAGGGAAGAAGTAACCACCTTTTTAGTAGAATCACCTGATGAAAAATTGTTACTAATGAAAGTAGTGTTAATTATGGGATTGTCAGGTGCATGCCGACGAGATGAACTGACCAAGATGAAAATCGACGACATAGAAGACAAGGATTCTTACTTAATCGTGAAAATTCCAGATTCGAAAACCAAAATTCAAAGAACATTTACGGTACTGTAAGATTGGAGCTTTTGGGGCGTTATTTTTTTACGTAAATGTGTTCATATATAGAGGTTGAAATAAAACGCGTGTTGCTTCATGAACCAATATAATGAACTAAAAAAACTTTGTTTTCGATTGTCACCTTAACAACACAAACCAAGTGACAATCGTAACATTACTCCCCCCCTAAAAAAGAGAAAAGGAGGGAGGGAGGCCAGGTAGGAAAACTAATATAACCCCGTATGAAAGTGACAGGATTATATTTAGCTACAAAACCTCCTGGATCTTTTCAACTATCCTTAAAAACTAGTAACAATAAATGATAACAATAAATAAAGGTAACAATAAACAATAAACACACACTACACACGTCCCTGGAGATATTCTGTTGGGCGTCGAACTCCATCTACTTCGCAGATGTAAGTTGGAAGAAATGAAAAAAAAAGGAAGCGTGTATAAAAATAATATTAACGTAACAATAAAAATAAAATAAAACAAAAATAAAATATACGAAAGCATGCAAGCATATGTTAATCTAGAAAGTAGGCAGGTTTCAGTCTGTCATAGCTGACTGTTCCGCTGATACCTTCCAGCGACATGTATTTTTCAGAACGGTGTGCAATTTTGAAAGGGCCTAGATAATTGGGTTTGATGCCCCTAGTATACGTGCTGTTTCTGAGATACACGTGTGTGCATGTTTCCAGATCTTTATTAATGTGAGTACTGGTAGAGGGGTAGTTTTTTGTGAAGAAATATTTATGCTTTCCAATTGATTGTTTTAGATTGATTACAAATGATGACATTATTGTATCTGATGGTTGAGTGAAGTGATTCTCATCGAAGAAATCATTTGGTAATCGAAGAATTGTACCGTATAACATTTCTGCTGGGGATGTTTGCAGGTTTTCTTTGATGCTGGAACGTAAAGAAAGTAAAATCCACGGAATGTTGTCTGGCCAGACATTAATGCCTGTTGCGGTGATTGCATGTTTTAAGGTACGATTGAATCGTTCAACGATACCCTGGCTGATTGGATGGTATGTGCTTGAACGGATGTTTCTAATTCCTAAAACGGACATGAAATCTAACCATGATTTCGAAAGGAAAACGGGAGCATTATCATTAGTTAGAAATTTTGGTATGCCAAAACGGGCAATCCAAACTTGTGTTATTGCTAAAATAATTTCATCCGCAGTTGCGCATTTTAACGGAATCGCTTCAGGCCAGCGAGTAAAACGGTCAATCATAGTTAAAATGTATTTGTATTGTTGCGATTGGGGAAGGTGAATTAGATCGATGTGTACGTGTTGGAAGCGGAAATCCGGTTCACCAAATGGATAGAGTGGAGGTTTCGAAGTTTTGGTTACTTTAACTGCTTGACAGGAAGGACATGTATCCACCCACGTTTTCACATCCTTGTGCATGGATGGCCAGATATAACGTTTAGTTATTAATTTCCTAGATGCGCGAACTCCGGGATGAGATAACGAGTGGATTGAGTCGAATATTTGACGGCGGAAAGATCGTGGAACGAACGGTCTTTGTGTGCCCGTAGAAGTTTCAACCCAAATAGGAGTTCCTTTTAACGAATTTGTTTTGGCAAAAGATAAATTTGGGTTTGACAATAAGGCTTCTAAATCAGGATCGTCTTGTTGAGCTGTTGCTAAATCATCGAAATCGATCGTATTTTGAAGACCAACGAAAGAAACCCTGGTTAGAGCGTCTGCTGGTACGTTATCTGTACCTTTGACGTGTTGTATGTTTGAACAGAATTGGGAAATGTATTGTAACATTCTTAATTCTCGAGGTGAGTGGTCACCTGTTGATTTAGTAATTGCGAAAGTGAGAGGTTTGTGATCAGTAAAAATAGTATATTGTTTACCATCAGTATAATATCGAAATTTTTTAACTGCGAAATATATAGCTAGCAGTTCTCGTGAGAATACGCTATATTTTTGTTCTGCGGAGGTTAATTTTCGCGAGCAAAAAGCGAGTGGTTTCCACATCTCATCCTGCCATTGTTGCAAAACACCTGCGATAGCATTGGAAGATGAATCAGTCCATAAACTGATTTCAACGTTTGGTATAGGATGAACTAATAAAGTGGCCTTTGCCAGAGCTAACTTGAATGAGTTAAACGTTTCTAACTGAGAAGTGTTTAAATGAACCGGTTTATCGGTTGCTTTCCCAGCGATCACTAGAGAAATTAACGGTGCGATTAGACTTGAGCAATTGGGAATGAATTTATGGTAATAAGTGATCATTCCTATGAAATTTCGGAGTTGACGTTGAGTAGTCGGGGGCGGAAATGAATTGATTGCATCCACCGTTGACTCCTGAGGTTTGATTCCCTCTTTACACACAGTGTATCCCAAGAAATTTAAGTTAGGGGCACCAAAAACACATTTACTTATGTTAAGTAACAAACCATAGTTTACTAATTTGGCGAATACTTTTTTGATATGTTGAATATGTTCTGATCTGTTAGCGCTAAAAACTAGGATGTCGTCTAAATAACAAAAAACAAAACTCATCCCTTCAAAAACTTCCGACATGAGAGCCGACCAGCTACTCTGAGCGTTCCGTAATCCAAAGTTCATTCGTAGGTATTTATAGCTACCCAACGGTGTTATTATGGCTGTTTTGTCTGTATCCTCAGGAGCAATTGGTATCTGAAAGTACGCTTTGTTTAAGTCTAGTTTTGAAAAGATCGTTGAACCATGAATTCTGTAGGTAAAATCTTGGATAAATGGTATAGGGAACATGTCGGGGATTGTGACGCTGTTTAAAGGTCGATAATCACCGCACACTCTGTAGCTACCGTCCGCCTTCTTCACCAAATGAATGGCTGCTGCCCAAGGGCTTGTTGCTCTTTGTATAATGCCTGATTTTAATAACTCTTGCAGATGCTTTTCCAAAAATGAGAATTGCTCAGGATTCAAACGCCTGCATTTAGTAAAACGAGGAGGTCCTGTCGTGATAATTCTATGTATGACCTTATGTTTGACAGGTGCATTGATATTAAAATCGTCAAGTAATTCCGGAAACTGTCGCAATAGACATTTATATTCTTGTTCAATAGAACCAGGGATATTTTTGTTTGATGAAGATGCTGGTTGTATACTTTGCTGATTGTTGTGTGGTGAGGATTGTTGATGATTGCATATCTGTGAATGGTTACTGCACGAACCGCTCATAGGAACAACATGATGACTTGGTGACACTGGATGATAGGCGATTTGAGTTGGTATTGGGTGGTAAACATCAAATGGTTCGGATCTAGAAGCGTGCAGATGAGGCAGCTGCGCATGCTTCCCCTTTTGCAGACAAGCGACCGATGTATACAATTGAGGCTGCGTTTGTGCAGTTGGAATCGCAGCAATCGGTGGATGAGTGGTTGGGTACGATATAAGCGTGTGCGTTACCGGTGCCCCTCGTTGTATGCACACTTGCTGTTGTGCAGCGATCGGTACCTGTATACCTACAAGAGGTATACCTGAAGAAGGTTGCAGATGAATGAGGTTGTTTGAAGTTGGTCCACTCATGTACGTTGATGGTGGAGCAAGCATGTCCGAAACTCGCCGATGATCGTGCGATGCCCACTGTAATGAAGGGGCTGTGTTACACGACGTAGGGGGCGAATGTGCAGGATGCATGACTGCAACTGGTGGCAGCATGTTCGGAAACTGCGCACGGACGGGTGTCAATGACTGTGCCCGCTTGTGAGCCCACGGTTGCAGCAGCGCGAACTGTACCGAAGCAAGACCGTTCATGCATGTTGAAGACGGTGTATGTGCGGCGGTTGGGTAAAGCTGCTGCTGCTGGAAGACCGGTAGCGGTGAGCACTGAATAACTGGACAAGGAGGTTGGGGATATGCAGATTGCATCGAAGGAGTCGGTGCATGTGTATCGGTTGGGTACAGTTGCTGCTGCTGTACGACCGGTAACGGTGAGCGCTGAATAAGTGGACAAGGCGGCTGCTGAGATGCAGATTGTATCGAGTGAATCGATGGATGACGGAATTGTTGTGGTTCAATTCGAGTCGGCCCGCACCGTTGCGGGTGCATGAGCTCGGGTGTCGAGATGCACGTGGACTGAGGTAAAACACGCTGTGTCGATTCGTTTGCAATGTGCGACGCATCAGGTATATGGACCGTTGTTGGCCATGGATGTTGCCATCTTTGATGAACATAGCCCGCTGTTGGTTTTATGTCACGTGTCTGTACTGCGAATTTGGGTGATTGAGGCCCTCTTTGATGAATAGGCTCTACCTGGTAGAATTCTACGTGGTGCGGGTGCACATCGGATTTTGTCGGACTGTTATAAGAAATTGGATCGAGTGTGTTGCGAATCTGATGTTGCTGAACGGGTTGATTGCCGTGCTCTTTTGAGTGATAAGGCATCCGTGCAGGCAGAGGTGCAACTGTTCGATCTTTGAAATTAATAACTAGTTCAAAGAATTGAAGAAAATCTAATCCTAAAAGGGGCAAATCGACATCTAGTACATAAAAGGTCCACTCAATTGGTCGTGAAAATATGTTAAACGACAGTTTAAGTGTCACTGTTCCTTCTATAAGTAAAGGGAACGAATCTGCCATTAATACTTTCCTTTTAGGGACAGTATTGACACATTCTAATAATTTACTAGTAACGAGTTGCCTTGGTATAACTGAAACGTTTGCTCCAGAGTCAACAACGAAATTAATATTATTTAAAGAATCAAATAAAACAATGAAATTGGCCACTCCTGAAGGATTGTTGTTTAACGCAGCTGGAGGGTAGCTCGTTAAACATAGTTTGCGTTTTTTGAATTAAAAGAACAAGGTGTAGTGCATCTGAATGCTTTTGAACCAAACTTGTGGTGGTAGTAACATATGCTTTTAGGAGGACGGTTCGGTGCATTAGTAATAGCAGGCTGTTTTGCAATGTGAGGTTCGCGGTTTTGATAAGTGTCATATGTCGAACGTGAGTTGTCATTACTACAACGCGGCGACGGAAAGGTCGTGCCAGGGAACTGAACATTGGGCAAAGAAGAAAATTGAGTCAGTTTTCGAACGAGTTCTCCAATGTCCATTCGTTCGTTGGAATAAGCAAACAATTTGAGTTCATTGGGTAGGCGGTGTACAAATATGTCACGTGCCATTTGAAGCGGGTAATTGAGATCCATAGTGAGTTTTAATATTTCTGACCACAGATCTGTAGGATTGCCATTGTATGCAGTGTTGTCGAACAGTAAGGACAGTTTAGAATTGACTGGTTCAACATAAGAATTTTGAATACGCTCCTTGACTTTAGTAAACGGTTGGCGCTGTGGTTGTGTTATTATCAAGTCTCTCACTTTTGGAATCACATCAGAAGGCAAGTTAAGCAAGAGCAAACTGTATCTTTGGGCCTCATCGTTTATGCCCAACTGCGTGAAATAACGGTCAACAAGGACAAAATATAAAGTGACATCGTGAGGCATAAACGGTGAGAAAGTCAGCTTACTCTCCATTTTTTGTAAAATAAAAGGACGACTTAACTTATAGTGTGGCTGCACTGGTGCTCGAAGACGGACGATAGTGTGTGCAGCGAACTGGCTCAATTTCGCCTTGACAGATGGATTCGGCCGGCGCGGCGGGAAGAGATGGGCTCTTGGTGTGCGCTGCGGGCGAGTTTGCTTTGGTTCTGGTCGATGAGAGCGGATGGGTCAAGCTTGCTTACACTGTGCGGAATTATGGCAAGGTGTCAATGTCAATTTTCTAATTTGTGATAACACTTAGCTTTTTTAGATGAACTCCAGGGGACTGCACGACACAAGCGCAATATGCTGGAGGAGGCGGAGGGGGTTGTGAAGCTGTGGGAGAGGACTCGCTTCAGGTCTAGGTATGATGTTCATCACACGTTCGGGATCACCAATTGTAAGATTGGAGCTTTTGGGGCGTTATTTCTTACGTAAATATGTTCATATATAGAGGTTGAAATAAAACGCGTGTTGCTTCATGAACCAATATAATGAACTAAAAAAACTTTGTTTTCGATTGTCACCTTAACAACACAAACCAAGTGACAATCGTAACAGTACCTTCCATTACGGAAAATATATTTAATCCTGCTGAAATTTTCAGAAAATACATGGCACTACGCCCAAAACACGTGGAACATCGGAGATTCTTTTTGCAGTACAGATATGGAAAGTGTACGGTTCAAGTTGTTGGAATTAATCAGTTTGCTAAAATGCCCAGCCTTATCGCCTCGTATTTAAAACTGCCAAATCCAGAGTGTTATACAGGCCATAGTTTTAGAAGGTCGTCAGCTTCTTTGTTAGTTATTGCGGGGGCTGATATTTTAAGGTTGAAACGTCTCGGAGGATGGCGGTCTTCAACAGTCGCAGAGGGATACGCAGAAGAATGCATCGAGGAAAAAGTAAATTCTGCAAGTCAAATTCTTTTAAACAAAAAAACAGAATTGAAGCAGGGTGAAGTTAAGTACATTTCAAATGTAGTTGATTACAGTGTTTCGTCCTCTGTACCATCGACTTCCGGTGGTATTGTTATTAGCAATATTAGCAATAGTACTATAACCATAAATTTGAATAAAGAATAAAATGTAATATTTGAATTTAATAAACTGTTTTGACAGAAGCGTGCAAAAAAGTGACAGATGAGTTCAAAAAAAATTTTATTGCATAGTATGCAAAAACAACATGCTTTTGACGTATGGAAAGTGTCAAATAATAGCCTCCTTTAGGAAATGGTAGTCGAAAAAATCTTTTTTTGTAAGTTTTTGAATCGGGAACAGTAACAACTACCTTATTCTCTAAAATCTCAACGTCATCGGTAGACATCTTCACCAATTCATTCGTTCTGCAAGCTCCAGCAAGTGCAATCAAGAAAGCTACTTTTATCATCAAAAAAGGTTCATCTGGAGCTGTACGCAAAAATTCATCAACTTGTTCTTTCGTCAGTACTGAAGATTTTTTATGTCGGTATCCAACATTCTTCTTTTTGATAAATTTGATCAATGAACCATATTTGTCAATTTCGATTCTTTCTTTTAGTTCCAAACAAGCTCGTAGCATGGAATATTTCGGCCATAATGATGAAGGGGAATACTCATTTGAAAGTTTTGCGAAATACGCCAGCAAAACGGTTTCTCCAGCACCTCGAACCTGTTCCTTGTCTCGCCACTCACAAAAAATACGATATTCTTTTTCGTATTGAATTTTCGACTTCTCTGGCAACAAATCCATTTTCACACTTGCTGCTAACTTTAAAATACGTGCGAGACACCAAAATCTTCCATCACTTTTATCAGGAACGACCAGACGTGGCAAAACTTTTGACAAATTTTTTCAATTCAATGTAAACAAAATCAGTGTTTTGTTTTAAAATTACTTGCTTCGATGATACGATAAAGCTGAAAATATAACTCGAATATTTGCGATTTAAACCATCTCGGACGTTGCTACGCGACTCGGCTAGCAACGTCCTCGATTATTATAAATCGCATAATATTCTCGTTATATTAATAGCTATTATCTACCCTTGCTGTTAAAGTAAAACTTGAACTTTTGTTTTGAGTTGATAAAAGCACACTTTAACATGTGCTATAGAAAAAAAAACAATTGTTCTGCCATGAAACGACGCAGCTCCAGCGAGTCCAGGCATAAATGATCTAGACGTTCAGTGTAAGGGCGGTATTGAACATTGAATCTGAAGTACAGTAGTCTCGTGAAAGGCCGTTGAACAGCCTCAACCTCCAACCTGTATACATTATAGAACGGAGACCATATGATACTTGCATACTCAATCTTAGACCTCACAAGTTAATTAAATAAAGTTTTGTAGGATGCAATGGTAATAAAATGCTTAGATATACGGAAAATGAAACCTAACATAGAGTACGCTCCTTTACATATTTGCTCAATGTGATTTTTAAAAGTTAAGGAGGTATCAAGCAATATACCAAGGTCAGAAATACAGTCAGTTCTAGTAAGGATGCTATCATTAACACAGTAGCCAAAGAGCAAAGGCTTTTGCTTTCTATGAAAAGATATGACGTTACATTTATTTACATTTAGATTCATTAAGTTATTCTTGCATCATTCAGCTACAGTACCAATGACTTTTTACAGAGATGCAGCATCATTGATGTCGCAAGCTGAACGATAAAGCTTGAGATCGTCGGCGTACATCAGATAGTTGGATGAAATAGTTTTTGTTAGGTAATTAATAAAAACAATAAAAATAAAGGCCGCAATATCGATCCTTGCGGAATTCCAGATCTACAGACGATACTATCTGATTGAAAGCCATCGATAACCACAAACTGCGATCTGTTCAGCACATAAGAGCAGCACCATCTATACAGTTCTCCCCTAATTCCATATTCAGATAATTTCGTGAGCAAAATTGCATGATTAACTCTATCAGTATAGAAGGCATCCACCTGATTTTTACTGTCTATTTGTGTTTATATAGTAATTAACGTATTAAGAGGGGTAACCCAGTCTTAACAATCGAGCATATTTTTACCACTCGAGCGAACGCAGCGAAGCAAGAGTGGTAATTTATGTGAGAAATTTTAAGACGGTTTTCCCTCGAAATGCGTTCATTAGTTTATTGTTCATTGGGGCAATAATTTTGAATCAATAATTGTTAAGGACTTTATAAACTTTTGCCGCCTCTCTTGCATTCTGAATTCATACTGTGCGCAGTAGACTGCCGGGCGGGCTTCCGATTCTAAAAACTTACTTACAAATCCGTCTGTCAGCGAGACAGCACGCGAAAAGGTCCGCTCTGCGAAAGTAATTATTGTTCACATGTTTAAATGTTAAACTGTTCGTGTAAATTTATAGCAAATAAATTACCTACTTTGCTTTCAACGAGTGTATAATTTAGTAAAGAAAATCAATACAGTCCATTAACGTCCAAGGCGAGCTAGCAATCAGGAATTTTCCACACTTAACGGAAAACTGAGAGGCTCCCCAACATTGGTCCATCGATCCGGATTAGTACGAGCCCGGAAAAGCCACATTGTTCCTTCGAGCCGCATGGATCAGCGGCCCGGATTCGCAGTTGTACAAGGCAAGTAAGTGCAACACGCAGTTTCAATCGTGTCAAATTCGTCCCTAACGAGAGGAACGAGAGGAAGGAAGACAGCATACGGTGCTAGCAGCGTGAGAGCGAGAAAGCCAAACGCCGCGTCTCGCGGCAACGTGCAGGTGTGCAGGCAGCGGCCAGCTGCAGACGAGACGGCAGTTCAAACCACAGAAACGAAAAAGGCGGCACACACACCAATATCAATGTAAGCCTAATTTCCTTTGTGAGATTTCCTATGCATGAATATTTGGTTTTCTATCATCTGTGTTATACATGTGCATAATTTCAGCTGCGTATTATTGCGTAAACAAATGGTTTATGAGTCATATAAACATTTTAATTGCGTGAAATGCCAAGCTATTTCGTTTGTTCGCGATATCCCCTGCATGTCATATTGCAGTCGAATCAGTCACAAGTTAATAATCTCGCGTTGTACCAGGGTCGTTTTCTGCGTCGTTAGCGCCAAGATTCTCGCGTCGCTATCAGCGCTGTCTGCGTTGTAAACAAATTCCGTGCCAGTGGCGTACGAGAGTTAGTTCTATCTGCTAAATTGTTTTAATTTCAACAATTATGGATCCACTTGTAAGAGTACGAGGCTCTATCAAAGGCAAGCTTACGCGCTTCGCAAATCACGTGCAATCTTTGCAGTCGTGCAGTAAGGAATCTGCAACTAAATTACGTACGATTAGCGATATGTTATTCAAACATTTTACAGCAATCAAATCATTAGCTACCGAAAGCGAGCTTCTTGATGTTGTTATTATTTATGTCGTTTCTAAAAAACTGGACCCCACGACATTCCGTGAATGGGAGGTCCTTAGAAACCGGTCAAGTTCTGATCTGCCTAATCTTGACGAGTTCAAGGAATTTCTGCAAAACACAGCAAACCTTCTAGAAACTCTGGAAGTAAAAAATATTAAGCCTGTACCCGAAAAGTCTTCCAAGGTACATTCGAAATCATTTGTGTCAGGTACCCCTTCGTGTCCACTTTGTAAAGGATCTCATCCCTTGTACAAATGCGACAAGTTTGTCAAGCTGTCTTCTCTTGACAGGAATGCAAAGGCAAAAGAGCTCCGTGTATGCTTTAATTACCTAACTCAGGGTCACCTTGCGAGCCGCTGTAGCTCCAAATATACGTGTAGAAAGTGCAAATCAAGGCACAACACCCTTCTGCATGAGGATAAACCTCAAAATGCTTCTTCTAGTCAACCAGGATCTGCGATGTCGGCAGAAACCCCTGTTGAACTAAACCAATCGATTTCGGCATTCTGTTCGAATGCTTTGCAGGTACTCTTACCTACGGCTACCGCTAAACTCATCGCTGATGATGGTACGCCTCGTGTTGTGCGAATCCTGCTGGATTCCGGTTCCCAATCGAACTTCATACGTTCAGATTTGTGTAAAAGGTTAAAGCTTCCAACTCGCGAAGTCAACGTTACTGTTTCTGGCTTAAGTAAAGCTACTTCTCAAATCAAAGCTAGGTGTGATATCAAGCTGCAAGCCCCTCACACTTCATACAGTATTGGTCTATCCTGTCTTGTTCTCGATGAGATTACAGGTACAACCCCAAGTTTTCGCGTCCAGCGAAACAGCTTCAAGGTTCCTGATAACATCAAGTTATCAGATCTGTCCTACGACCAACCGGGCACCATCGACATTCTGATTGGTTCGCCCATTTTCTGGCAGCTCCTTTGTATTGGACAAATTGGTCTAGGCCCAAATCTTCCCATCCTCCAAAAGACTCGTTTTGGTTGGATTGTTTCTGGCCCTACAGGCCCCCCTTCTGCGTACCCTGTACAGTGCAATCTTGGCACGATCAAGGATGCTTCTGACCCCATTGCTAGGTTTTGGCAACTCGAACATTACCCAGAGGAAAAGGTCCGCACAAATGAAGAGAACGCCTGTGAGGCACATTTCGTGCAAAATACTCAACGAGAAGCGAATGGTCGATTCGTTGTCTCTATCCCTCTCAAGAAACCTGTAGAGGTATTGGGTGATTCATTGCAAATCGCTCAGAAAAGATTCTTATCAGTAGAGAATATTTCAGATTCTGCAAGTAGTAAGGCTACCACGCGTAGCATCTTGCCTGAAATATCCCAGATTTCAGATTCTACAAGTAGTAAGGCTACCAATCGTAGCAGCTTGTCTGAAATTTCCCAGATAGTTGACCCGCTGGGTCTGTCAAGCCTTTGGTGGCACGGTCCCACCTGGCTAAGCGAAGGTGAGGCATCTTGGCCTACTTCCATGTTCAATATTTCAGATTCTACAAGTGGTAAGGCTACCAATCGTAGCAGCTTGTCTGAAATATCCCATATTTCAAATTCTACAAGTGGTGAGGCTACCAAGCGTAGCATCTTGTCTGAAAGATCGCAGATATTCGACCCGCTGGGTCTGTTAAGCCTTTGGTGGCATGGTCCCACCTGGCTAAGCGAAGGCGAGGCATCTTGGCCTACTTCCAAACATGTTCGTGCTGAGCTTCCAGAATTCAAAAAAGAAGTTCAGAGTCTTCCTGTAACCTCTGTTGAACCATTTCCGTTCAATCAGTATTCAAGCTTCGCTCGCTTACAACGAGTTACAGCTTATTGTTTTGTCACAAAGGCAGTGCACCTTGAATTGGTCGCTCATCTTTCTACTGAAGCCTTCTTAATGGCCTTTCGCCGGTTTGTAGCTCGTCGAGGCAAACCGCTCCATGTCTATTCAGACAATGGCACTAACTTTGTCGGCGCTAATTCCGAATTAATCGAATTAGGCAATTTTCTTGCGGAACAAGGCCTTTCTATTTCCGAATCAGTCGCGAGCGACGGAGTAGCTTGGCATTTTATACCCGCGCGCAGTCCCCACTTTGGCGGATTGTGGGAGGCCGGAATTAAGTCCTCCAAACATCACATACGGCGCGTTATAGGTAACGCTAGTCTAAATTACGATGAATTTTGCACTTTGCTGGCACAGGTGGAAGCGACCTTAAACTCCCGACCCCTGTCCCCTTTGTCCTCTGATCCAAACGACCTTCAGCCTTTGACTCCTGCTCATTTTCTGATCGGTCGGCCGTTGGTGTCACTGCCTGATCCCAACGTTACTGAGATAGCCGAGTCTCGGCTGTCTAAATACCAGAGAATACAACAACTTCACCAGAATGTGTGGAAGAGATGGAGTAAAGAGTACATCTCGGAACTCCAACAGCGCACCAAATGGCGCACGCATCTTTCGGACCTCCAGCCTGGTTCCATGGTCCTCATCAAGGATGACAATCTACCCCCTCTGAAGTGGAGGTTAGGCCGGGTCACCGAGCTGCACCCTGGCCTTGACGGCGTTACGCGTGTGGCGTCAGTGAACACTGTGTCAGGAATCGTGAAACGATCCTTCGCCAAATTGTGCCCGCTACCTAGTGTTGTGAACTAGTGCGTTAGCGTTCAGCGCAGTGTTCGTAAGGCCTTTTGGCTCCCCATTGTTCGGGTTTTCTTGTACTCGATTAAGATCCATGTACTATTATGCTTTGTATATATGTGTGTTCATGTTACATGTTTTACTCTAGCTGTTACATGTCAACTCTGTACTGTTTTATTTGAAAGGTTACCCTTTCCAAGGCGGGCGGTATGTTAAGGACTTTATAAACTTTTGCCGCCTCTCTTGCATTCTGAATTCATACTGTGCGCAGTAGACTGCCGGGCGGGCTTCCGATTCTAAAAACTTACTTACAAATCCGTCTGTCAGCGAGACAGCACGCGAAAAGGTCCGCTCTGCGAAAGTAATTATTGTTCACATGTTTAAATGTTAAACTGTTCGTGTAAATTTATAGCAAATAAATTACCTACTTTGCTTTCAACGAGTGTATAATTTAGTAAAGAAAATCAATACAGCCCATTAACGTCCAAGGCGAGCTAGCAATCAGGAATTTTCCACACTTAACGGAAAACTGAGAGGCTCCCCAACAATAATAATTACTAAAAACTGCTAAATCGAAATCAGACTACCATGAATATGTGTGATGTTGCTATAGTGAATGCATGTTAAATGAGTGGATGCATGTTAAATGTATCTTAACATTCGAGGACGCGATCATGTTAAACACTGTTTAACATTTCAATGAACAATAAAATATAAAACATATTTACAAAAGTTGGTGACTGTAGATGTATGCTTTATAAAACCGTGCTGCTGAGAAGTAATGAATTTAGAAAAGTGAGAAAAAGAAGGACCATGCACAATTTCTTCAAATGTCTTGGCAAATGTGCAAATGATGGAAATTGGACGATAATTATTAACGAGTGACCTATCGCCAGACTTAAAAACTGGAACAACATGTGCCGTCTTCCATACGTCAGGAAAAACTCCTTGCTCTAATGATTTGGAAAAAAGTAAGAACAACAGATAAGCCAGTCCGTCAGCAGCATATTTTGCAAATAAAGAGGGTATATTAATTTTTCGCTTACTTTTAGCGTACGACCAGAAGGATTTGGAATCGTGTGTTAAATTGGATTCAATATTATTAATATAAATGCGATAACAATTTGCTTTACACGCGACCTAAGTATGTAGTACGCTTCCAAATCATACGATCGTTTGTATAATTTACTAGCTGACCCGGCAAACGTTGTTTTGGATTATGACATGATGAGGAAAACCCTTCAAACCATTAATTTTTAATTTTTTTTTAAATTTTATTTTGGTACTCAGCCAACAGCCGTTAGGCCAATTATAGGCATCGCTGTACATTAAGCACAGAATCATAAAAGTATGACTGCAAACTGCAAATAGAAAGTCGTACAGTGTATAGAAAAACACACTTTCGATATTTTCCAATTTTCCGGCTTTCCCTTTGGATTTTTCCGAATTTTCTTTTTTACTAAACCACCTCTGGAGTAAAACGAACAAAACAAAAAAAAAACATTCAAATCGGTCAAGTCGTTCTCGAGTTTTTGCGTTACTAACACACGGCGATTGATTTATATATACGAGCCCTAACCACTATATATTCGGACGATGACGGTTTTTTTAATAAATATTGTGACATCACTGATCTAATTGCATTAATGTTTATTTGCAATAATATAAGTTTAATTTATTGACTTTTTATAAATTTGATTGTTAAACGGGGATAAATAAGTCAATTTTAAATATTACAGATTTTTTAGCAGATAAATAAAAAATCATTTTGTGAAAATTGTTTAATAATTAACATTTTTTAAAATTTTAGACGTTTGTTAATTATTAAACAATTTTGACAAAATGATTTTTTATTTATCTGCTAAAAAATCTGTAATATTTAAAATTGACTTATTTATCCCCGTTTAACAATCAAATTTATAAAAAGTCAATAAATTAAACTTATATTTTAACTTGAATCTGAACTGGAGATCAGAATTCACAAATTTTCCTGTTTTTTGGCTATTGCAAGCTCTGACGTCTTACAATTAACTTGATTTATCCTCGTCTGCCTGGAAACGACGTGAAACACCTGGACCTGCAACAACAACTTCGACGCTAAAATTGAAGGTCTGACCCCAAAAAATGGTTTCTACAACTTTATCAAATCTACCTATGGACGTAATCAAGAGGAGCTGTTCCGAAATTTTAGTAAAACTAACAACCATATTGTAAAGGTAAGCGAAAGCAACTATTTTCTTAAAAATTGTAGAAAAAACTTGCTCATCCCAAAATTTTTACAATATAAGAATTCACACATTATTTTCCAAAATATTCATCAACAAAGAAAATTTTTAGAGATTCATAATAAAGCAGCATTACAAACTCTAACTCTATTAATTAATGACAATTACATTCACTTAATTAAATACACTGAAACAAAAACTAAAGAAAATGCAAGAATGTTTCAACAATTTTCCTAATAAAAATATTATAATAAATTTTTTAGCAACTAAAATTAAGCAGAATGTAAATCTTAGAAGCATAATACGTACAAAACTAAATAAAAAAATAAACTTACTCATGAATAAAAATAAAACATCTCCTAACATAGACACCCTATCAAACACCAAATTTACAAAATCTAACAACTCCTATTTTAATAATTTTGAAAATAGTAACGAATTTATATTTAATATGACAAATATTAATATACCTAAAAATGTTGAAAATATTTTAAAACTAGGGCCTAAATTTAATTTTTATAATCCTAACAATAAACTTCCAACTGAGAATATAATTGTTAACATCGAAAATGGCATTACTAATCTATCTACAACAGAACAAAATTCAATACGTGCAAATATATGCAACATTTTAACAAATTTCAAAAATAATAATAAAAGGAAGCATAATTTAACTTTTCATCAACTACAACATAATATTGAATTAACTAAAAATATAAATGAAACTAAAACTTTCCTAAAAAACAACAAAGACTTAATCATAACATCCGCTGATAAAACCCAGAAAACAGTAATAATGACTAAAACTGACTATCATAACAAGATGACTCAATTGTTAAATGATCAAAATACATATAAACCTGAAAAAAAAATCCCACATTAATCATCCAAAACAAAAATAACAAACTAGTCAAAAATTTACTGGAAAAAAATTACATTGATAATTCTACTTATAAAAAGCTAATATCTCATAACGGTCTCCCGTCAAAAATATATGGACTACCTAAACTGCATAAAGACAATTTTCCATTAAGACCTATAATAGCTTCATATATGAGCCCTACATACAATTTATCAAAATATCTGTCTAAAATATTAAGTAATATAACTTCTCTAAACAAATTTAGCGTTCAAGATTCATGGAAACTTAAAGCACACATCGACAATATAAAAATTAACAAAAACCACCAACTTTTTTCTCTAGATGTCGTATCACTATACACAAACATTCCTATAGATCTTGCATTACAAACTATTAAAAATAATTGGAGTAGAATAGAAAAACACACTAATATTCCATTAGACGAATTTATTCAATTAACTGACTTTGTCTTAAACGCCACCTTCTTTTCATATAATAACACAATATATTCCCAAACCTTTGGCTGTGCAATGGGTTCACCAATTTCATCTACAATTGCTAACCTAGTTTTAGAGGAAATAGAAACTAAAATTCTTAATCAAAACCCTAACTTTTCCCTTTATCTTAGATATGTTGATGACATTTTAATGGCTTCTGATACTGTAAATAAACAAAATTTTCTCACGCTATTCAATAATGTACACCCCCGGCTTAAATTTACCATCGAAGATGAAAACAGTAATGCTTCAATTAATTTTTTAGATCTGACGTTAATCAGACAGTCAAATGGTAACATTTTAACCAACTGGTTCAGGAAAAATATTAAAACAAATAGATATCTAAATTTCAACTCTGACACAACTATTAAATACAAAAAAAGCGTTATAAACAATTTAGTAGACAGAGCTATCAAACTTTCTGCCAAACAATTTCATAATAAAAACATAGAAACTATTATTAAAATTTTATTAGAAAATGAATACCCTATTAATTTTATTAAAAACCAAATTAAATATCGAATCAATAGCATAAATAGAAATTTAAAAATAAAAAATAATATAGCAAACTTATCTATAGAACTACAACCAAATTGTCTGGGTAATGAATTTAACATGATTGATAACAAGCCTCTTAATAATTACGTGTCCATAAACTACATTCCCAAATTATCAGAAAAAATTAAAATTGAACTTGATAAATACAATATTAAAACTTCTTTCAAAAACCATAATAACTTTGGCAAAATGTTCTTCACAAACTTAAAAGACAAAACTGACATCAACTTACAATCCGAACTAGTTTATCAAATTAATTGTAACAATTGTGAATCCATCTATATCGGACAGACAAAACAATTATTAAAAAATAGAATATATCAACATAAACAATCAATTAAACATATTAACATATCACCTTCTAATAATAATAAAACTGCCTTAACTGATCATGTCTATGAAACCCACCACAAATTTAATTTTAATAACCCAAAAATTTTACATAAAGAAAATAATTTAAAGAAACGTCTATGTTTAGAGATGATCGAGATACAACGTAGCCCAACTGCTATAAACTATAAAACCGATATTGATAATTTAAGCTCCATATATCACAATTTATTTAAATAACCCTAGATAACTAACTATTATGCTACTAATACATTTTTGCTTTCTGCTTACTGAAATTCTGAATTAATAAAAAGAAAATTAATACTTTTATTTAAATTATAATTCCTTATACCATCAATCATAAAATTTTGTATTCACAAATATTTTTAATACTGCCCTGTAAGTTGTCGTTTTCAAAACTCGAATTCGTTTAGTCCGCGCATTACTGATAAAATAAACCAACCTTGCATTCTCTTATCACTCATGGCCATTTAACCTTCCATCTTGCAGTATGTTAAAACTTTCAACTAAATGCCAATTTAATATTTAATTATGGAACTACTTGTTCCTAAAGTGTTGTTTTATTAATGAATTTCTGAAATTAAACATGTGATAATAATTCTACTTTTAAAATAACTCAAGTAAGTACGCTAATTTCGAATTATAGTTGCATCTTCGCTAACCTAAAAATTTTCTTTATATTTCAGCAATGTAAAATAATATAATTTTAATCTGTTTTATAAACTTGCAATTGCAATTTTTTACTGATGATGCTAACAAAACTGGCGAAACGTCTAAAATTTTAAAAAATGTTAATTATTAAACAATTTTGACAAAATGATTTTTTATTTATCTGCTAAAAAATCTGTAATATTTAAAATTGACTTATTTATCCCCGTTTAACAATCAAATTTATTTGCAATTATATTTTTTAAAGATACATATATCCATATGTGTTTGCAGTAATTAGTTTGATTTTTATATAATATTTATTATATTCGCACAAGCAGAAGCGTTTAAATTCATTTATTTACTGACCACTTAATATTCGGACGATTATTAAAAATGCTGCGAATTTCAAGTAATTTCATAGGAGGCCTTTTTAAATGCACGCTATTAACAAAAGACAATCAAATCAACAAGGTATTGTTGTTTATTGACATTTCTAGTAGCAATATGGGTCGTGGTGTAGCCAGTGGCGTAACAAGACGGTTTGGCGCCGGTGTGCAAGAATAAATTATAGCCGCTGTAGACAAGAACTTTCAGAAAAAAGAGGGGGGGGGGGGTAATTTTTGGTCATGCAACACTTTAAATTTAAAAGAAAATTTTAAGCTCTTTTCTTAACTTGAAAGGTTAGGTACTTACTGCAAAATAAAACACATTTAGATGTTTCAATCTTTTATTAAATATAACATAATAATAATAATAATCCCATTATTCCCTATTGGGACATAGGGTATTCGTATATTCTCTCCAGTTGTCATTTTCCTTTGCTCTTTGGCTCAGTTGTGCTATAGTCTTTCCTGTCTCTTGTTTTACAGTTTTCCTCCACGTTTTTCGCGGGCGTCCTTTGCTTCTGAAACCCTAAGGGTTCCAATCAAAACTTCTCTGCAAATTTCAGTTTCATTTTTTCGCAACGTATGCCCTAACCATCCATATTTTCTTCTCCTAATTTGTATACTAAGGTCCACCTGATTTGTTCGGTCCCAAAGATTTTTGTTCGAAATAATGACTGGCCACCTAACACCTATTTACAAACACCTGCAATTTCTGCTTTACATACCAGTTCTGTAACCGTCCACGATTTCTACCCATAAAGTAGAACAGGTTTTACCATTACATCAAACACTCGCAAAATATAACATGAAACATAAAAATACATATGAAAATACAAAAACAAAAACCACGTAAAAGGAATACAAATTTAAATAATTCACAAGAAAAATAAAATATATCTTTATACTCGTATATAGCGATGGGGCCACAATTATATATAACAGCAATAAGATAACATGAACAAAAAAATAACACGTATTGCTTGAGTAAGAAAGAGATAAACATAGTAGCAAATATTCGAGTAGGCCTGACGCATATTTAATTATGACAGATGTCAACCAAGCATGCCTACTGAAATAATTTTTTGTATGGTCATCTCTTTCTTACTCAAGCATTCTATTTTGTTGTTCATGTTTACATTGCTCTTATATCGAGAGATCCAGAAAAAAAACTGTTCCTCAGCGGGCTGTGGAAATTCAACGTATGAATAATATGTTGGTGACACTGTACGTCAATGTCAAATTCGAGGTTAGCAGGTAAGGATTTGCGTCATTTTGTGTCAAAACTGACGGAAAACCTAACCTGATAACCTCGAATTTGACATTGACGTACAGTGTCACCAACATATTATTCATACGTTGAATTTCCACAGCCCGCTGAGGAACAGTTTTTTTTTTTGGATCTCTCGATATATAATTATGGCCCAATCTGTACATGTGTACGTGACTGAACTCCTCCTAAACGGCTGGACCGATTTTGATGAAATCTTTTGTGTATGTTTGAGAGGGTCCCTAGATGGTTTAGATTCACAATTGGACCCAGTAGGTGGCGCTGCAATCTGGTTCTGGGAATTGTTTTTTAAATTTTTTTGAAGAATTTGTTTTTTAAATTTTTTTAAAGATTTATCGCATATCAGAACATATAACTTCAAAATTTCATACCCCTCCCCCCGTCCCCAATATTTCTAAAAATGAAAAAAAATCGTAAATTCGAATATCGAAAAAACGTTTGCTGAACCCGCCAATAGCAGGCAAACCAACGTTCGGGCAGGACAACGTCTGTCGGGTCCGCGACCCCTTAGGGTGTGAAATGGGGTAAATAAGCCTAAAAATCGATATGGGTGTCCTTATTAAGGTTTTTTGGGACGTTGATTGCGACAATGACATTTATTTTTAAGTCCAAGACGATGGACATGACATAAAATTAAAACTCTAGTGGTGAAACGGGGTTTCAGAGACAAATTATTTTTGGGCAGAACAACGTTTGCCGGGCCAGCTAGAAGATATATAAATATGTAGGTAGGTATAGCACTTTAATTAAACTCTCTTTTGCGACACTTTGCTAAAGCTAACATATCTATCAGTGAATTAAAACCAAGAGTACTGGCTCTTACTTTCTCGATACTCAGTAATGCAAAACTCTTTAGGCGTATTTGGCTCATCTTACTTAGCAAAAATTTTTTAATAATTTTTAATTTAGAAAAAGATCTCTCAGTGGAGGCTGTAGTGACGGGATGTAAAAGGTAGGATATAAGCTGTATACAAATATGGAAAGCTAACCAATGATGTGTGATTAGACAGACATTTTTCTCCCACTTGCTTCACTGATAAGCAAGATTTAATACTAGTTGTGTACGAAGATCGAAATTGTACAATTTGCTTTTGTAAGCCGTCATCGAGATCAGTTTCATATGTAGTTTGAAGTAATTTGGCACTCTCTATGACAGCGGTGGCGAACCTTTATTGATCTACGTGCCAGTTTTTCTAAAGAAATGTTTAATGAGGTCATGACGTGCCATCAAACAATCTTGACTTAGTGATTAATGAGTAAAAAGTAAAACTAAATACTATCAACTTAAAACTCTTTATTTGCAACCAAAAATATAAATTTGGTACTGCAATAGTAACATTATGTTTATTTAAATGAAAGAAAAAGTTAGTGCAACTTCTGCTCTTGTAAATTAGATGCTAAATAACTTAAATTAGCTTCATACTTTGTTACTTTTAGCAGAATGCAAGCTGAGCCTGAGTCATCTGACAAACGGCTTCTAAGGCATATGTAGAAGAATCTTCTTCAGACAGCTAAATGTGTCTCCATAATTTTGGTATTGACATTTTTACTCATCTTACCTAGTAGTCTTTCTATTTCATTTAATTGCAATTATTTCCTTGTTTCGATAAATTTTTGGATCCATATTGAACCAGACTGGAAATCAATCAGCTGCATTTCAATTTTTTCAATTTCCAACCAATAAAATTTGGCCATCAGAATACGTAATAAACTTGAGTGTTTCCGATAATTCTTTTAACTGAGAGAATCTCAATGATAATTACTTGATTGAAGAAGTAATTACCGAATTAAACTCTTCAGTGACTTTTGCTTGGTCTGGTTTGTCGTGTAAATCCAAATCTCTGGTGATTTTTTTTTCAAGTTTTGGAAATACTTGTAGTTTTTGGTAAAAACATCGTTACTGAAAACTTGTGGTTTAGCCTCAAAGGCACGAATGAGATCTATCCTAACGATAACTGTTTTATTTGCGCATTGAAGTTTCACGTTCAATTCATTGAACTGCTGGCACATGTCCGTAAAAAACATTAATTTTGAAAGCCACATAAAATCCATCAATTGTGAGTATTGTTTAATTTTTCCCTCATTTTGCAAAAACAGTCTGATCTCTTCCAAACAATCAACAAATCTTTGAAGTACGTTACGGCGGCTCAACCAGCGAACATTATTATACTCGTACATCAGTAAACCATTATACACCGATTTGACTTCATCCAACAAAGTATCAAACTTTCACTTATTTAAAGCCTGCGACGATATGAGGTTCACTATTTTAGTGACTACGGCCATTATATTATCAAAGGAGGCGAAACCACATTTAGCACACAAGGCTTGTTGATGAATGATGCAGTGGAATTCAAGAATCGAATGTCCTATGTGTGTTTGAAATAAACTATAAAACCATTTGTTTTGCCCATCATACTTGGAAAAGGTACCTAGGTACCTAAATTCCTTAATTCATGCCGTGCCCGAATTATTTGGTGGCGTGCCATCAATGGCACGCGTGCCATTGGTTCGCCACCCCTGCTCTATGATCTCTGTATTTGAGGCAATCGTCAGAAATTTGCGGTTTAAAACTTTGAATTTATAGTATGCTACTATGCACTATGCACTATGAAATCTAAGAATCACAAACACACACTAGAGCTGGAACTTCTAATCTACTCAAAAGGAGAAAAGACTACGCGCTCACGTATCATAGTCTGTTGCCACTTTGAACCACAATTCTAGTTCTTTGGTAACTTTGAGAAGCCAGCGACTTTTAGTAAAAATTTGTAAACACGCTCGAAGATCAACATAACGAGAAATAACAGCTGCTTGGAACAATGATACTGGCTTAAATGTTGGCCGAGAATGTTGTCGGACGTGGATTCACCGATCTGGTCTCGGCTTTTATAAGCTTTGTTATTAATCAATTATCCTAGAAATTAAGAAATAAACTATCTTCATTGTAGGCTAAGGAAAAGCCACTGTTAACTGACAAACAGAAAAAGAGACGATTTGCGTGGGCCAGAAAAGGAGAGTTTTGGACGGTGAATGATTGGAGCAAAGTTGTTTTTAGCAACGAATCCAAATTTGACGTGAGTGTGGGAGATTGCAGGAGCCGTGTTATAAGAACTAAGTCTGAGGCATTCCATAAGGACTGCTTAAAGCGGACTGTGAAGTTTCCACATGGAGTTATGGTTTGGGGCTGTATGTCAGCAAAGGGTCTAGGAATATTGCACTTTATAAACGGAATCGTTAACGCACAAAAGTATCAGAGTATCTTATCTAATTTCTTATTACCCAGTATACGAAAGATGCACATTGACGATCTTGTATTTCAACAAGACGGTGCATCTTCCCATACAGCCAAATCAACTAAAGAATGATTTACACATAATAAGATTGTGGCCCTCAAGCAGTCCCGATCTCAATATAATAGAGACAGTGTGGCGTTTGAGGAACGACCCTCAACGCACTGTTCCACAACTGTGCTCTAAAATACAAGAGATTTGGGATTTATTTGGCATTGAAGAGTGCCAGAAGCTTATATCGACCATGCCTTTAAGAATTAAGGCAGTAATTAAAGCTAAAGGCGATGTAACTCAATATTAATTGTTAACCGTTGTAATAATTTAATTCTCATTTTTTGTTAGATATTCAAAACTAATATAAAAATAAATTTTATGTAAGTAGTTTATATGTTTATTTCATAAAAAAAGTTTTATATGAACATAGTCTTTTAAAAAATAGAGTCACAATCCAATATGAACCATGTATAATTTTATTGCTACTGATTCATGTTAACCTCATATATCGTCCGAATATATAGTGGTTAGGGCTCGTATATAGATTTTATATACGTATATAGATAGATATCTACGATCATATTTAAATTTTTCCCTGATGGCCTTAATTAATTTCGTTGAATACCAGACAGGATATTTACCATTTTTTAATCGTTTTCGAGGGACATACGTTTTAATAGTATCCCAAAGAACAATATAAAATGCATCAACAGCACTGTTACAATCAAGATTACAAAACAAAATCGACCAATCAAAGGTAAGCAAAGTACTGTTGATTGCAGGATAGTTACCTGCTTCGAACACAAATCTATAGCTATTACTAGGATTTAAAAAAGCCGGGCGAACAACGATATCTAAGACTATATGTAACGGGGGATGATAAGCATCAATGGGGGTTAGATAATCAGACGCTGAAGACATCGAAACGCCTTCTAAATTAGCGAGAACTAGGTCCAGCACTTTATTGTTTACCGTATTGAGCACATAATTGTGTTGCTGCAAGCCGGAAAGATTAATTTCATTAATAAAGGTTGAAGCAGTAGTCGAAAAGGGGTTTATTTCAACCCCAGTAGAGCTGCATTGAATATTCGGCAAATTGAAATCACCTACCACTATAGTTTTCCAATATTAAGCGCCAGCGCATTAACACTATTCATATGCATTTTATATACAACAGTTGGTGAATTAGGAGGAACATATATAACCCACAAGTTAAGGTAACGCATATCACCATATGAAACCATTATTTGCACCCAAATGTCTTCATTCATGGTTTCCTATTCGACTCTACGAATACATTTGATGTTTTTTTCGCACAACCACTAACACTAATTTACCGCCACCTGACAATTTGGCCGCGTGCTGAAGGTCTCTGTCCCTCCGAAATACGGTAAAATTTTCATCGAATATATCCGCTGATAGCCAAGTCTCAGTTATACAGATAATGTCACTTGTAGTAGGGAGAACATTGTTGAAGAATTCCGTGGTTTTTGATTTTAATCCGCGGCAGTTTTGGTAGTATATGCTGAGAGGAGCCATTGAAAAATATAAATATTAAGTCGTTAATATCGTTGTAGTAGGGCATCACTGCAGAGTTGTAAGCGTGGCTTCATTGCTGATAAGAATAGAACGCGAACCATTATTTTCTCTGATGTAAACTTGACCGTTCTTTACCCAATTGTATTTATAATTCTTAGCACGACATGCTTCGGGTTCCATATGTAGCAGTTTCTTATTTTTCTGAGTTAAATGCACATTGACGTGTACAGAAGCACCCGACCCAACTGCTGCGGATATCTCACCCCTGTTCTTTCTTAACTCGATAATATTTTTTTCCTTTAGTAAACTGGATTTCAGCTTGACAATAATGCTCTTAGGTTTTCTAGAATTCGTATCAAAGTGTCGAATACGATGGCAGTTGTCGATATCTGATATAACCATTGGAACGTTTGCTGCCTTGGCAACACTTAATACGATGTTAACGATATTCTCACCGGCCTTTTCCGAGATGCCCTGTACTTCAATATTATATTTTCTCGAGACTACTCCAGAGAATCAATTTTATTAGTTAGCGTGGCAATTTCACATTTAAATTCAAGATTCTCAGCTTTTAGTTGATTAATAATGGCTATTTGTTTCCGAAAAACTGTTAATCAATAACTGGAAATCAGTAATTTTACCAGAACAGAAATTTACAATGTTTCAAGGCTATCTAGTTTCATATTGACGGCCTGCAAATTACGACAAATGTCGGCAGAGGCGTCAGATTGTAACTTTTTACTTCCTTTTACGATAAAGGAAGTATTGGATTCACCCCAAAAATTCGAAATTGAGTTTTCAACAGATCTTCACGTTTTAGAGTCCCCTGAACCCAAAAAACATATTTTTTTTCATTGGTCTGTCTGTCTGTCTGTCTGTCTGTCTGTCTGTGTGTGTGTGTGTCTGTCTGTCTGTGAACAGAATATCTCAAAAACGAAAAGAGGTATGGCGTTGAAACTTCATATATACGTTTTGTGTACTATGTAGACGAGACAGCAAGCTTTTGAAGAAAATCGCATAACCGGAAGTAGGTGTTTACTCTTGTGATTTTTCAGTTTTTTTCGATTTTTTCAAAAACGGCTCTAACGATTTTTTTTAAACTTTACATTTTTATTACATTTTTAATGTGTATTGATGTGACATAGGTGATTTTCCAGTTGAATACTTCTAAAGTGGGTTTCTTTTGTTTTTTTTATTAACTCCTATTTTAAATAAAACACCCGGTATATTATTACATTTTCGAATTCACCTTAAAATTCTAAAGAAAATTTGTCTCTTCAACTAACGCTCTATTTTGTACCGTTTTTGTAGAATTTGTAATTTTTGAAAATGTTTGACAAATTTTTAAAAATTAAAAATGAAATTTTTGACTAATTATAAGATCACTGTAAAAGGAAGTTGTGTGAGTGTATCACACCAGATTTTTATTATTTATCGCCGTCGATTGCCAATCAGTACTGTCGTCAACAATAATCGCACTCGAATCTGAGTTCGAGCTGCAATCACTACATTTCCAATATCTACCAATATTAAAAGGTGGTTGACATTTATGCTCGATTATCCGGTGATGACAATTGGTCAATAATTATTCCTGTCAGTTTGATCCATTTAACCAAAGTTGTAAGGTTGCCGTCATATTCTCCAATGTTATTCAAAAGACCAGGATGAAATCCAGGTAGGAAAATTGGTAATGGCGGGGGTTGTAGCTGGAGTTGATTTTGGGGTGGATTGGCCATTGCTACGTTTTGTACAGCTGGATTATTTTCAGAAACCAGCAGATTATCTATTTGTTCTACTAATTCGTCGACTGATATAAATTGTTAGTCACAAAATTCTTAAATAAATCCGTATTAAGGATTTTATAAAATAGTACATTGTGTATCTAGAACGAAAAGCGTAACATTCCCAGACGACTGTGAATATTCTTGGGCGACGCGAATTCCGAGTCCAAGAACACAGCAGTCTGGGAATGTAGCTTTTTGCCCAAGATACACATACTATTTTTCGGCCAATCGATACGAGTAATTAAAAAAATTAGGAAATAGTACTCGAATATTCCCCGTCTAGGCCGGGAATATTATTCCTGTCCAGTTTTATTGTAAATTACCTACCAACGGCTGATGTAATGGAATGTTTGAATTATTCCTGTACAGTTTTATTGTAAATTACCTAGCAACGGCTGATGTAATGGAATATTTGACTTTGCTCAACAAAATTTTGTCAATAATGTGTCAGTTCTTTCCGCCAATCGTACTAGAATTGACACATTATTGATAAAATTTTGTTGAGCAAAGTTAAACATTCTATTACATCAGCCGTTGCTAGGTAATTTACAATAAAACTGTATAGGAATAATATTCCCGTCCTAGCCAGGGGATATTTTTCCATGTTTCCCTAATTTTTTTAATTACTCGTAGCGATCGGCGAAAAATAGTATGTGTATCTTGGACAAAAAGCTACATTCCCAGACTCCTGTGTTGTTGGGCTCGGCATTCGCGTCGCCCAGCAATATTCACAGTTGTCCAGGAATGTCAGGCTTTTCGTCCTAGATACACAATGTACTATGTATTCTAATTATGACGTTGTAATTTTATTGTTTCTTCCGAAACGGGGTTGTTGATTTTTATAAAGTGCCTTCAGAATTGATCGAACGTTTTTGAATGGCTATGGTTATACAAAGTATGAATACTATGTTGGTGGCACTGTAAGTCTATGTCAAACTCGAGGTTAGCAGGTTAGGTTTTGCGTCAGTCCAGTGGCGTAACTTGGTACCCGTAGACCAGCGGCCGCGGGGGGCCTAAGCACGAGGGGGCCCAAAGGGCCCTCTAATTTTATTTTTTTTTCATTTAATAAACGCAAGCAGAAAAAAATCTTCCTATTTTTATATTTATAATAATGGGATGTCCACGCAAAAGGCAAAAGTAGTTTTGAATTGCCGGCCTTTAAATTCAAGCTGACATAGATTGTTTTGTAATATCGGCCATAGTTTAATCAAAGTGGCGGATTTCCTGCATTCGTAAGACTGATTTGAGTTGACTTAATGGTAAGAATTCTATAATTTAACATTATTTCCTACTAGCTGACTCGGCAAACGTTGTTTTGAATTATGACATGATGGGGAAAATCTTTCAAACCATTAAGCACAGAATCATAATAATATGACTGCAAATAGAAAGTCGTACAGTGGATAGAAAAACACACTTTCGATATTTTCCAACTTTCCGGCTTTCCCTTTAGATTTTTCCGAATTTTCTTTTTTGCTTAACCACCCCGGGAGTAAGGGGAACAAAACAAAAAAAATCATCCAAATCGGTTCTCGAGTTTTTGCGTTACTAACACACGGCGATTGATTTTTATATATATAGATAGAAATTTGTAGAGAGACTATTTAAATCATTCACATTATTCAAGAGACTCGTGCACATTTTTTCAAGCACTACAACTTTCACATTCGCAATTTTCGGAAAAAACCAGCCCCACAGAGCTAGAATGGCGGAAACCGATTTTTGGTAACTTTGTCGCCTTCTACCGTTCGTAATACCAACTTCTCGGTATGGCGGCACTGACAAAAAATGTGTAGAATTTCCAACATTGTTTGTCCAATGACTTGTTCTGCGTGACCAATGGATGGCGAGAAAAAACAAATTAAATTGCTTTCAAGATGGCGGCTGTTTGGCAAGGGTTGGAGGCACGGCTTTTTGGTTTTATACTTGTCTAATGACCCTAAACCACTGGACAAGAGGAATCGCCGCGGCCAATTTTTTTAAGATGACGGGTTTTTTTCCGACAATTTTACTGTAATAGCTACCTAGCTAGGTGAATCTGCGGGTGTCGGCTTCTCGATTTTCAGAGGGCCGCCACAGTGGTCCTGAAAGTGGATATCTGGTATAGGCGTACTCAATGTTCAAAGTGCCTTCCAGATTGTTTTTGGGGGTCTCCTTCAGCATGTTGCCCTCCAGAGCCCGGTGGTGATGCCTGGCCAACTTCCTCGATCTTGGAGGGTTGACCTGGGGACTGTTATGGTCTCCTTCCGTGATGCTGTCTTCAAGAGCCCGGGGTGCTGTCTGTTTGGCTGCCTCGATGTTAGAGGCCCGTAGAATTTCGGATGCGGGTGTTTCGGATTAGATAACATACTCGCAATTTTTTGTAGTAGTTGTAATTTTTATGTTTTTAATATTGCGGTAACACACGAAACTCCTTAGGCTGTAAGCCATATAATAACATTTATTTTTTCCAAGGTTAGGTGGTAGAGCAGCGTTTGCTGAACCTCGCCTTGTGATTCATTTTTTGTAAATACAAACAAAATGAATAAAGTCATTATTATTATTATTATTATTATTATTATTATTATTATTATTAATACACAAGTACAAGCGATGTTTGTCTTCACTTCCGAAAATCCACCACGACTGCCCCGCCCCAGTGACATGTTGTAGGAAAAAAAATCTTTTTTAAGTATTTATTTAACGTACAGACACGGAATTATAAAATCATTATTACTTAAACAATGTTTGCCTTAAGCTAGCGAAAACGCAACTGATTATTTTTCAGTTACATAAGTGCGAGCCACACTGCTAATGACACGTACCATACGATAAGGCTGCAAGACGCGCTTATCTTATCTGAGGATTGCATATTCTACACGTGTACCATAGACTTACAATTTTTCGACTCCTTGCAAAGTGACAGCAATTTTAAAATATTAAAATAATATCTAACTAAATCAATATTAGTCTTGTCACTAAAAATAAGTTGGCCTTGGTTTTTGTTTTAGTTGATAGTTTCACTTGCTGTTATTTGCTAGTATTCGCCTAATTTCTTAAATTTGCCTAATTTACGCAATTCCCAGTAATACTTTATTACACTATGCCAAGAAAATGTTTAAATATTGAATATACAGATATGTGTGGGTAGCAGTAGCAGTAGCAGTATTTTTGGGGAGACTCGTGTCTAGCGAGTAGACCTTTTTGCCAACCGCATGAACAAGGTTTAGGCATGCAGAGTACCAGGTACCTTAGTCCTACTTAGAATTTTGCCGAGACTAAGGAGTTCCAACCCAAGCAAGGGATCTTTTACATGCTACACATCGTAGTAACATAGGATCCACGGCTTTACATCACTTCCGAATGATGGCATTCTGTGGAGGTTTTCATCCGCATTTTTTTATTTTTAAAAACCTCACCGGGATCGGGGATCTAACTCTCCACCCTTAGATCAGTAGCCAGAATGCTTACCACTGAGCTATGGAGCCCGGCGATATGTATGGGTACTGCAATGAAAACTGTAGAATGGCACGAAGAGAATACCAGAGTTTTCCACAGAGACGATTCTCTGAGGCTGCCGATTTTAGTGATACTCATAGAATGATGCGTGAAAAACGGAAGAACCGTAGGTGATCAGGTGATCACCATCAGACTGCTCACAGATTGAGGCAACATAATGGTAGTATTTTGGGAGACTAACGAAAGTTCTAATTTAAGTGTAAGGCGGGCAACACGTTAACTTAGTAGGAAAGTGATCCATCACGCTAATAGTGGAGGTGTCTTGATTAACGAAAACTAATGTGTAGAAACCCCTACGCCAGGGTAGAAGAAATACCAAACGCGACCGTTTGCAATATTCGTTGACTGTGGTTTCTGAAGAAATGCACTACAAATATCTCTAGACCTCTACGAAGGTATATTGCTTGTTTTATTTGTTACTTTATGATTACTCTGCACTAGAAAAACAGGTTGGCCCACGAGGCCGTAGGCCGTGTGGGCTAATTTTCTCGTGTGGGCAATACTTCATTACATTACTAGTGCAGTACATTTTATTCACTCCTAATAAACTCAGAAGAAGCATCAAATCCAAAATGTTTGTTTGAAATCATAGTAACTGTGACATCAGAACACAGATAGCATTAAGCATTATAGTGTAAACCAAAACGCACTAGTTGAGTTATGGTAATCAAAAAGTCACTTGTGTGTAATACTAAGGCGGTCTATATTGTTCCAGGCCATGGCACCGGGCCTATAAAGTGACATTTGGATTAGCCTCCCACACTCTCGCAACATGGCTTCGCAGATCTTCTCTGCCCCTCTCATTCTGATACATCCAGTTGAAAAAATCTATAAAATCTGACATTGTAGTGCATCACTTCACCATAATATCCGATTTAGAAGCAATTTCTAATGGGTAAGTACCAAATTCTATATTGCAAGTAAATACCTACTAATTTTGACTTCATCTAAAACAATAATTTCTGCAAAATAACTGGAAGCTGGTGGTATTGTAGTCGGAATAAGCCTCTTCATCTTATCAACATCGCCCTTTTAAAGTGCTTTCCACAAACAACACTAATCTTTCCAGTCCGCCAGTCTTCTCAATTCAAAACGTGTTATCTTTTTGTGCCATTGTTTTATTCGATGAAAGTATGAACACGCTAATATTTTTAGCAGCCGATGAAGCGTAGTTAATTTGACTTGCAGCTTGGTACGCAAAACTTCAAATGCATTTTTGCAATTGCCGTGAACTATCTTGTCAAAATAGTTTATTAACGTCAAATATATTTGAAAGTTTTTAGAACTTCGTGTGTCTTGGAATGGCCTATCGGAAAATTATTGTTAAAATCGCTATAGTTATGGGACATTTATTGAGAGGTATTGGATAATAGTATACATATTATGTAACAAGTTTTATAAACGTCACTTTAGTTACGAGTGTTTAATAAACGAGTGTCTAGACGAGTTTATAATATAATGTGTTACATACTATAATTTTTCTACGACCACAAATTTAGACAATATAACATATTATTTCATTAAGATTTTGAGTATTAGGTTATGTTAAATTATGCTCAACAAACGTCAATGGTCAATGTTGACTGTTGAAAACTAACTTGATTTTAGTTTTGGCTGTGGCTAATAAAGCAAATACTATCTGAACTTAACTTCGCCCAGTGACCAAAACGTCGTTGCCAACTTCAGTCCGTTACTAAAAAGCTCTTTAGTCACAGATTATGAAGGCATGATTAAAAAATCACTTAGCGACGTATATCTAGTATGTTAAATGCCATTTTAGTTACAGGAGTAGAAAAAATAATTTAATAGAAGTCAGGGGATTTTCGAAGGCCTCTTCTATTGTTAGGGGTATGTGGAGATTCTTTCTGAAGTCATTGTATTTCTTGCATTCTATTAAGATATGGTGGTGAGGAGTACATTACACACATAATTTGGTAGTTCACTTTCTTCTAGCAAGTAGGAATGTGTAAGTCGACTGTGTCCAATTTTGGCCCTGGTAAAGCATACTTGTTGTTGACGTCGACTATTGGGTTGGTAAGAGAGAATGGTTTTGGTGTCGCCAATCGGTTTCCACATTTTGTCTTCCATTCGTTTCCTGTTTTCTTAGTTAGGCAGTCCTTAAAGTTGTTCTCAGCGTCGTAGTGGGTTGATTGACAGCATCATTCTAAGATATTACGTCTTTTGCGTATCTATCCCCATCTTCGTTACCTGTACTTCCGGTGTGTGACGGTATCCATGCAATTCAAGCGGCTTTCCCGTAAGGGTGATAGTGATCACTACTTTTCGATTTGACGTAATAGAGATTTCTTCGGGTACAGGTTTGCAATGGCTTGCAGGGCACTTTTGGAGTCCAAACATAGAAGGTAATTTCCGCCTGTTTGGTCCTGGATCCATTCTAATACCTTTGGTATGGCAATGTATACTCATATGAAAACACTGGTGTTTGGATGTATACGAACTTTTACATTTATGCCACGAGTGACAAAATCTGCTCCGATATCGTTTTCCGACGCGTCTGTGAATACGTACAGTACCACCAAGCACACAAAGAAAGCGGAAAATGTGTGAACTAAACCTAAAATTCAAGTAAGGAGAACTAAAGAACCAATAAAAAACAGGCTTCGCGGAGAGATACATTCACGAGAAAACACAAACGTCAATTCGCTATTGCTGCTATCGCGTCAGATAGACGTGCCAATTTCCAGGTTTTCTAGTGCTGTTGTTAATTAGTGTTGTTATTTGATATTAACTACTGCTGTGATTGTTAGTATTGCTCTTCTTCGTTAGTTATATTTGGTTATTGCCTTCCTATTCGTAAATTAAGTTCGGCCGGCTTGGCTTATAACCTCAAATCGCAAGTATTCATTTATTTTTAAAAGTTTACCTTAAATTGTAGTTATTAACATATACGAGCCCAGATTCATAATAATTCAGCCGGCACACATTTTTGAGAAGGTGCTTTAATATAATGCGAAATCTATACAAATGGTGAAATATTTCAACAAAACTATTACAACTACAATAAAATATAGACTTTTAACTTATAAAAATATATAACAAGGAATGTGGCTCAAGTCATGGATCATAATAGTTCGGCCGCTTATCATAATTGCCATGAAATCGGTCCCATTAGTAAAAACAACACTCACTGAACAAATGAACAAGGCAGCTGTCAGTATTAGTTATTATTTATTTTTAAAGCATAATGCCTCGTGGTAAGCCTTTAAGTAACGATTTGCGCTTGTCAATTATTAATGCTTATAAAAACAGCATTTCTGCACGACGCATTTCAGTTTCGTACTCAGTGCCGCGTTCTACTGTTCAAGATATTATCAATTATAAATCAACTGATGGAGTTGACTAAAAAACCAAAATAGGCCGACCATCTACAATTACGGAAGCAAATAGGAGAGCTTTACGTAGAATTGTAAAAACTAATAGAAGGTCCAATACCAAAGAAATAACTGTTTTGTGGAGGGAAAGTATAGGCAAGGACATTTCGTTGTCTACAACAAAGAGACCTATCAGAAAAATAGGGTACAAATTCTATAAGGTAACAATTATCCTTTTTTGGGTGAAAATTGTTGGCAACTTATACTATTTTCCTGACAGGGAAAAGAAAAGCCATTATTAACGACATTACAAAAACGTAATGGACTGAAATGGGCCAGGGAACACCAAAATTGGGCTCACAGACAATGGGAAAGTATAATTTGGAGTGATGAATCCAAATTTGATGTTTGCATAGGTGATTCTCGAAAAAAAGTATTGCGGACGTCTTCTGAGCCTGAGGCATATCATAATGATTGTCTAATAAGAAAAGTAAAGTTCCCAGCATCAGTCATGATATGGGGTTGTATGTCGGCAAAAGGTGTAGGTAAATTACATTTTATCGATGGAACAGTTAATGCGCAGGAGTACAAAGGGATTCTGGAAGAAAGCTTCTTACCATCAATTGCACAATGCGCAACGAATGACGGTGACTTTATGTTCCAACAGGACGGTGCACCATGCCATACGGCAAAAAATATTCGTACGTGGTTCCAGGACCATAACATTCCACTACTAAAATGGACGTCTTCTAGTCCAGACTTGTCTCCAATCGAGACACTTTGGCATAACATGAAGAAACAACTGCGGAAAAATGCAGCACGTACAGTACCTGAATTAAGAGCTACCTTGCAGAACATATGGAATAATATTTCACCAGAAGAGTGTGCAAAACTTGTGAACACAATGCCTAGCAGAATTAAGGCGGTTATTGCTAATAAAGGCGATGTAACCCAATATTAAAATCAGGCCGAACTATTATGACCCATCAGTCGGGCCACACTCCTTGTTATACAAAGATTATCCGTTATGTAAATTAAATATAGTTTTAAATTTTTATAAGTTAAAAGTCTATATTTTATTGTAGTTGTAATAGTTTTGTTGAAATGTTTCACCATTTGTATAGATTTCGCATTATATTAAAGCACCTACTTAAAAATGTGTGCCGGCCGAACTATTATGAGCCTGGCCTCGTATTTATGTAATACTAAATTCCTTTTCACATGGGATTACAATGAGCTGTAAAGGAAGAAAGCTTGTGCGTTCAAAAGCAAGAAGTATAATCATTCTTAAAAAGAAACTGGAGGAAGATTCTCAAGAAAATTGCCCCCGATGATTTTGATTGGGGAGTTTGGCAAAGAATGAGGTACGTAATGTATGTACACTGTGGAAAATGTGTGGAGGAAATGGTGTGACCATGTTTGACCATATAGGAGAAGAAATTTGGAGAAAAAATTGCTTAATAGACGAAACAAATTATGAACATTTAATTTTCACTGTCAAGAAGGGAGCATCAAATGAAGATATTTATTCAAGTGCCAGTGCTGCTTTTCTTTGCTAAGGCGAACTTAATGTCTATTTATTTTGTTTTAAACGTTCGTAGTATTTTGCATTAACATTTCGGATAATTCATAATTAGCCAATTTAATACAATATTTATTTTGTATAATCGCTTAGTACTGTTGTAATGTATTATTATAAAATATGTATTGCATTCTCGGTTGTTCTATTTACTGTTATTTTGACTACTGCATGCGTATGTCAAATGACGCGATTCGCCCAATAAAAAAATCAAATTTCAGATTTTAGACTATTCCGATGATGTTAAACTGATAAGTGTAACTTTTACACTTACAAATTTCGTGTTATCACTTACCAAAAATCATTTACTGGCATTGACAGTAATTTGTCATATTTTTTGTTTACTTCTGCAATAGTCACGCAAAATGTATTTCGTGCACAGCTCTTTTGCATCGATAATACTGGATGGGGATGCACTCTCGCTTATTGTTCCTGAAAATAGGCACTCCACCTACGGTGTCGTGCCTATTTTAGTCGCAACAAGCGGTCGTGCATCTGTATAGCCACTATTATTGGCAAGTCACTATGCACTCAATACATTACTGGTGTCAACAATAAATTTATTTGATTATTTCACACAATTGTCACATGACTGATATCAGCCAATGAAAACCATACATTTTTTTTTAAATCGACCAATCCCGAACTGATCACCTGATAAGTGCCCGTGGACTGCTTACCAAGTGATAAGCCCCCTAGGGATGATTATCGACCCCGTGGATGGTGTCATAATTAGAAATAGAAATGTAAGAAACCAGCAACTTTATTTTTTTGGCATTATTAGATCAATTTTAAATCATAATTCGTATACGGGTTTTGTGTAATAATCTTCAAAATATAAACGCGGGTAACACACTTACATATAATTTTGTCCGTGCCAAGACTCATCGCGCTGTTTCCCCATAGAAAACTGCCCTCGGACAGTCCTCGGGACAGTTTTTATTGCAACCAGCACTCGACCCTTGGCGTGTGCAAAATTATCGGTAAATATGTCTCGCCCTTGTTATATTACTATTGATAAGTAGTGGTTTAGTAACTTAAACACTTATACGTAAAAGAATTTCGATAATCTTTAAAATAAAAATTTAAACTTCCCGCATTTACGAATGTTGATAATTTTTCTACAGAGTGTACTTGTGGAACAGAGCTAGCGCCAACCTTCCTTACTCAGGGTTTTTGTAGTGCTTGGTGGCACTGTATGTGTAGTTCGCGTACGGGTACTTGTGGCAAAGTTCATTAAAATTGGATGATTGTTTCAGTATTGGCGATCATCAAGAGATCAAAATTGATACTAAGAGAGGAGTGTGTCCAGGGAGCCATCTCTGGTTAACTTGGTTTAATAATAATTGTGTGATTCTCTAGTGTCATAGATTGACCGGAACAGTGGGTCAAATATTGAATGGTTTCGTATTCTAAATATTGGTGAACGAGTCCTTGTCGACAACTCCATCGTTAGCAATCAGTTGCAAACACATCAACCGTATACAAACCGTTTTGAATATAATGATGAAATTAGAATTCCAATTCCCGAAGATATGTCAACTCTGCCAGGTTTGAGTTATCTTTACATAGAGGGAAAATTAAGGAAGGAAAACGGTGAAATTACGACGGCTAAATTCCTCAACAATGAGTTAGCCCACTTGTTTAGCGAAATCCGACACGAAATTAATGTTGTCGTTGTTGATTCTGTCACCAAACCTGGTATTACGTCTACTCTAAAGGGATATGTGTCCTACAGTTCTGATGACGTTAAAAAGCTTCAAAATGCTGGCTGAGTGTGCGCTCCCAATACTCATATTACTGATGCACAGGGTAACTTTAGTGTCTGTCTACAGCTGAGGACGCTGTTAGGCTTTGTCGAAGATTATGGATAAGTCATACTTAACATCAGGATGAAGATATTGCTCCCTCAAGTCTTGAATTTCTAAGTCTATACACCCTTAATCGCCAATTGGTAAATCTCATTGAAATAGTCGGTTGCAAACTGTACTCTTCTTTCTTTGTTCTCTGGTGTTAAACAAACTTTTCTTGCAGCTGCATGGTTACTCAGACCGGGGTCTTAGGTCCCTGCGGGTTGTTTGAATTGATCCGGGAAGATCGGTTTTAGTTCCTGCTTGCATAGCTGTTGAAAAGGGATTCTCTCGAACTAACTGCACTACATCATTATCCTCTTCTACAGTGAATACTCTCCCAGCATCAACCCTTGGCGCTCTTCTTAATGGAAGTTCCCGCTGAAACGATTTTTAATTTTGAAAATCCAGCACTTGCTCACATGCAAAGCTATTCTTCTGCGACTCGACTCAGCGACCAGTTCTCTCCCAGTTTTGCGATAGCTCCTATTTTCTCTGCTTCTGAAAAATGTCTGGGCATTTTTAGTTTTCAATTCTATTTGTTTCTATCACAAACGTAAACGTTAAAACTCGGCGTTTATGATTAGAATTTCGTATTAGAAGCTAAAAATTTGCCGTGCACTTTGAGTTGGCCGTAACGGTACATCGATAAAAATATTGACACACAAGTAGCATTTCGCAGCTGGCAACTTCATATCATACCAGGTGTTACTGCCGTGACTCAACATTCTCACGCTATTGCAATAAGCATCAAATTGAAGACTCCCAGATACGTCATCGTAGGATTTCTAACGGAACTACTCCGTAAGGACAACAGCCATTTAGATAAAACTAGTTTTACTTATTTCCGAGTTTATCTGAACAGTGAAAAATTCCCGTACGATAAAACTACTACCTCCATGCGAACGCTGTCGTTTTTCGATTTGAATTTGAAACTTCCACGAACTTGCCAGCCAACACAACCGCGTATTGTCTCGTTCTTCACGATCGGGTTTTTACGTACAACGCACTGAGGGAAGCAGTGAAACAATTGTAATTTACCTACAACGGTACCTCAGTATCTCATCACATCTTCAAATCAACGTTCAATTTTACTGCACTGCATCTACTGGAATGAGGGATTTACTCCAGAATACATGTTTCCTGCAATCTTGCGACATCTTCTGCAGGGTGTCGACGAAGTATATGTTAAAGGTCGAGAAAAAGCCAATTTTCTACGTCCCTATACCACCATTCCAATCGTCGAAGTGGAAGAAGACACAGCGCTTAGTCCCACCCAACCATCTAGTTTATATCATTCCAAACCGATTTGTTATTGTGCTTTGTCTAATGCTTATCATATATACAGATAGTCTTCAGGTACTAGGTACACACGGTAACTAGATACAGAGACGGTTTGTCTGTGTGACTGCACTATATACAGAAACTAAAAAAATCTATGTTATACCATAGTAACATAAATAACATAAAGACATTTACAATGGTTGGAATTCCTTAGTCTCTTCCCAATCTTGGAATAGGACTTTGACCATGTGACCACAGTAGTCGGTGTCTAAGGTACCTGGTATTCTGCATGTCTAGACCTTGTCCATTAACAAGCAAACAATAATACATTAATCACAAGCGTGTATTGCTTAACAATCACTTAACATTTTAAACCGTGTCTGTATCTAGTTACCGTGTGTACGTAATGCCTACAGACAATCTGTATAATCACTATGCAATGGAATAATAAAACCACATTTACTTTTTATTGTTTTTTTAATTTGCATACAAATACAGTGCTACTTATCGTCACGATATGAATTACAAAGCTACGTACTAGTTGCAAAGCATTCTACATAATTTGTCTGCCTCTTTTCTGCAGACAAAACTGTCTAAAGCTTCTTGCTCTTACAGTCCTCTCCGAGCTTCTTTATACGCATACATCCATGTCTGCAGGTTGTACACCTATTCTTCGTGTCGTCAAACCTCGCGCTCTTCTTCATTTTCCTTCTTTTCTATAAACTCTTTTACTTCACACATATATCCGTCTAGGCCAATACTTACCATCAAATCTATAAAGAAGCTTTGACCTACGGCTCCGTCTAGAAATAGTGGACAAACAGTTGCACCATCTCTGTACATTTTTTCCTGTTTATATAGCTCCTCATCGCTGAACCCGCTACGTCATAAACTGTATGACTTCGTGTGACGCCTTAAAAGCTAAATCTTCTAACGAACTTACTAATCGTTCAACAGCACTAGGTTCTTCACCTTCTACATCACACGTTACCATACTTCTCGCGAACATTAGTACTTCCGACATACATGCAGTCTTTTCAGATTTTTCCTCCGGCTGTTCCAGCACCGGCCTTATATTGCATATAGAGTCCCCAGGAACGTTTAGTACTCCCTTAACTATTTCTCTATAGAAATTCTCAAAGTTCAACGCTTGTAATTGTGCGAACCGCAGTTCTACGAGCTTCTGCAAACGCTACAGTTCCTTTCGCTAAGCGTACCTCTGACACTCCCACTTCCTCCAATTTTATTATCTTCGTTGTCTGAATCGATTGGAATACAATCCTCTTCTTTCCTACGTCCACCGCAGACCAATGAATGTCGGAGCTGTAGAAGTAAGTAGTTGGCAATCACGCCTTGATTTGCAATTAGGACTGTCCGCTCCTACTCCTTTCACTGCACCCAGTCATTTTTGTTACCCCGTATTATGATAATTGGGGTAAATTGTGAACTTCACTCAAACCCTACACTCATGTACTTCGTACTTGAATTGTTTAATTTGTACGTCCTACTGCCGGACAGTACAGAGTTTTCAGCTTTATACCCGTATCACTAGCGGCCACTGTTCCTTTCTTACTCTGGGCTATCTCAATAGCTTTCAACAAGGCTTCCATTTCTGCACGGCCATCGGACGCTATTACTCTTGCAGACTCTTCTTTGCGATTTTATTTTCACATTTCCAAGGTTACATATGGTTGGCCTTGACCTTGAATAGAGGCAGGGTGGTAGGAGTGGATCTAGCCTTGAGCGTGGTCTTGGCTTTGAACGTGGTGTTGGGCTTGAACATCTCTTAAACGTGGCCTTGAAAGTGCCATTGAGCTTGAACGCGGGATTGGCCTTGAACGTGGCTTTGGCCTTGAATTCAAGGCCAAGTGGTAAAAGGTGGTTCCAGAACAGTCCACTCTACTCGACTAGTAGTGTGGCGAATTACCCAAACAAATAGCATAATTAATAAAATATGTGAGCTTTTTTAACGTAAATTCTACAAGTAATCATATTTCCAATCCAGAAGAAACGGAAGCTTTGTTTTTAATATTCATTGACAATTTAAATATTTGAAAGCAGTGTATCAAATTTTATCAATTTAATGCATGATGCGGGAGAAGTATAGTAAATATTTAATGCCAAATCGATGCTATCAGTATTCCGATGCCGAGGGGATTGTTGATTCCGCTGCATTGTGAAAAATCTATTTGTAATAGCATTTAGTTCTACCCAAGCTCAAGTTTTATTTTCTAGCCGACGGCTGTATATTCGAATTTATTGTTATCTGACACTAATAACTTTCATGTTTCTTAAAATAGATGCTCGCTCTTTATAACCTAGTCTTAGAATGGGACAGTTTATAGATAGGGGGTTATGTACAGGTAAGGACGGTTGAATGGATTCATTTCTAGTATAAATCGAAAAATGATAAACGCATGTCTTCTAATTTAAAGATAGCATTCTTATTTAATATCTGTTTTAATGAGTTCGATCATTTTACTTCCTTCGTCTAATAGACGAAGTATTGTATTCGTGAAAAAATCACCTTCCGAGATTTTTTCAGATCTTCACGTTTCAGGGTCCCTAGATGACGAAAATCGTTTTTTTTCAATTCCGTTTGTCTGTTTGTCTGTCTATCTGTTGGCGGTATAACTCAAAAACTATTTGTTGGAGGAAAACGATGTATTGCGTGCGGATTATATGCCTTCTTCTTCTTATTCTATCATTTCGATCCTTGAGAACTATAGGGCATCCACGGGGATGTTTCATCGACAATGTTCAATAAGTAATAAGGTTGTCGACCTTATTTATCTTCCCTTTCACTTTCACTTCATTTCATTTCATTACATTATACGATTTTAACTTAACTTAACTGGCCTTTCTGAGTTGAGTTAGTAAACTTCTTCTTAACTGCACATTGATTGAAGAAATTCTTTCCAGCAATTTTTATTCTGAGCCCATGTTTCGGAACCGTATTCATGAGTACACTTAATAAGTTAGTTCTAAAGTTGCGCGGTCTATTTTTCTTCGATAAACGTAATAAGTTGAACGCATTTTGTGCTTTGCAAATTCTCATCTTTGTGTCTTTATGCATAACACTACCCAGATGCGTGAACCTTCCTGTGTTCTGTAACTTCCATACAGCGTTATTTCTCTTTTATCCTCGGAATGTATTCTCATAGTTTTTGTTTTTTTTTGCGGTTGATATCCAATCCGACTGTGTTTGCGACTGCGCTAATCAAGTTCAGCTTTTCTTGTAGGTGTTTTCTTGTTTCCGTAATTAGACAAACGTCGCCGTTGTACTCTTCTACAATACTGCCGAACCGCCTTGCTAATCCTTTCTTGTTATCAGTGGTTTTCCTCATTACCCAATCTATTATTATCAAGAACAGAATCGAAGATAAAATGCATCCTTGCCTGACACCACTTTCAATATCTAACTTTTCGGATCTCGTACCATTATGTAACAGATACGCACTGTAATTATTATATAGATAGTAATTTGATTATTCTGATGTATTTGGCTGGTATTCCATATTTTTGGAGTATTTCCCACATTTTAGACCTGTTAACTTTGTCTAATGCTTTCTTGAAGTTTACAAAACTGTGCATTTCTGTACGCCACTCGTTTCCTTCTTCCAGTATTATCTTCAAGGTGCCTATTTGGTCGGTGCATGATCTTCTCGGTTTGAATCCCGCCTGATTCGTTCGGAGTATACCTTCAACGCCACCCTTTATTCTATCTAGTATCATTTTTGTCAAAATTTTGCTTGCGGTGTTTAGAATCGTCATCGCCCTCCAGTCCTCGCATATCATCCTATAGTCCTTCTTCGGTATTTCGATTATTACCCCCTCTGACCATTCCTTTGGTATATTCTCATCTGTCCATACCTTATTATTCAGTAAGCAGTGCAGTACTTTTACACTGGTTTCCGCACCCGCTTTAATTAGTTCACCTGAGACATTATCTGTTCCCGCTGCCTTACAATTCTTCAGCTTTTTCATGGCCTGTTCTATTTCTTCTTTTGCGATTTCTCCCATGTGCAAGTTTAGTTCTTCAAATTCTTCTAGTTCATCATTTTCATTTGTTGATTATCTCTTTCTTTGATCTTAACCTGTTTTCTTCTTTGTCTTACCTTACTTTACCTCGTAAATACAAATATTCCCGGCCTCCCCCATTAGCTTTAGCACTATAGTGATAATTTCAAGTGTATTATTTAGCTTATTACTTTAGTAGGCTATGCCAAAAAAGCGAATTGGTCACGTGACACAAGCATTTTTCCGAAATGTTTAAAATTGAATATCGTGCTGTGATAAAGTTTCTCACAAAATAAGGCGTTACTACGATAGAAATGAAAAAAAAACGATTTGATGATATTCATGGGAACTCCTCACCTTCGTTCTCCACGGTAAAAGAATGATCTAAGTTATTTGGCATGGACAGAGAATCCGTCGAAGATGGTCCTCGTGAAGGTCGGTCCGTAACAATAGTTACTCCAGAAAATGTTGCATTAGTTGAAGCAGAGGGCATGAATGATCGCCGTTTAAAAACAAAATAAATTGCAGCAAGTACCAATCTTTCTAAAAAACTGTCCTTCGAATTCTCCATGACCATTTACACACGAGCAAGATTAGTGTAAAGTGGCTGCCAGAACTTCTCACTCCTATTCATAACCAGCAAAGAGTTGACTGTTGAGTCCAATCTTTGGAGCTCTGTCGTGATAACAAGAAGGGAGTAATTGATTCCATTGTTACCGGGGACGAAACAATGGTTCTTTATTATGATCTTATTCAAAAAAGGGAATCCATGGAGTGGCGTCGTTGAGGACAACCACCACTGAAGAAAGCAAAAGTCTCCCCGTCAACGAAGAAAACATGACCACAATACTTTGGGACTCCAAAGGAATTTTGCTGATAGATTTTAAAGAACGAAATACTACCGTAAATGGAACATATTATGCTAGCTTACTGCACCGGCTACGTTCCGCTATTAAATAAAAACGAAGAGGAAAGCTCAGAACGGTGTGATGCTATTCATCACAATGTCCCAGTACACTTTGCAGCAGTTGTAAAGGTTGCTATTCAAGATTGTGGGTTTTTGGAACTCAACCACCCACCCTATAGTTCTGACCTAGTACCGAGTGACTACTTTCTGTTTTCAAAATTGAAGTCAGGTTTGCGTGGTTAAAATTTAGGAACGTGAAAAAGTCCATACTGCGGTTTTCAATCATTTTCAGGAAAAAGTCCGGAATACTTTTATAAGGGTATAGAAATGTTATTTAAGCATTGTTAAAAATGTGTTGATATTAAAGATTACATTAAAAAATAATGAAATCATTTTAATTTTATCGTAGCTCTAACATACCTAGGCCGGGAATATATGGACCTTACCTCGTATATGTTACCTCGTAACCAATATACAGTGACCGCCAAAAAGTCGGCATAATATTATTTTTAACTTTTCTCAACTTTTTACGTCAATAATTTGTGCTACCGAGTAATTTTTACTTATTTAGAAGATGGAGTTTTTCGAAATTGTCAAAATCCAAAAAGTGCTATTTTTCGGAAATTACGTAAGATTTCAACGAGCCTTTTAAAGAGTGTGTTATTTTTAGCTAACTGAACAATCTCAAGGCCAGAAAACACCCATTGTTTTTAACTTAAGCTAAACATTAATTTTCCAATTTTTAAAATATTTTTCAAATTTTCACATACCAAGACTAATATTAAAATTCAAATTTTATATGTGAAGACTTTAAAGATTTATAATTGGAAAACATAATATAAAATGTTAATTTCTTCTTTAGATTTTTTATTATCTACCGAAAAGTAGTATGTTTGCATAATTTGTAAGTTCTTTTATGTAAGGCGCTATCATGGCCTGAATCTAGTGTGTGAAATAATACAGCTTCAATACGAAGATATCAATGGATTGATCTCCAATGTTAAAAAGGTCTTTATAAAAGCACCTCTGCGTATTGAAGTATACAAAGAAAAATTACCTAATATACCCTTACACCCCATTCCTGTAATAACTCGAAGGTGTTCCTGGTTAAGGGCAGCCTTTTTTTATGCCGATTATTTTGATGAAGTGAAAACAGTAAGGAATATTATATTTTGGCATAATTGTAAAAAACTTAATTAGAATCCTTTATCTAATACACTTGTCTGTCCGAGACGCTGGTCCGTCCGGGACGCTGTTTCAGCAGCCAAACCGTAAGAGATAGAGACAAAAGTTATGAAAGTTATATGTTTGGAATGGTCATGTCAGGTCAGGAACCGAATTTCAGTCACGTGACACTTCCGGTTTTCGAGAAATCACGTGATTTCCGCCCGTCCGGGACGCTGGTACGTCCGGGACGCTGTTTCAGCAGCCAAACCGTAAGAGATACAAAAAAAAAGTTATTAAAGTTATATGTTTGGAATGATCATATCAGGTCAGGAACCGAATTTCAGTCACCTGACACTTCCGGTTTTCGAGAAATCACGTGATTTCCGTCCGTCCGGGACGCTGTTTCAGCAGCCAAACCGTAAGAGATAGAGAAAAAAGTTATGAAAGTTATATGTTTGAAATGGTCATGTCAGGTCAGGAACCGAATTTCAGTCACGTGACACTTCCGGTTTTCGATAAATCACGTGATTTCCGTCCGTCCGGGACGATGGTCCGTGCGGGACGCTGTTTTATTAAATGAGACATTTGTCTCACTGGTTGCTAGTTACCTTTAATTGCAGATTGTCATGTTATTCAATGGAAAAGAATCAGAAGCTATTAGGAAAGTTCAAGTGTATTTTAATAATTTAAATATAAAAACTGACTACATACGTGCAAACTTCCATATTTTAGTAGAGAGTATCACTAAACTGGAAGGAGTGGGGTTACCCCTAACCGAATCTCTGGAGATTATTGAAAATGTGAAATCTTCATTATGTGCTGCACCAGTTGCAAAAATTGCCTATCAAAAACTACTGACAGTGCTTTCTAAAAATCCAGGGTATGAAGATATTCTTAATATCAGTAAGGTACTTTCTGGAGACGCAGGAGAAATTGTGCCAAATGTTAACAACATTGCAATATTTAAATTTGCCCCAATAACTTCCTGTGACGTGGAGAGGTTATTCTCTTGGTTCAAAACTGTTTTAACTGAAAGACGAACCAACTTCACTAGTGAAAATCTTGAACAATATCTTGTCTGTTACGCCATTAAGTTGAAATAAAGTTAACTTTTTGTTTTCGTTTTCATAGTATTAGTACATTGAACAAAATGTATATTGTTTGTTTTCGTAGTTTTATTTTCCTAATTTATACTTTAGGATGCTCAAGCAAGCAATATTTTTTATTTTGTTAAATCAATAAGTTTGAAGAAATTTATGTTTTGTTTTCATAGTTCTATTTGTCCTAATTTAGGATGTGGGGAAGTACTATTTTGTTCGTAACGCTGATGGTCGCACCGTTTAAATAAATGTATCTTTTTATATTGGCAGCTTTTTAATTTTTCCTGAATTAGGACGTTAAATTTTAATTTCCTGTTTTCATAATTTTACATCTTATTTCACTACTTTATTTAACCTTTTATTTATCCTATATTTTCATTTTTAACGTCCTAAAAATCCGGTCTTTACTTATAACATCCTATACATCAGTCAAAACGTGTAAAAATCTTAAGTTCTAATTCTGGTTAAGCAATACAAAAGTAAATTATTCTGGATGTGCAAATTTAGGTTTTGGGGGGTGTTTAGCACGCCATAACTACGCGTATGTTAAGGCCATAAATTGACAACTTATTTTGGCATTAGTAACTTTTTGTGTACAGCCGAGCCATAAATTTAGTGCACGGGGGCGGGGGAATATGTGATTTGATAGATATAACATTTATTGTTATGCAGTTTGGATAACTTTGAGTTCCTTAAGGACAAAGCCAGTTCCTATAAGAAATAACGTGGGAACGATCAGAGACGCAAGTTATTGCACTTCGGAATGGTGCGTGTGGTATGATTGTCCAGGTGGTATGATTGCTACTTGTCGAGGTTAATTTCCCATTGTTTTGAATGGACCCCATTGAACTGCACGATATGACCAGGCATGTTTGGGTTTGCTCCGTTCAGTTCCGCGAAATCTAATGGGGCAATTTATTTTTGCTCTGCACAATATGGCCTAACAAACTGCATAAACTATAGGATGTGGAGCTGATTACAATTGTTTTCAGTAATAAAACAAAGTGCGTATATATACTTCCGGTTTAGATTATTAAATGAGCGCAATGGAGTGGCATAAATAGGTACAAGTGCTTGGAAACTCGAAACAGTCTTTTAGCTGTACCTTGTTTCTTGTTTTATCAGCTTGGCTATAATTAAATTAATCGCATAACTTTCTCGTAGGTACCATAGGATAAAAAAATCGAGTCTAAGTTGAAGTTCTTACATTACTTATTCGATTACACAAATTTAAAAATGCTCTTTTTCCATCATATTATTCTTATATGTTATAATACAGTAGCCAAAATTGAAAAAAAAAAATATATTGTATGCTGTATATGAAGATAGTTCGTCCAATGTTTCACGAATTTTTATATACGAACATTTCATGTTCAAGTTTCAATTAATTCAAGTCAAGTGCTTGTTTTGTTAATTGATTGGAATTTGAAAAGTATTTTATAGTGCGCCAAAACCTAACCTTAACTAAATTAGAAACTGCACATTATAGAATTACGCGTTATTAAAGATCGAGACACGGATGTATGGATCAACTGAGCTGTAACAAACAGGCTTCTATACTTTAATGTGTGAACAATTTATCGATCGGAGATGGAAATTTGGAGTTCGGGGAATCCCGTCACTTATCAATTCACACGATTGGTTATTTCCTTATTCCCAAACGTTCATTGCTCGAGATCGATAAATCATGAGTGGGTGGTGCCTACCAACGTCATGAAGTGTTTGATTTATTTCTGTAACTTTGATTAGGTTTATTTTGTCAAATGTAGACAATTAGTTTATAGGAAATGATCGTAGTGACAGGCAGAAAGGAAAAAAGACAACACAAGAAAAGTACAATACCTGTACCATGTTGTTCTTAGCAAAACAAAAAAGATTTCCCGGCCTACACAGAACGCACACCGTTCCTGACACCTTAAAACACATAACAAACGACTTCCAGGAGTGAACCGTGTTTTGCCCACTTTCGTAAGGGGCTTCAAGGGGAAAAGCAAAAAAGCTCGGTAACTCAACGTGTAAACTACGCCAGAGGCGAAACTCTTTTAATCGGAAGGAAAAAGGCGAGAATCTATAGGCAAGTGCCATCGCGGTTAAGTGATGGTGGCACTTTCCACAGAGAAGGAAGGGAAAAGCCTTGGTCCCGATTGAGATTATTAGGGTGATTGTAAATCTCAATGGCTTCGCGAATTGCTCTGCTAAAGAAGAATGAGAAATTGCAGATAATGGAAGTTTCATCAAAAAGTATCTTACGGCCGGTATCGCGTTGGTGTTCGTTGATGGCTGATGATGAAACGAGACCCAACTTGAGACAGCGCTGGTGCTCAGAGATGCGAGTTTTTACTGAACGTCCTGTTTCACCAATGTATACAGCATTACAAGAGCAAGGGACTCTATAAACACCTTTAGATGACATAGGTCCCGGGTGGTGTAGCTTGAACAAGCGTCCACGTATGATCAGTAGAGTTAAGCAACGCTCTTTCTGGTCAGAACTTGCATGGGTGTTCCACCGCTACTTCTTTCGGCGCCTCGTGATACGGCTGTCACGGAAATAGTTGGTCCCGGATGTCATAATAACATCATGACAGTCGTTAGTGGGGTTGGAAGTCCCCATAAAAGTACAGCGATGCCTATAATTGGTCTAACGGCTGTTGGCTGAGTACCAAAATAAAATAAAAAATAAAATAAAATAAAATAAAATAAAATAGTGTTTAATTTATCTTTAGATGAAGGAAGTACTTGTGAGATTTTGCTCGAGGGCTAGAATATTCTTTTAATGTTTTGTTTTCGAAGAATATTTCCTCCTGGTGAGGCCCTTTACGAAAGCGGGCGAAAGGTTAAATTTTTCGACCTCAATAATGACACGGTCCAATCCAGGAAATCGGTTGTTACGTAATGATAATGGCCGTGAAAGCCTCCGAAATCACCTTTAAAAAACATTTTATTATTTAAACTTATGGTAAAAGTATTTAAGTTAACCACTGAATGAAGTTTAGTAATTGCAGAGATTGATAATAGTGGGAGTGTAGTAGGTAAGCTAGTTACATGGAAGACAAGAAGAAAGACGTTTTAAAAGACGCTTAACTGTTGTGTTCCCGGAAGTGTATGACTAAGAGGAGAATTAGTCTTGGTTTACGTTTAAAAAACCTTGAACAGAAAATAAAATTTTGCTTATAATAGTTATTTATGTATTAAGGAATAATCAATAGATTATAGCACGAGGGAATGTTTAAAGCGCGACGCGAAGCGGAGAGCTTTAAATTTCCGGAGAGCTATAATCGCGATTAGGCACGTGGTACATACAATGTTTTATTTTGTTTTAGTCCTCAAAATGAACAAAGAAGATTCAGTATTTTGGCTACAAACTACTGCGTCATCGTTGTTCTGTCGCTGTGCATTTTTGGTGTGCTATGGTTTTTATACAGATTGTTGGTGTTGCTATACTACATTGTGGGTGCTTGTTATACTGCTTAGCAACTTTATAGGCCCTAGGGCTATAAAAGCCATTTTACGCCCTCTATCGAGGGCTAATAAACAAGATTATGGTTCTAAAATTAAATAAAAAAATATACATTCCACATTCCTTCCTTTGATAGTTTCGACAATTTCAACGCCTCTCTTTATTTCTTTTAATACTTCATTGTTTATGTTCAGTCCAAAAACTCTCATTGTGCGTCTATAGACCCACATATTAAAAGCTTGCAATTTTCTTGTGGTGGCCTCAGTCAAGTCACTTGAGAATTTTTGAGACAGATGAGCAGTTATTGTTATCTGTGCTATATCTCTCATCTTTGAGAAATATTTCTTTACATTCTTTGTATAATGGTGTTTCCATTCTTGCCCATCAGTCTTGTTTTGTTTTAGATCAATAGATTTCAGTAGCCTCTCTGAATTTTCTAATCTGGTTTCTGGTGTGGTTTCCAATTATTATTTCTTCACATTTTGAGTTTAATCTTTTCGCTTTTGTCTAATTCCATTCGTTTTTCATTAATAGTGTCTGATTTGAAGTATTTTTGTACTTCTTTCTTCAGTGTTTCCCCAATTTTCCTTACTATTAATTGTATTTGGGTGGGTATTGGATCTATATTATCGGTTATGAATTCATTACTAAGATTCTAATTAATTTTTTGTCGCTTTTTGTTCAATGGGTTGGATGTCTATTTTTATTCTTATTATTATCGTGATTTTTTTAACTATACCAACTGGAAGTACATGGTCAGAACCTATATCTGCTCTAAGTCATATTTTGACTGCTTGAAAGCTGTTTCGACATCTTTTGTTAATTGGAATATAACCAATTTGATTCCTGGTGATGCTATTATCAGTTTCTGATGGGGTGTACAGTCTGCCCAATGGTAGCATTTGCTACCACTAATTGATGTTTTTCGTAAAATTCTAACACGTGATCTCCTCCGATCGTTCATACTGTCCAACCCGTATGGTCCTACTATATCTTCGTATCTTTCCCTACCGATTTTAGCGTTAAAGTTGATTATGATTACTGTTACATTTCCTTTTCAATCTTCTTTATTGCGTCTTTCAACTTTCTACTTGCTGATCAGCGTCTGTTGTGTGCGCGTGTATTATTTTAAGATCATATTGGTAGGTGTTGTTTCTATCTCTAGCGGCATCGTATGGTCCTTGATAGGTACAAGGTGCACACTCCCTTCGGTATCTTCTTGCAGCCAATCATTTCCACGCCAGATTCATGTCTCCCTTTATCAGAGTAGTAACATGTACCAGGGCAATTTTTTTATACCTCCGATTCAGTAGGACTAAAAGTAAGAATAAATGCGAAACATCTATTATATAGAAAATTAAGTACATCTCTCAGCTGCATTTCTATATAAATATCGCCATTTCAATGAAGGCACTTATCATGCCCTGTCACGAGTTTTCCTCTCCCTTCAGGAAGAACCTTTCCGCCTGATCGCTCAGTAAACCGTTCAAGTTCTTTAAACTTTCTGCACCATTCTCGCACAGTTGTAGCTCATAAATCGCATTCAATTTCTGCTGTATTATGCCGGCAGAATTCGATCGTAACCCGGGACAAATTACCAGAAAAGCTTTTTAGGGTCAAATTAACGGTTTGACTCTGCCTGAAAATACATCGAAAATACCAGCTGATCCAATCTAATTTACGGCCGCCATACTGGAACAATGGAGGACATTTTCGGTTTTTCTAGTTTGTTTCAAAAACGGTGCATCTTACAAAAAATGTCACCATACTTGCATTAAAGAACAATACACTCTACACGCATTTGGTTATTTAGGTTTTTTGGTAAGATACATGGTTCTCCTGTTATTCCACTTGAAATAATGTATTATGTGTGCATTTTTCACATTGCTCCATATCCGACGATGACAACCCAGGCGCTGATGTCATATAGGCCATATTTCTTATGGTAATCACGTATTCAATCATTGAAATGAAAATATTTGCCCATCTATTATGTACATTAAACTTACTAATTTCTTATTTTATAAATAAGAAACTTTAAAATTTGCTGTTGCGAGTTTCAAATTTGCTAATTTGTACTTTCTTGTTTCAGACTGAGTTGCTGCATTAGTACTGAAATAGATTAACTCAACACAGAATTTCTTAAAATGGGCTGTTGTGCTCTATGCCAAGAAGTAAAAAATCTGGTGAATATTTAATGAAAGTTGGAAACAAGACGTGAATACTTTAAAAGATGCTGTTCAACTCCGCTCTGACACAGAACTTCTAGATAAAACAGAACTCTGCAAAAGGCTTTCTGTCCATGCAGGATTTTGTCGAGACTAAACAGATAAAGGAAGAATTAAAAGGCATAATGAAAGGACAGATAAAGAACAATACGTTAAAAAATCTGCAAAGAGGTTTAGAAGTCACTGCACCCAGGATAGCTGTTTTTTTGTGAACAATGCATTGACAGATCCTGTAAAATTTGGTCGTGATAGCCACTGTTCGGTTTCCGCGATAACAGCTTGAAGAAATGTGATGAGAAAAATGACTGTACAACTGATGTAATACGAAGGGCACAAGACCTAAAAAAACATGGGCAAACAGTTTTTGGTAAGTTTATAGCACGGCAATGAAAATGACACCTTGGTTTTTCTCCCATACAAGGCCTACATGCGGTCGGTAGCCACACAAACGTCGACCAACAGAAGGAGCAGCATTTTTCCACAGGCTACGGATTTATAATAAGTTGTAAGATGAAATATTTAAACCCAATTATTTGGGGTTGGAAGAAAATGAATGGATTTGCTCCAATCCTGACAGACAATGTTATAGCCCTAGAGGGCATTCTCAATCATCAGGTACAGTGGTGGCTTGCTGTAAAGAGTCGAGGCTCTACCATAACAAACTCGTCATTCAAGACTTTTTCTGAAAAAAACGTTTTTGTGTTGTATTTTCATCATCCGTTCTTAAACAAAGCACGAGTATCTTTTTATTTCATTTACATGAACTGTACGATAAGCGCTGCTTACTTTGGTGGGCGCATTTGTGCCAGATCGAAGCAGCTCTCAGAGTTTCGACAGTTTATATACTACAGCGGGGTTCAGCGGCAAGAAGTAGATCATAAGATACGGATATTTTAACATTCAACGGTAGCCATTTCAGCGTAGGCTCAAGCTTCAAGCAACAGTCTGGACTGATTCCTGCGATAACGCGTGTCGAGTTTCTAATTACAATTTTTGAACGTATGCTGACTCCATCGAGTTTAGATGAAGCAAGGCCACGTCCGAGGAGATATTCGAAAGGCCGTGTGTACAATTTCGACAGAAGAGTATCACACAAAGTATCTTAAATAACTATAAGTACCTACTACTATGTATGATCTATTTTATTATACTCATAATTTACAAGTAAATTGTCGCACATCTTGATACGTCAATCACGCATGCATCTATGTATCCCAAATAGTGGGGGTGCATGTTCTTTTGGTCGAATTATACAAGAAAAATAAAAGAGGAATATTCGATTCAGTTCATCATATTTTATTAGCCTGTATAGTAGAGAGGCCAAACTAAATTATCTCGCCAAATAACGATTTTCGTGGGACTGAGTAGCTTTATACCGACAAGTGGTACCCTTTTATTCGGTGGTGTTTCCTGAGTATGAAAAATCATGTTGTCGCTTTCTCAGCCTGTGGAGAGAAGAGCTATGCCGTCACAAATATGGCCATTCTTGGTTCCAGGTTTTAGTACAGTAAAGCTAGGGTTTAACCCAAACATCCAAAAAAAAGTTTTACCCAGCAGGAAACTGTTTAGTACCCTCCTCTCAATAGGTGGTAAAAAGTTGCACAACATTGCGCGTCGGGTTTAGGAGGGAGGAGGTGGAAATGTGGTAAAATGGTAGGTTTCAACAGTTTTATAGTTTTTCGCAAATATCTCGTTAACTGCAAGGTTTAGCGCAAACTTTATCTTATACAAAATTAATCTATATTTAATTCACAATAAAAATGGTCTTCTGCATTTTTGACTTCCCGACAAGGGTTACAGAGATATGGAAGGGGTAATGATGTCATTATTTTCCAGTTCGCTTGGGATTCATCGTATTCACTTAAAAATGAGTGTGTTTCGTTATAAAAAGTACTTAGTGACGCATCAATAAGATAGGAACATTTGCATGTGTGTATGTATGTATGTTGGTACAGAGTTGGCAACTCTGCTACCATATGGGTGGAAACACCAAATGCTGAAGAATCGTCGAAAGACGCCTTATGCTTCTACAGGAGCAAAAACGAATGATGATGATGATGTATGTATGTACCGCTATGTGTATTTATATGACTATTCAACACTATAACATATAAGCCAATCACACTGCAGACATTTGCTTTTTTCAACCAATAACAGCAGTATATCACTGAATATTGGGCACCATGCAAAATATTCACAAAACAATGTACGTACTCAAAAAATAAATAGCCTTGTTGCGAAGTATCGCTTAGCAACGATGTTCTGTCCTTAGTGATACCGCTAGGTTACGTAACCTTAAACCCCAACAAACTGTGTGGCTTGTTTAAAATTTTTTAAAATGTTGTGTTTTGAAAGTATTCCGCTGAATTTAATTCAGAATGAATAATTATATTAATTGTTGGATTATTTTTCAATAAAGTTAATCGTTATGTATTAATATTGTTAAATAGTCGTCCCAAATACCACTCGAAGTGGATATATTTTTTTTAAATATTTTGCTATTTCCATAGAAATTATTGCAAATTTCACTCAACAAAATCACATTTAAATGTCACTCGCCTTGGGCTCGTGACATTTTTGATGTGATTTTGTATAGTGAAATTTAAACGCAATAATTTACATGGAAACGACAAAATATTTGTCAAAAATATATCCACTGCTTGTGGTATTACCCTTGATTATTACACACAACTGTCACATGACTGATATCATCCAATGAGAATCATGCATTTTTTGAAAATCGACGAATCCCGAACTGATTAGCTGATAAGCGCCCGTGGGCTGCTTACCAAGCAATAAGCTCCCTAGGGATGATTATCGACCCTGTGGATGGTATCATAATTAAAAATAGAAATGCAAGAAACAAGCAATTTGAATTTTTTGTCATTAATAGATCAATTTTAAATCATAATTCGTATACGGGTTTTGTGTAATAATCTTCAAAATATAAACGCGGGCAACACACTTACATATAATTTTGCCCGTGCCAAGAGTCATCGTGCTGGTTGCCCTTAGAAAACTGCCCTCGGGCAAGCCCTCGGGACAGTTTTCATTGCAACCAGCACTCGATCCTTGGCGTGTGCAAAATTATCGATAAGTATGTCTCGCCCTTGTTATATTACTATTGATAATATATCTACATTGCTCCCCTCCTTTGTCGCTTTTATCTTCATTTTGCCTATTTTTCTCTTTGAATAATTCATTATATCGTTTTTTTCGTTCTCATTTGTGTTCTTATAATTACACCTACTTAAATTACCTCTATCTTTTGTCATATCATCCTAAAAAGATAAAATCATGTGGATATCATTGAAACAGGGTTAACTACAAACTTTATCTAATAAGCTGTAATGCAAAAAATAATGGAAATTGTTTTCTTCACAATACATGCTTTTCAGTAAATTCAATGTTCTTCAATGAAAAGTGGTATGTACAACGTTCAAGGTAGTTACATAATAATAAATAACAGCAATCAGTAACCTAAACCCTTCAAGCTCTTTTTCATGTTGAAGATTATCTTCATCGATGCCGTCGTCAATAATTAGTGCATCTGTGTTGGTGCACCCATGTCCGGAGCAATTCTTGCACATGTTTGAGCATTTCAAGCCACTGTGTCGACGCTTACAGTTCTTGACACAACCCGCATTACAAGTGTAAACAATGAGGGAGAGCAATTTTTCAGGATCAGCTGCCTTTGTGGTTGCAACTGGACGCACATAACCACCAATCCTTTTCCAACCCCATTTTAGTGAATCTTTATTGACATAGAGCCATTGCTGCACTTGATGGTAAACTCTATAGGAGTGTTGTTGTGCAGCTGCTGAAGTAGGGAAAAGTACAGCCAACCTGAAATTTGTGTGTACAGGCTCTTTTGCGATGGTCTACAAATAACATTGATGGCGCAGATTATCCAAATTATCTGCATTTGTCGATGCAAATATCGAAAGGAAGAAATGGTTTCCAGCTAGTTACTGCATCTGGGTCTGCATTTGGGTGGTTAAAAATCAACTGCTTTAAGTAAAAATCCTTGTCACGTCGCACGCTTTCAGAAGGCGTTATTTTTCCCTTTCTATAAATTGAAGAGGCGGTGGCGGTATCACATCCGGCTAAAGTGTAAACTGCCAAGAGAACATCATTCATTTTCCCGATACCACGCTGAATGTCTCCAATGCAGTAAACTTTTTCTTCTTGGTTATACCTTTATTCGGTGCAACCATCTTCAACTGTTTGATGGCTGGAGCATGAAAAACCAACAAGACCAATAAATCGGTGTCATTGCCAATTACGATACCCTCTGTTTTCTTCTTTGATTCCTCAATTGTAGTAAAAACGATCTTGGTGTCAGCATCAGATTCTGCCTGAATCACTTTGCAGCCAGCTTGCTGTAAGTGTACAGTGATGAGAGTAATCAGTTGTATCTTGTTCTGAATACTAGTTAGAAATTTTGCTTTTCTTAGAGTGACATTAATTTCATCTTCCACTTTCACTTCAACATGTGTAGTAGTGGATGATCTGCGTAAATGTTGTTCGTCTTTTATGCTGGGTGCTTTACCATAACCACCTGGCCTCCCCACTTCTTTGAACACTTTATATAATACACTTGGAGAGAATATTACGAGTTCATAGGCGTGATTTTTGCTTTTTTTGACAAACCGAAAAAGTTACATTTTTACCCCCTCTATATTTCCGTAATCCTTGACTGCAGTGCAAAAATTCATACGACCATTTTTATTGTAAATTAAATGTACATTAATTTTGTATAAGATCAAGTTTGCGCTAAACCTTGCAGTTAACGAGATATTTGCGAAAACCTGTAAAACTGTTGAAACCTACCATTTTACCACCTTTCCAACCCCCTCCCGCCTAAATCCGACACGCAAGGTCATGCAGCTTTTTTCCACTTACTAAGAGGAGGGTACTAAACAGTTTGCCACTGGGTAGAATTTTCTTTTTTGGATGTTTGGGTTAAACCTAGTCTTACTGTATTCAAATTTGATACCAAGAATCGCCATCTTTGTGACGTCCTAGCTCCTCACTCCACAGGCTGAGAAAGCGACAACAGAAGTTTTTCTACTAAGGAAACGCCGCTGATTACAATGGTATCACTTGTCGGTATAAACCTACTCAGTCCCACGAAAATAATTATTAATTCACTTGGCCTCCCTACTAGTAAAGTTTGGTAAGTTTTTCCACTGATACTACCTTTTACCAGTCTGTATGTGAAATATTTAAATGTATATCAGAATCTTTGTTGTCTTTGTCTGTGAGAGGGTAAAAAATGTATTTTACATTCTGTGATTGGCTCTGCCATTAAAATTCTCCACGAAGCTCTACTGATCAAGTGTAATTGAAAGAAAACCACTTCGCAGACGGAAAACGTCGTTCTCTCACATTTTTCTTCGGATTTTTAAACAAGTCGCTAAGGCTAAATCAGGTCTGTAAGGAGGATGCCTTGACTCAAAAATTCCGGAATCCCGAATAAGTGGATGAACCTTACGTGTCTTATCAACTCGACAGTTATCATGCAAAAGCACATTTTTATAAAATTAAATTAGCCTACAACTCGCAAGTGTTACACAAACAGGGCAAAACTTATCAACAAGAAATAAGTTAGATAGCTTATTTTTACATGTCTTGGTAAATTACTGCCCTCGTATATTTGAAAGAATCTCTAACATAATTGTAGCAGCATACTTGCGGCAGTGTTTTAGGAATTCTTTTGTATTTTTCTAGACTACATATTCTCTTAAAGCTAAATCAATAGTAAGCATTACAGTAAAAGAACATTAAATTGACGAAGTAAGCTATTTATTAGCAATGGTGTGTTCGTATATTCAATATTCCCAAATTTGTTTCTTATTAAAATTATGTTCTTCGATCCATCGTCGACTAAACTAAAATGGAAACTTCGAGCAAGGAGGCCCATGTTGCCCAAGTACTGAGCGCTTCGTTGAATTTGAGAAAGAATTCTGCATCGGCCAGCTGAAGAGCCTCATATCAGCAATCGAGCAATAGCGCATCCAATGAGTGCCTCGCATGCAACAGTATGGCAGGTCTTGCATAAATAGCGATTGCGCTCTTATCGTTTCCAAAAAGTACAAGCGTTGGGACAGACTATGAACCAAGAGTACATTTCTGCCAATAGTTTTTACATAATCTTGCAATACAACCGGATTTTGGTTCCATAATCTTATCTACCGATGAAGGATGTTTCACTTAAGACGATTTCTTAAATACTAGGAATAGTTACATATAGAACGACCACAATCCTCATGCCGTGTGGAGTACGAGTAGGTCAAATCAACATCACTTTGCCCTTAACTTCTGGACTGGTATTGTGAGATACTGTCTAATTGGACTGTACTAGCTTCCACCTCGCTTAAATGACCACATTTATTTGCAATTTTTGTAAAATGTTATTTCAACACGATGGAGCGTCCCGTAAGATGCCCAGCGCGTAGTCCAGACTTAACACCTCTAGAAAATTTTCTCTGGATGGTCCATATATGGTGCGTAACTCTACATCTGCCGTGCAAACCTATGCGTTGAAGGGCAGGGTCACCATTTTGAGCAACTGTTCTATCAGATGTGATAAATACTAACTGATGTAATTATTGGTGCACTAATTTTAAACCAGTTTGCCATTTAACTGACTTTCTCAAAATTTAGATCAATTAAACTAGAGATTGAACTTTTATTTTTACTTTTGTTTATTTAACTTATTTTTGCAAGATTTAGAAACGAATAGATCTCAACTCGCCAAAATCACATCTATGACTCAAAAGCTCTTGAGGCAAAACGAAACATTTCGAGACATAGGTTTATGTGTAAAATATTTATATTTTAACGTTACCCATAACCATCTTAAGTTAGGCACCATGTTTTTGAAACACCTTGTGGGGAAACTATTACAATTCTTTAGTACGAAATTCCTAGGTACGAGACCTCCAGTTTAAAGAACAATCTTTATACGATGTGCACGCTGGAAGTAATATTTGTCAAATGCGTTTTCAGTTTTTCGGAGAGGGAGGCATTGTAATCGTGAAAAGAACACCTTTCGAGATTTCTTCAGATCTTCACGTTTCAGATTTCCTAAACGACGAAAAACTTTTTTAATTCCGCTTGTCTGTATGCCTGTATGTCTGTCTGGTATAGCTGAAAAAGTACTTGGAAAAGACGATATTTTGCATGCGGTTTAGATATCTACCTGGTATAAAACCTTAAAAGATAAAATCTATCTATTTTTGCTTTTACTCGAGAGCTATTAGTTAAATGTAAGTAATATTTTGCATATAGCTCAGGTTTTTACCCTTAATCAAAATATGCATATTTAGGACCTAACAGGTACAGGGTGTACACCTAAAAAATTATGTGTGAGGCAAGTTCCGAGTAAAGCCAACTCGTTCTATCACAGTACCTTTTTATAAATTTCGCAGCAAGTGACTGAAAATCATCACTACCATAAATCCCGAATTCAAAGTATATAAAAAACTAAAATCAAATAGCTTACTCATGTCCGAATGATTAGTAAAAAAACAGCATTTATTTGTTTGCTGCGTGGGAGCGATTGCAGTAAAAGTTGTTAAAAGTAAGCTTGTAACTTCTAATATGGTTCTCATTGGTCGAAGTTTTAGTTTTTTTTTGCCCAATTCCCCACTATAGCACGAAAAGACAACTATTATAACATATGCGTCGGGCAAAGGAATTGTGTATTATTTTCAGAATGGTAGGTTTATGGAGTGTAGTCCTCTAAGCGGCAGTAGGCTAGTTACTTTAATATTATTATTATAAAATTAACTGAATATACCTTGAATATTGAATTTAAGTTTATAAACTAAAAATATGGGTCATTGGAATTAATCTAGAATCTAGATGGTTGATTCTTCTTGCTATATACAGTGAAACCGCCTATTACGGACACTCCCTATAAGTGGACACTTCCTATAAACGAACATATTTCCTATTACTGACACATGCTAAATGCTAAAAAGTTTTTACTTTACATTTTTTTAAAAAAAATTAAAAATATTTTAAAATACGAAACAGTTATTAACAATTTAAATAGGGTCGGTCATTCCGCCGGACCCTGTATAATCTATGATTATCTCACGGACGGCGTACGTTGTATATTAGCTTTCTAGAACGCCTCGAACTGCAATTTATAATTATTATCTACTCCTACTGTATAATGGCTATGAATTATGATTCATAATTCACGGTTTGCAGCCAATCATAAAATTTTATTTTCATAATTCAATAGTTTGCAAGTTGCAACCAATCAGAAAATTCTATTTTTATTATTCAATAGGTTGTAGCCAATCACAAAATTCACTCTTATTATCAAATGACTTTTGAAGTTAACAGCTGTCACAAATGACATAATTCGGAGATATGAATACAAAACTCCTATTGCATAGGAGTAGATAAAATATCGTATTACATTCGCGATTATGGCCATTATTCACTCATATAATAATATACTATTATTATTTAGTAGTTATTTGCCAGGTCTACCATCTTTCAGTTCAGTTTGAGATCACTTTATAAACATTTGAGGAAAGTGTATAAAGTAATCTACCAGTATAGATTATAACATCAAAAAACTATTACTAATTCAGAGTATTTGAAGGCAAAGAACTCGGAAAATATCAGACTAATTATAATTTTAACTATAATTTACGTCAATTTTATTTAATGTTATTAATTTGATTTTGATTTCCGTGAACGAGGAGTTGACAGAGAAGTGAATTTAAAACCGTGTATCTAAAAGTGGAGTTAGTTTTTAATTAATATATAGTAATAATTTTAAATATTTTTCTAAATAGTTGTTAACTTTTGTAATATAACGGATATTCGGATTTATTTTATTTATAGATTTCCAAAATTTAAGGCGTTTCAGTTGTTATTGCCACAGTCTGTGTTTTTTCTTTGGCATTCTAAACCAAATGAAATTTAATCTTTTGAATGGCTATGTCCACGTTAGAATAAAATTCTGCTGGTGGCGCTTTATAACTCTCAGCGTTTGTTATTTAAAATTTTGGTTTCAATAAAGTTATCAAGCATACTCTTTTTCTATTAAAAAATTCTGGTCAGCCTACATCATTAATATACGTGTATGTAAGCACACAAGTATATTAATGATGCATTATCACACATGTATTGTACAAAATTTTATCTATGTCATTCATTTTATACTATTTCAGTTGGGTAATGAAGTCATTACACCACTCAGTTAGGTAATAAAGCCATTGCATAACTGAGTGGTGTAATGAGCTTCATTACCTAACGGAAATAGTGTCAAATGCGCGACGTAATGAGTTACTAATTCCACTGGAGTAGATAACAGTTATTTATGGTATAAGTGTGTTATATTACAAATTATCCACGAGAGAAAAGCTGGGCCCTCGAGGGCGCCAGGTCGATAAGGGTCGTTTCTCAAGTGAATTACCTGTAATAACACACGCGTGCCATACAAAATTTTATCCAACAACTCAATAAATATCTAAAAAACATAAATTTTGTATTGACAGTTGTGAAAAGTCATAGCGACAAATTGAAAAGTAGGTACCGAGAGTCGCCTGTGATTCGTATTATAGGTTTGGCAGTACTGAAGTGTATTGTCAGTCTATGTCAAATTTGAAGTTAGTTATTTTAACATTTAGTTATTTGTTTTTAAAATGTTTGAATAAAAAATGTCGGATTTACTTTTGAATACCTACCTGCTTGTTTGAATACATTAGATCATATATTCGGAGATAAATGTCGAAGTCATTCAGTATCACTAGCATTTTTTGTCACATATACCGTTTTTGTACTGAGGGGCCCAAAATATTGCGGTGCCTACAATAAAAGTTTGCCTAGTTACGGCTCTGTTCAGGCATGCTTCTATACTTACAATTTTACTAGTACTGGAAAGATATATGTAGTTAGTTTTATTTGTTTTCTTAATGATTCAACTTTAGACCAGTCAAAACCAAAATATCCGATGTTGCGGAATGCTTCTACCAATACCTATTTATTTGCAAAGTTTTGCTGCGTCCACATCGACGGGATATATTAAAATGTGTTCACGTATTCACGAGCAGTTCGACCTCCGGAGTGCGATAGCTGTTATCAGGAGATGCGCAATTCTAATTATAAACTCAGCGTCCAGTATAATTCGATAACGGCGAATTAACTGTTTGGATGACCAAATGGCATCCTAGGGAAACACATAAATCGACTGACGATAAATGACGTGTATATACCACCCTACTGAATAATGTAGGGGGAGATATTTAAGCCGAGTGGGCAAAAACAAATTAATTCGTAGAGTACGTACAAACAACAATTTAGGTCGCCGAGATTTCCACCTTATCTAATCTTATCGCCCTTTAAACATCGTATTTTCAATTTCAACAGAACGGGGCTGCAGCCTGGCTCGGCATGGAAGAGGACGTTACGTAACGCGCCACAAAGCGAAATTATGAGAGCAGTCATTACTGTTATCAGTTTTAATCTCGGTGGAAGCACGGCAGAGTGGTTCGTGAAATAAGTATCAAATATATAATAAACACTGATAAACACAGATATACCTGCTATCGAGCGATAAGATAAGCAGTTTTAAGAACGTTTTCAATCTAGGCGGACGCGCTGGGCTGCCGCTGCTGAAGAATTTGCCTCACGTTAGTCTTCGAAACAATGCGCCATAAATCGGCATCGTAAACAGCGAATAAATAAATGAGGTTATGTTGCCCAAATATACTGCGGCGCGCATATCGATGTAAGTAAACTGCGTTAATGGTAAGCTGAATCATTGCCTTCAAGAGCGGATTTGAACGCGGCGGCCGCGCGGCACAAATCAATAGAGTTTAACCTGACGTGGCCTGTGAACACGGGTTCATCAGCGCACATGTGATACCTCAACTACCGGCATTTCAGTTCATTAGTGCTATCTCCATACCATCGCTTCAGTTTTCAGGACGACGGCGGCGGGCGTCGATTTGCAACAGCCTCCAATTAGGAAAGTGCGCGAGTGCGAGTGCCAGTGGCGAGCAAACTTTAAATAAGCGATAAAGAGCGATAACGCGTTTAATAACGTGCCATTAATCTTTAGTATACCTACGCTGGTGCGATAGCGCCGGACGCGTTCGCCTGTCAAGTCAAAACAACGTGGTCAACGCGGCGAGGAACGTCGCAGGCGCACGATTTCCTTAAACTAAATATGCTGCCCGCAAGAATGTTATCATTGCTAACAGTAACACACAGCATCATCGCATCTCGCGCTTCTCTAACCTGCAGGCCGTTCGGGAAAGATGAACCCCCCGTTAGCCGATGGTTCGAGCCCTCACAACTCCAACCCCGACCCTTCTTCTTCTCCGTTTAAGACAGGGTCGTCGCGTGCACCCCCTGACAGCAACTCTCCACGCAACAGCGACCACCAAAAACTTGAAGAAGTAACCTCGGCTTTGCCCAGGTTCCATAGCAGGGATCCAGAGTACGTGCCGCCGAAGAGGGTACTGGACGCGCTGAAGAAGTCGGATGATCTCGCAAGCGACATCATCGTCAACGTGAAGCGGAGGACGCTACGGCGGGCGAAGAAGCTCGACCAGGATGTGGACCCCTCAATGAGCTTCAAGGGCGAACAGTTCTTCGCCGACCTGGAGATGAGCACCCCTATCTCGACCGAGCAGCTGCGGCAGATACTGGAGGACAGTGCCTGTGAAGAAGCCAAGAACCTGGGGAGGAAGCAGCACGGCCGCAGGCGTGCCGAAAAGAGCGAAGAGACTGAAAAGAGCGAAGGAACTGAAAAGAGCGAAGCGGCTGAAAAGGGCGAAGGAAAGATGCCTCGCGGAAGGCCTCCCCTGAAGATCAAGTTGCGGAAGCTTGGGAAAAGGACCTGCTCTTCACCTGCCAGATCCAGGAAGGATTCGAATAGTGAGACGGACGGTGGTTCGCTATGCAATGTGCCTAAAGACAATGTTCTTCCAAAAGCTCACGTGCAGAAGTTTAATAAGGGGCCGAGGAGGAAACGCCAAACGTGTCGCAAGCAGTTTAGACATAAAGACATCACCCTTTACAAGTTAGGAGCCGGTGAGTATCCAACACTAGTTTAAGTTCGAAAATCAACCCAATTATAGTTATTTATGTACCCAGAGCGTAAGAGGGCGTTTATGGCCTAAGGCGCGTGCCTTGAACGTTAGAGCCGGACAGCCCGTAATGTTCACAATTACGAACAGATTTATAATTTTTATACATTTTGGCGTCCTACGATGTCATTGCTTGTCAAACTGACCGACAAGACACGAAGCGGACCGTAATGTGACATATTATGCCATAAATTCCTTTCGGTCGCATATAAAAAGTTATAAAGGGCGTATACCCATATTCCCATATGATACGCATTTTATATCCAAATCAACAATTAAATACCCTGGATATAATCTACATAGAATTTAATTACTAAGAAGTTTTATTCCGTTAGTTCGTTGCTGACAAAATAAGTTGTATAAATGTTTATAAATCACTTATTATCAATACAGAACACTGGATGCCACATGGCTTCAACCACACTAATTAAAAAAGCATACCTAGTATTCAAAGCTTCGCGTTTTTTTTTAATAGTCATAACGGAACAGTTAAAAATTAAAATACAGTCAGACCTCGCCGTTCGCGGCTTTGCGGTTCGCTGATTTGATTTTCCGCGGGGCACTTTTGTGCTCCCTTTTCTTTGCCGTTTGCGGATATTTGCTTTGCCGTTCGCGGATGGAATTGCCAACGTTAACTGTTTCAACTTTCACACACTAACGGCCGGTCTTATGAAGGCCACTAATCTGACGTTAACTTTAATTTGCTGTTAAAATAAACAAACGCGCATAAAAATTTGTTTACTAATGAATACTATGTCATGATAAGCTTAACAGCGATTTAAAGTTAACGTCAGGTTAGTGACCTTCGTAAGACCGGCCGTAAGTAAATAAAGCAGACGTATGCGGTTTATGTCATGAACACCAGTTTGCGTGGTGCTTTGTAGTGCAGACGTGTTTAAACAGTGCTCGCAGTTATTTTGCTTTTATAACTAATCTGTTGCATCTAAATTTTTGCTAAAATTCACAATCATCGGTTAGTGTACACAGATACTCATTCTCATTATACACTAGTATTCTAGTTATCTTTCTTGTATGAGCGAAAATGGTTATGTGTAAACTGTGTAACTCAACTATATCAGGCACCAGGAATGCACCTGGCATTCAATGTCAAGGTAATTGTGGACATTCGTATCACAATAAATGCATTGGCGTACAATCTGACTTCAATGCCGCTGATTATGTTTGGAAGTGCAAGGAATGCAAAAACTCTACCGGTCCCACCCTCGCAGATGTTATGGCATCAATTAATATTATAAGTGGCGATCTTCAAGATGTAAAAAAGCGTCAAGATGATATGTTCACTTCGATAGAATTTTTTTCGGCAAAGCTGGATGAGTACGAAAAGAAAATTTCAACTTTTACCGATAAAATGAAAAAGCTCGATGATGTAATTGCCGAAAACAGTAAACTTAAGAATCAACTTCTTAACATAACTAGCAGAGTTGACGATCTCGAGCAATATTCTCGAATATGCAACGTAGAGATTCAAGGCGTTCCTGAATTTAAAAATGAAAACCTACTTCAAGTAGTCTCTACTATTGGTAATAAATTAGGATGTTCCATAAAAAAGGAGCATATCGACGTTGTCCACCGTATTCAACCAGTAAAAAAGTCAGATGCACCAAAACCAGTGATAGTCAAGTTCTTTGCCCGTGAAATCAAGAATACGCTTATGTCAGCTTATCGCAAGTCAAGAAACTTGAAGTCAGAAGATGTCGGATTTGGAGGATCCTCTCATAAAATTTTCTTGAATGACCACCTGTCGCCTACAAGGAAAAACCTACTTCACCGTGCAAGAGCCCTGTGTAGTGAGCATAATTTTAAATATGTGTGGGTGCGCGATAATAAGATCTTGGTGCGAAAATCAGAAAATTTGCAAATTATTCACATTAGCAATGAAGCGGATCTGTCTAAAATAATATAAACTGTGTTCTTTTCTATTGTAATTACTGTATCGATCATGGCTCTGTCAATTTATTACCAGAATATTCGTGGTCTCCGTACCAAAACTGATAAAGTAAAAGCTCAAATAATTAGTAACAACTACGATGTTATTTGTTTTACAGAAACATGGCTTTTGCCCAGTATTCACTCCAATGAAATTTTCGACGACAGGTACATTGTATATAGACGTGATCGCGATTATGCTGCTACTAACCAAGTTTTGGGGGGTGGAGTTCTTATAGCTGTCCTTAAAAAATATGATAGTTCCTCTTGTTTGTCCTATAATAGCACGGCCGAGGATCTTTGGATCAAAATTATGTTAAAAAACAATACATGCTTATATGTATGTAACGCTTATTTGCAGGACAAGCACGAGGAGCATCTCGGAAAAGTGATTGATATTGTACTGCAGATGCATCAGAACTCACACTTTTTAGTTTTAGGTGATTATAATTGTCCCAATATAATTTGGAAGAGACAGGAAAGTTTTTTATATCCTGAAACTGTATCCGGTCGATTATCAGAGATCATTTCTGACTCCATCAGTATTTGCAATTTCAAACAATACAATCATGTTTCAAACGCTAATAACAAATTGCTAGATTTGGTATTTTCTGACACTAGCGTATCAGTTGAATCGGCGACTGAATTTACATTGTCGAAAATAGACAGCCATCACCCGCCACTAGCTATCACTGTAGATTTGGACTTATTTACCTCGTTAGTAAATATATCGCACCCTAAGTATCTTTTTCATAATGCTGATTACGCAAAAATTAATGCCGATCTCGCGAGTCAGAACTGGTCTCTTGCTTTAAATCATCTAAGCATTGACAACGCAACCGATACTTTTTACAATATTCTTTATTCAGTTATTGATAGACATGTAGAAAAACGTACTCCTAAGCACAACGACAAATACCCAGTATGGTTCTCACGTGAGTTAATAGTTTTAATAAAAGAAAAAACTAAAATTAGAAATAGAATAAAATCCTATAACAGGGACTGTGATAAAATACGTTTTAACTTTCTTAGATCTAAGATTAAGTCATTAACCGATCAGTGCTACTCTCGCCATATAGATAAAATAGAAAAAAATATTCAATCAAATACTAAACAATTTTGGTCTCACGTTAGGCAGAATAAAACAGATTTTGGACTTCCATCTAAAATGACTGATAATGACACTTCCAGTAATATTCCAACGACAATAGCCAATTATTTCGCAGTTCATTTTTCATCAGTTTGGGAACCTGCTGCATTTAAACCAATGCAAAATATTAATACACCCTCACCGGATATTCCCTTTTCTGAATTATCACTTAGTCAAAATGAAATACAGGATACTCTTTCTAATCTCGACGTTTCTAAATCTAAAGGCCCTGATGGTATTGATCCATATTTTATAAGAAATTGTTCTCACACTTTATGTTATCCTCTACAGCTTTTGTTTAATAAATCATTGAAATGTGGTGTATTTCCAACTAAGTGGAAGTTAGCTTATATTACGCCTATTTTTAAATCAGGCGATAAATCAGTGGTAACTAATTATCGACCTATTTCGAAGCTCTCGGTATTTGGAAAGGTATTTGAAAGCATAATAAACAAGTACTTAATGTCTTTTATGGAAGCTTATATAACTCCCAAGCAACATGGATTTTTAGCCAAAAAATCAACAGTAAGCAATTTACTTATCTTTTCAAATTATCTTGCTGAGAGCTTCGGGGAAGGGCTTCAGGTCGACACGGTGTATACAGATTTTAGCAAAGCCTTCGACAAGGTCAACCACTCATTACTTGTTCAAAAACTTTTATATTACGGCGTTACAGGAAATTTACTGCAGTGGTTTACATCGTATCTCACTAACAGAACACAGATGGTTGTAGTAAACGGTTTTAATTCTAATCTTCATTACGTTACGTCTGGTGTGCCTCAGGGCTCCCATCTCGGACCAACTTTATTTTTAATCTTTATTAATGATTTATCAGTTATACTGTCATGTGGTCATTTGTTCTTTGCAGATGATCTTAAAATATATCAAGCCATAAAAAACCAAAACGACACAAATAAATTACAAGTAGATCTTGACACGTTGTCGACTTGGAGTCTTCTTAATTGCTTGCCACTGAATACAAATAAATGCTGTTACATTAGATTTACAAGAAATTTAAATTGTTTAAAATATGACTACACGATCGCACAAGAAAGTATCCATGAAGTAAATTTTATGAAAGATCTTGGTGTTACTTTTGATTCTAAATTAACTTTTATCAAGCATATTGAAAACATTACAAATAAAGCAAATTCTATGCTAGGATTTATTTTAAGAATTACAAATTCTTTTAAAAATATTAATACATATAAACTGTTATATTCTGCTTACGTTAGATCAAATCTTGAATACGCAAGCGTAATCTGGAACCCTTGTTATGCAATTCATTGTAATAGAATCGAAAAAATCCAAAGAAAATTTGTAAGAATTACTTGTAAGCGACTGAATATTGACTTACCTAACTATGGCTGTAGATTGGCGACTGTCGGCTTAGTGACTTTGGAAAATCGTAGGAAGTGTAATGATGTTACTGTTCTTTATAAGATTGTAAATAATATGTTCAACTGTCCGGATTTAATTTCATGTATTACTTTTAATGTGCCTCAGTTCAATACCAGACATTTTCAACTGTTCAAATCGGAATTTGCTAGTACCAATGTTATTTTAAACTCACCGTTTTGGAGAATTATGCGATCTTATAATCAGTATGCTGGGTGTATCGATATTTTCTGCATGTCTTTTCCAAAATTCAAAAATATGCTTATGCAAAATCTTTAAATTTGCTCTGTTTTTTGTTTTCATTACTTATAGTTTTTTTATTTTCATATTATTGTACTACTAGTACCACAATGCTGCCGTGCTTGGCTGGAGAGTAGTGTTTCCATTGGTGAACATTGGAGATGCTGCTGTTTGGCTAAGTGCGGCAGAATAATAATATCTTGTAATTCGTGTCAACCTGTAATTGGGTTCTTACCTGTTGGTTGACCATGTGATATTCTTTAAATAAATAAATAAATAAATAAATAACATTATTTATCACGAACCTGTAAACACACTTATCGAGCCTATTTCTTTGAATCTCTTATTACCAAATCGGACCTAAAATAAATTGTAAAATTATAACTTGAATAAACAAATGGACATTCGAGCTCTAGATTCAAGTGGCAGACTTATGTTAGGTATGGAATTTTAGTTCAAACTTTACTTTAAGATCCTGAACTATCAAATTTGTTACATCAGTATGTTTTATGCCTTTTTAAAGTTTTTTGTTTTAGTGTTTTTTGCTTTATATTTTAGTTTTGAAAATGTACGTATTTGCATATGTTTTGAAAATGTATTTTTGAATTTTTTGAAGTTGCATAGTATAAATAAATCTAGTTTATGGAACCTAACCCAGTTTTTATCATTTATGTGTTTACTTGCGCGTCGCGGCATTCTTCTGGAACGTAACCCCCGCGAACGGCGAGGTCTGACTGTACAAGGAACGTCTCAACATAATGTAAATAACATTATTTGTGGTAATACATACCCACTTTTTAAACTACCATCGTTTAAAATTACGATTTATTTTAATTCTTAAAAGAGTTTTATTGCCACATTGCAGTAATTATATAGTATTATACGAGCAAATGCCCCCGGTCATTAAAAACAGAAACGGAGAACGTAAAACTTATAATTACAGTAGACTTCCATAACTCCGTTGCTGAGGAGTAGTCCATTAAATTCCCATTAAAAATTAACTTTTTGATCTAATGAAAACCGGCTATAAAATACAAACAAATCACAGACAAAACAGAAAAGAAGGGGATTATTGAAAAAGGGTTGAAGAATGTCGGATGTGATTGAGCTGTTCGTAACCGCGCAATTTTCTGTGCGTGTCGCTGAATCATGATCGCACCTAACGATAAAGGTTTTATAGCATATTTCTGTGCCAACCAAGGTATTAATAAACTGAAAACTAAATGTATGTTTCTAATAAAACTTGAAATTATTTCAGACCAAGCCAAACGGTGCTTTCTGCAACAGTACGTGTAATAGAAAATGAACTAACAGTAATTTACATTGCAATGAGAACATCATTAGTATTATTATATTTGGTCATTAGATTGCAGGCGGTACAATGGAATTACCCTTATATTCATTATCTATCATATGCTGATTTCAAAAATTTATGGTTTATATTAGTCTCAATATAAAATTTCTAAAGTTACAAAAAAACTAATTCTCAAATTGAAGACAACTTTCTTAAGGCGCTGATTAATATATTTTAGATGGTTATACCTCTATAACAATGCTATTTCTCGGGGTATTTTGTTACATTAGAAAATGAACAATATTAGAACATGAACGTTTTGGGAGACAAATCTACTTGCGCTTTCAACAATTTAATTGGTTAATTGTTGAAAATGAAATTATATTTATCTCCCGAAACGTTCATATTCAATATTTTCATTTTGTAGTGTGGTGAAATACCCAAAAAAGCCAGCGCCACAAAAAAGTTTCAGAGATTACCTCGGTAACTACTTATTTTAAGTTTTAAGGCACCAATTCTAAAATTAAGGCTTTATGACTATCAGTTGCTTTTTGAGGCAATAAACATATCTTGACAACCTTGTTATTAAAAAAAGATCGTTTGAAAATCTGCATATTACGTTCCATGAATTCTATGAAGTCACAAATCGGTCAATCGACGAGACGTCCCACATAGTTTGATTCGTCCAGTTATTCAACAGATTAAAATTGTAAATTGGAAATACCAACCATAGATAAACTAACCACTTCCAGGGATTTAATGTTTTTTAACAGTCTTTCTATAATAATATAAACATATTCACGGCGACAAGTCTTTTAAAGATGTGTGAGTTGGGTTGCATCTTAAGATCTTACATATGTAGGAGTGCCAATTGCAATAATTGTTTACATTTTAATTTGCTCATTAATGAATACATACTTTATTGGAAGATTGTGTAGCATATAATTTTGTTTTCCATGAAATATTCATTTGACAAAGTTTTCTGATACACGTAGACATTTTGTTTGTACCTCGTAACAATAGCTATTTATGTTATAAGTGGGAAAGGACATCATTTCTTTACGCGTAGAAATTGCAGGACGAGGGGAAGCCGAGTTATCTAAGCACACAAGCAAGGAAATTATGCTTTTTTCACGCATCACACAAGATTCTATCTATTTTCGAACAAAAAAATTAAAAAGTGATTATTCATAATATCTACTTTTTCTTCTAGTGCAAAAAGTAATTACTTTTCAGATTACAATATTTACTTTTCACACTAGGGTGGAAATGCACTTCATTTCTCAACTTAAATTAATGAGAAAGGTAAGCTTTTTCTCACGAAAATAGATAAATTATATTTTTATTGTATGTAGTTAGTCAAAGATGTTTAGTGAATATACTGTAAAGGTATCGCAACTATTTCATAATTAATAATATTATTATTTTCATTCTGTTGCTACATACAATGCAAATGAGAAGTCACAAAATCAAATACTAAAATATATAATATGGGAGACTGGGCCACCTTGATTCACTCCATTTTTTTAAATCCTTTTAATTCAACAGATTACTTTAACATAGCATTTCTCCAGTATAACTTGGCTATGTTATAAGTTATAAGCAATTAGACAATTGACTTCTTAAATTGTGTAACTTAAAAAATCACGTTGTTTTAGTATGTTTTCATGGGCCACCATATCAACATTAAAAGTATAAAATAACTATAAGAAAGTTGTTGTATTTAAAGTGTTATTAGAAAATAAATATTTAACTATAAATATAGCTTATTGCTAACAACTTAAATTGTACTAAGGAAAAACAGAACTCAGAATTTCTCTCGCAAGTGGAAGTTTTGAAACCAGGGTTGGCATGCTTTTCCCCCACCTGAAAAAAGCCGCGAGTTTTAGACTAAATCTGGGTTTTTCAAAAATTGACAAAAAAGTATTCTAAAGCTGTAGGTGGTATAAAATCTTCCATTTATAACAATTTCATAATTTTTTTTCAACCTAGTGATTTTTGCAGTTTTCGAAGTGATGTCTGTCAGTCTGTGAGTCTGTCTGTCAGCTAATGGATTGGCCTGAAAATTTGTACCATCGTTTCTAATATAAATTCAGAGGTCCTATTGATTTTTGATTAAAATGAGGCAACCAGAAGTGGCACTTTTCCGTTTTGTGGGGAAGTTTTGTAATTGTTTAATAAAAATTAAGTTTCATAGAACACAATCATATATTATGCAATTGTTTACAATTTTCGTTTGAACAGTTGTTTTGTCGAAAGTATAGTTTTGCATTTTTACAAAGATTTCCTTGGGCCCAAAAATTAATAATAGGAATACATATATATATATATATATTATTTACAACCATATTTGTAACAAGGTCATTACTGCCTTTTAAAAAGTTGGAAAATGAGCCATTACCAACGTCTACTACTCACCCGGGGCGGGAAATAGGTTACCATCGCAAAATTATATATTTTTAAAAAAATGGGAATAATATTTTTTACAAACTGTTTTAATATTAAGTAATTAACTCTAACTTTTGTCAAAAGATTCTTTAGGAAATCTCGATTATGAAAGTCGCAAAATTTAAATTTTACAAGCCGTAAAAGAAAGTTGTGTGATGATCAGATCTAATTTTCTAAAGTGGTAGATCATTGAATGAAGGAATCCCCGTGAAGTAAGTCGCTCCGAATCAATGGACAGTGGAAACCCCCATATTTTGATAAATCTACTTTTAAGTATACATATAACCTCATTTACATGATTTACATGTTTAAAGAATGCTTATTTGCATATTTATAGGTAAATTACAAATAACCCAAGTATCTACCTTTTGCCTAAAATTAAAAATTAATATTCATTCAGATTTTTACATAGGATACCTAAATCCGAAAAATCGTGAATTTATCTAAAACCCGAAAAAACCCAAGAAAACCCGAAAAAACCCAGCGGGCAGATAATTTCTGAAAAAACCCGGGTTTTTGCCAACCCTATTTCAAACTAACAATTTTGATTATATAAAAAAATAATTTTGAAGGTATTCACCCTGTATCTGTTGGGCTCAAAATACGCATAGTTTCATCAAAGGTAAACACTTGAGCTATGCGTAAAATATTAATTTAATTCTCAGTTCTAGAGTTAAAAGCAAAAAATAGGCAGAATTTGAGTTTTTAAGGTGCTCACCTTGTAGATACATATGTGACCGAAAGTATATTAGGATTCAAGCCCAGTAGACATCTAATTTATATGCAAAATATTGTCTTCCTTAAGCAAATAGTTGTTGAGGTACACCGCCAAAAAATGGACAGACAGACGAACAGATAGACGGATTTGAGAAAACTTGTTTTTCGTCATCTAGTGATTCTGAAACCTGAGGATCTGAAGAAATCTCGGATTACAATACGATTACAATACTTCCTTCCTCTTTCAGATGAGGGAAGTAAAAATAAGGAACATTAAAATTATCAAAATTAACATCAACCAGAGAAGGCATTAGAAAAACGTACCTACTATCGTCTGTTGTCACCAGTGTTAATCGGAGCAAGGTGGGAAAACAAAGGAACTTTTATTTTTTTCGCCTCTTTCCCAAAATAAAATAATGTTTTCGTGTCTTTGAACTTCACAAGCACATATGAATCTTGTTCAATGTCATTAAAATTTAGTGGCTGTGTATTTCTGTTTCATCTATTTCTAACTCGTGTGGAAATGTCTTCTATGTAAAAGATTCTCTTTCTCATCAAAATCTGATTCACGCTGTACTTGTAGTTTTTTGTACAAACTTCGTTTTGTCGATTTTGTCCTCTTCAAATTCTTCTTTCTCACTTGTTCTATTTTCCTTTCTTCTACTATATTTTTTCAGGAGCGTCGGTAATTATTTTACTAACACCCCTTATCTAACATTTATGGTTATCTTTCTGGGTAATTTGGGTTGTACCTTTGGATACCCTTAAAGTTTTTTCTGGCACAACTAACACAGCTGCGTCGTCATATTCTTTATTGTTACTTTCCTTTCCAAATCCAGCATGTGCTTCCTCGGAAGGATTATTGGTGTAAAATTGTTTCACATCGTTAGCATGTGTTGCCTCTGTCAGCAACACTACTCATTAGATAGCCATCATTCGTAAAAATATTTCTGTCAAATGGAAATATCCCACATTTTCTAAACCCCGATTTAATATTGGAATGCGTCATACAACGTTCAAACGCAATACCACACATTCTGCAATCTGATAAATTGATAATGGAACCCCAGGATGCTCTAGAATTTGGCTTTAAATGGCGAGTAAATCGACACATCAAGTAGTTGTAGCCTGTAAGTAGGTACCATACGGTGGAAGAGTTAAAAGTGTAACGCCGTGATTCTTTGTCATGTTTATAGTACTTACCGAAATATGACTGTCATGGTTGTCTAAGATTAAAAAGTTTTCCTTCGTACTTGCATTGTGCTTTATAAAATATTTTAACACAACAGTGAACAATTCACTGGTCATCCAGCCACTCGGATTGGCCAGACAAAATGTTCCTGGAGTTTTCCTTTTACCATTTCCTTAAAATAATGTCTAGGAAATTACCTTCGCTGGTGGGATTGTATTACCTTGTAACAAATAACATTTAAAGTGATTTACCAACTACTTACATAAAATATCAAAGCTTTTACGTGATGTGACCACACAACACGTTCGCCACTTATTAACCTGTTTTAAGCCTGTCGTCTCGAACTTCCGGACTCGGCCTAACGGCCTCTTCCGGAAACATCTCACTCCTACTGAAAAGCTCCACTTTCTATACTTGTAACATAAATCACTATTCTGGTGTCGTAACGGGGTTTTATTTTACTTTCTTTGTCAAAGTGTTTTTTTTTGTTTTCTAACTTAAAGGGAAAACGTTGAATAATTTACAGAATTCGTTTCTGCAACTTGCCTAAAAGTTCCATTTGAAACTACTTTTACTGCATTTTTCATTGCTCTCTCAGTAAATATACCCTTCTGACTCTTTCGTTGTCTCGCTCTTATTTGACGAATATGATCCAGCTTTTGTTTAGCTATTTTGGAATTTCCAAATTAAATGCAACGTATATAACGTAACCATTCCAGGAAAATCGGTAATACAAAACAAAGTAGACCTGTCAATATTAATAAAAACTCATCACTCTCGTGCTGAATGCAGCGGCCGCGGTAAAAAGGCGGCAATTTAAAAAGAATTAATTTTGTGTCAAGGTGCACGTGTGTCAAAGTGGCCCAGTCTCCCCTACATAAAAAGGATTTTATACACTGTCAATGAAAATCTGCATTCGAACTATAAAAACAACTGTCATGGAGATATTGTATCAAATTAATACGCTCTAGTAATTCATTATATATTTTGACAAACGTTACGTCAGTGATTTTCTGTCACGTGTAGCGGAGCGAACCGGACGTGTTTTTGAGGTGCGCTCTCTAAGTTTACCTGAGTTAGTGAATACTTCCTTGCTGGTGTGATATTATAAAGCACTGTACGCTAAGAAAATGCATAAATGCGAGAAATGCCATGAGAATCTCCCGTCGGATGGTGATTTTATTAATTGTAATGGCTGCGGGTATAAAATGCATTATCTATGTTCGGGAGTTCGCGAAGCTAAATGGAAGTCAAGCAATAATGACTTTAAAGACATGTGGCGCTGCATTATGTGTAGAAATAAATTAGAAGAACAGAAAAATTCGGATTCTAACAAAGTAAAACAAGCCGCTCTACCGGCCATATCAATGGATAATACAACAGCAGAATTAATGGGCCAGATAAAGGAATTTCGAAAATCAATGGAGTATTATAGTGCGCAAATAGATGATTACACTAAAGCGGTGAAAAAGTTAACGGAAGAAAATACCAAGCTAATAAAAAAACAAGAGGAAATGGAAACCAGGTGCATTAAGCTTGAAAAAGAAAACCAAGAACTAAATCTAATTATTCAAGAAGATCGTCAATACAATCGGAATCATAATGTGATAATTGACGGGGTCCCAGAAACAAAAGAAGAAAATTTACTTTATCTAATTCAAAAGATTGGCGAAAAGGATCAAATATCAGTATCAGCGGCGGACATCCAGGCAGTTCATCGCATTCCATCTGCAAATAATAAGAAATCCATCGTAGTTCAATTTGTCAACAGAATGGTCCGAGATAACCTTCTAGCAAAAAGCAAAATAATCCGTCCAACCCTGAAGGATGTTTTTCCCAGTCAACAAGCTACTCCGATTTACGTTAGTGAACATCTGACACCTTACTTCAAACGGCTTATGTACTTGACTAAACAAAAAATGGTAAACAGTCAAAAAATGTTTAAGTATGTATGGTTCAAAAATTCTAAACTTTTAGCCAGAAAAACTGATAATAGCCCAATAGTTAGAATTAAGTGTGAAAAAGATATTATCTAGACTAATGTATTTTCTTTCAGATATCCTTTAAATTGTTTCTTCGTCTATGGAGCAATATCTAAGAGATTTTAGTTATGTACCGGAGGATACAGCAGAAATGAACGAGGCGAGAGAATATGTTAACTATTTGGTAGCTAATGGTAATAAAAACACTAATTGTTTTTCTGTTTTTCATAATAATATTAGAAGTATAAATCGTAACATTAACGAAATGACGCTTTTACTTAACGAATTGAGTTACAATTTTGATTGCATAGTTTTTACTGAAACTTGGAAAATATATAACAAAGATTTTTATAACATACCGGGATTTAGATCAATTTATAATCAAGGAGTTGTTAACCAAAATGACGGTGTAATAGTTTATATAAAAGATTCACACAACTATAAATCTGAAATTATAAACTTGGGCGAAATCAAAATAATCAAAATATCCATTTATGTTACTGATAAGATAGTTGTAGTAAGTGCGATCTACAGACCACATTCGATATGTGTTAATCAATTTAATGAAGATTTGCAAAACTATTTGAGAAATGAAAATAAAATTAAAAGTGACGTTCATTTTTTGGTTGGCGATATAAATATTAACATTAAATCAAATGCCGATTTTTGTCAAGATTACCTCAATATAATGAGCGAAGCCGGTTTTACATCGTTAATAAATAAATACACAAGAGTAAATAAAGATTCAAAGTCATGTATTGATCATATATTTTTAAAACAGATTGAAAACAATTCGCATGAGTCATTTGTCCTTAAAACTAATATTAGTGATCATTTTTGTATAATTTCACGCTTAAATTTGAAAGCACCGATTGAAAAACGTAGTAACTTGAGAACTGTAACTAAAGTTGATGAATACAAATTAAATAATACTTTAAAAGATGAGAATTGGAATCAGATATATGCCACAGCTAATGTAGATCAGGCAACTAACATATTAATTAGTAAAATTCAAAATGCCATTAAACTTTGTACTGTAACATATCGCATTAAATCTTCACAAGTTCGGCGTAATCCTTGGATTACGAGCGGTCTTCTAAAATCTGTCAACACAAAAAATATGTTATACAGAAAGCATATGTCACAACCTGATAACTTAGATATTGCACGTGAGTATGCAAAATATAAAAATAAGCTAACAGAATTGATTAGGGCCACAAAAAATAAGTATTACCAAGACAAAATTGAACAAAATAAGGGCTCTAGCAAAACATTGTGGGCTATGGCAAAACAATTTATAAACAAAGAACACTCAAACTTGGAAATAAAAGAAATAAAGATTAATAAAGTTACCGTTACAAATCAAATTGACATTGCAAATCAATTTAATAAACATTTTGTTACCATTGGTGAAAAAATGGCAGAAACTATACCAAAACCCGCTCAAGAGGTACCCGCTGGACATATAAATATCAACCAAACCCTATACCTCTATCCAACAGATGCTAATGAAGTTGAGGAGTTAGTAAAGCAACTCAAACCAAAAAAATCACCAGGTCAAGATGGTATTACAACCGAAATTCTTAAACGTATCGTAAAACATATAAAACATCCAGTTGTACATATTATGAATAATATGTTGCAGTCAGGAAACTTTCCTTCTGCATTTAAAATTGCAATAGTAAAGCCACTTTTTAAAAAAGGCGATAAAACAGATCTCAACAATTATCGACCGATATCTCTTATCTCAAACCTCGCTAAAATTGCAGAAAAAATTATAAAGAATAGAATTATCAGCTTTACAAATAAATACAACATTATTTCTCATAGACAGTTTGGTTTCAGAGAAGGGATATCGACGGAAAACGCAATATCTTTTCTGACTGACAATATATATAAAGCGATTGATAATAATAAAGAGACTTTGTGCATTTTTTTGGATCTTGCCAAGGCGTTTGATACAGTTAATCATAAAATATTATTACGTACTTTAGAAAATTTTGGTTTCCGTGGTGTATCATTAAATTTAATAAAAACCTATTTAGCGAATAGAATTCAATATGTCAAAATTGACAATTGTATAAGTGAGGCTTGTACTTTAACATGTGGTGTACCCCAAGGTACTGTTTTGGGGCCTATTTTATTTTTATTATATATAAATGACTTGCTTGCGCTTAATACAGTTGGTGTAACATCTTCTTTTGCAGATGATACAGTATTAATGTATACGGGTAATACTTGGGACGAAGTAAAAAGTACTGCGGAAGAAGATTTTAAATTAATTAAAAGTTGGTTTAATCAAAATTTCTTATCTATCAATTTCACGAAGACGAAATATATATCGTTCTCTTGTTACTCAAAAAAGACTCGAAAACTTACAGATTTAATTATTATGGATGGGCAAAAAGAATATCGTATAGAACCAACTAATAACTTAAATTATCTGGGTATATGCATAGATCAACATCTTAAATGGGACATACACGTAAACCCGAGGGGCCAACCACCACTGGCATTTGGTGTACACATCACTGGCATTGACAGCATTAATTAGCATTATGTCATTTTATTGGCATTAATGGCATTTTCATGGCAAAGTCGGCATTGGATTAGCATTATCGGCATTGGATTGGCATTATCGGCATTGAATTGGCATTTACCAGCATTATTTGGCATTTTTCTAGGAACAATCTATCATTTTCCTCGAGAAGAAAACAAGAAAATTGGGTATTCTATCCAAACAGAAATAATACTACCGGATACTGCACAAATAAGTCTCCTAATCGAAACGACCAGAAATTACGCTATAAGTTCAGCTCAAGATTTGGAAATGATATTACATGATCCAGTGAAAGCAGCAACTGATATGTTAATCCTAACTATACATTTTAACATTGCTGACAAAACTATAACAAAATATGGCGAAACATCCCAGATAGACTATGATAAGAAAACTAGCAGTCCAGTGAGACAAATGTCTCATTTAATAAAACAAAAAAGACCGTCCCGGACGGACCAACGTCCCGGACGGATGGAAATCACGTGATTTCTCGAAAACCGGAAGTGTCACGTGACTGAAATTTGGTTCCTGACCTGACATGACCATTCCAAACATATAACTTTCATAACTTTTTTCTCTATCTCTTACGGTTTGGCTGCTGAAACAGCGTCCCGGACGGACGGACGGACAGACAAGTTTATTATATATATAGATTTTACAAAAAACCAAATTGAAGCCGAAGACCAAGAAGTTCAAAATGATCTTTCCATTTTCAATTCTTTTGCTGACCTAAAACTTAAAGATTACACCACAACTAAAACTGTTTCTCCTGACTCTCCTTATATCGAAGTGGTATTAAATGACAACCAAAAACGTGTCGTAAGAAAATCCGCCGTCTGTTGGTTTTTCGGTGGTAAAACTGGCCGTTATCAACAGATAGAATACACAGAGTCAGAGGAATGACTGGTAATTCCACAAAACCCCGGGCGTTGGCCCTTAAAAAAACAAGACAAAAAAAAATTAATGCAAATGTAAACAAAAAAAAACAAATTCTTGGGTTGATGTTTACTGTGACGAAACAACTGATACTGATGGCAATTTTTCATTAAAATCTGATACCTTAAGGGAAGAGTTTTCAGATTTAGAACGCGATGAAAACCCCGCTGAACATAACAAGATTAACATTGGCATAGAAGAATATTATGCCGTGTTTTATGATTTGCGGTGGTACATAGGGCGTGTTATAGAAACATACTGAAAAAAGCGTAATTAAATTTTTAACACTTCATTTAGATCATTAAACATGGCCCAAGCCAGACGACGTAGCCGAAGTTGACAACAAATATATATTTTATGGCCCTTTTCAGCTAACAGGAACTTGTTCATTCTATTTGAAGCGAGCCGATGAACTCAAAATCATTAAGAGTTATAGGGACTTAAAAAAACGATTAGAGTAACTAACTGATTGGCTATTTCTCAGGGGCGGACGTAGAAATTTCAAAAGGCCATATCTCGGTTGTTAGTTACGGGACTCACAACAAATGTAGGGACCTTAATAATGGGCTCACTAAAAGCGTTTTGGTGAAGAAAAAAAAAATGTTTTTGAAATTTGCAAAAAAGAAATTTGGGATCCTGAAAAAATTGAGGGTTTTTAACATTTTTTTAATGACTGCTACTTTTTAGTAAATCTTTGTTTCCTGAAATTAAAATTTTCCCAATAAAACAAGGTAAAAACTAATTTAAAAATAAAATACTCAAAATTTAAAAAAAACCCAAAAATTCCTTTTTTTCGCCAATTTCAAAAACGTTTTTTTCTTCAACAAAACGCTTTTAAGTGGGCTCATTATTAAAGCCACTAAATTTGGTGTGGGTCCCGTAACTAACAATCGAGATATAGCACTTTGAAATTTCTCCGTCCGCCACTACTGTTTCTAGCAATTAGTTACTCTGATCCTCGCTCTGATCCTTTTATTTACATTTTTTAATCAAAGTTAATTTTTTTAAGAACCCATTTTTGTGTTTATTTTTAATAAAAAGGAATCCTTAGATACCGAAAGCAGTAGTTGAATACCGCCACCCAAAATACAATTGTTTGTTGTATTCGCTCCCCAAACTGGTTACTTTGGAAACTGTCTAGGATCCTCAAAATGGCAATTTAGAGGCCATGTAATTAAAGTCGTCATGGCAACATTTTAGAGGACTCAAACATTAGTTGCCATGACGACTTTAAGTACAAGGCCTCTAAATGGCCATTTTGAGGATCCTGGACAGTTTCCAAAGTAACCAGTTTGGGGAGCAAAAAATACATTTTCGCGCGGCCTCCTAATATAATGCCGCGTTAATGGTAATTGAAACTTCATATTATAATGTTTGGAGAGCTAATACAAAAAAAAGTTGTATGCAACACGTCCTCAAATGGCTTTAGAGGACTCATCTTCATATTACGGACTCGGCTGCGCTTCGCTCCTCCTCGTCCGGAAACATTACGACTCGTCCCCTAAAGCCTTGCTTTCAGGACTAGTTACATAAAGTACTATTTTGTAGTAATTTATTCATGTTTTAAATAAAGACATTTCATTATTGTAATGTTATTATTATTATTAATATTATATTGTACAAATATTAATGCGAATAAAAATTTTTAATGTGGATACAGTTTTTTTTTTTTTTGATAATATATTCTTGGTATAGAAAAGCAAAATCAAAATTTAATTTACCTATATTTTTCAACACTGACTTTTAAGAAAAATACTGTACACATTTTTATTTTCAAAATCCTTGAAAAATTACATCGATATTCACTAGGACTTAGTACTGGCTTAAATTTAGTCCACGTAGTTAGCCAGCTCAGTTTTGACATATTTTGATCGTGACATTGCTAACATGTGAAACTTACAGTTTATTCTATTTTTCTGCAATTTGTTTGTATTTTAAATATATTTTTGTCTTGGAACATGTTGCTGAAATGGATATAGTTCTGTTAATGCGAACAGAGCATGCTTTAAAGCTTTTTGGTTCATACATTAAAGAAAAAACGATCGACTATTTTACAGTACAAAATGTAGGTGTCTTACTCTTACAGTTGTCAGTTTAAACCCCCCAACTGTCATATTAGACCAGTTTTAATGTTAGTGAATCTCCTTGTTAATGATTTTCCAATAGCTACATATATAGGCTAAAGGGAAACACCTGGGATCCTCACTGAATTCAGTCACAAAAGTAGCATTTTATTGGCATTGACCAGCATTAATTGGCATTGATAGCATTAATGGCATTATTTGGCATTTTTAGCATTAATTCCTGTCATTGGCATTAATTGGCATTTTAATGCCATTTTGGCATTAGGTGTACAAATTTTTGCTAGGTGGTTTGCCCCTCGCGTAAACCTACTAATAAAAAAATTAAGATCAATCTTATTCATATTTAAACAACTTAAAAATATATTAGATATTAAAAATCTAAAAATACTGTATCATGCCTTGGTTGAGTCTCATTTACAATATGGTATCGTTGGATGGGGAGGTATTTTGAAAACACACCTTGCAAATTTGACAGTGTTGCAAAAATATTTCATCAAAATCATACTTGGCAAGGACCGCTTGTATCCCAGTGATTTGCTTTTCAAAGAATGTGGCCTGTTCGACTTGCGGCAACTATTCTGTTACAGAATACTCTGTCTTCTGTATAAAACAAAAGGTAATTTAAAAAATATTGAACATGGGCACCTTACCCGTTATAAAGTGCAAAAAGAAATACAGCTTGAAAAAGCTATAAAAACTTTTGGACAACGTTCCCAAAGTTATTTAGCTCCTCGGCTGTACTCTTGCCTTTCACAAGAAATTAAAAATTCCCCAAGTATCAATACTTTTAAAAATAAAATTAAAAAGTGGGTAAAGGAAACTCCAATAGTTGATATACACAACCTAGTAGATAAAAAGAATATGTAAATTACTTCACTGCTGATAACTTTATTGGTACAAATTGAATCCTACTTATTTGCTTACTCTATTTTATGCTATTTTATTAATAAAATAATAAAATTTTACAAAAGGAAGCTACATGTTGACATATTCGCCCACGCACAAGTTCTTAACTTCTGTGGGCTAACTCATTTATTTCTGCTTCAACTCCTTTTGTTTTGTACCTACTTCTGTAAATATTTTGAAATAAATATATATTATATTATTATTATTTAATTTTTCTTGTCCGTAGAACACATTTATAAACAATTAATTATAAAAAAGTTAATATTTTGCTATATATTAAAAGTATATCGAAGGGATTGACGTGAAGGTACGTTAGAAATAAACCTTACTATTCGTTTTTGCCAAATGAAAATTCGTTTTTCCTCACCGGATCTACACCCAAACCATAAACACTGATTGCACCAGGTCTTTCTAGGATATAAACCATTTCAAATCAAAAGTCGCTGTTGCGGTGGAGTTTTCCTTTTCATATCTATGCTGACATTACGATAGTTAATAACATTTCGTAAGGTATTCCAGAACCTTAGAATGTAACAATGTTTCTCATATTTTCCATACTGATGCAATAATCGATATGGATCGATAATTGCTAATAATACGAGAATCCCCTTTTTTTAATAGAAGATGAACGGTGGCTGTTTGTTATGTGGTACTCAAGTTTCGCAGATGTAAGGCACAAGCACAATTTCCTTTAACATTTTTGAACTCTGGTCATCAAAACCAGTCAATTTCTTATTACATATTTGTCTACATACACAAACTCCATTTGTATCAATTGGAGGTAAAACCATACAATTAACTAATACTGGTCGTTCTGTAATGTTCAACAAGTTTATTTTGAGCCAACATTGAAAAATACCGGTCACCTTTGTTTGCAATCTGCACTAAATGCTTTACAACGGAAGTATCGATATTTACAATTTTTTGTTTATTTTCCTTACAAATATTTGACTATTCTACTCTATTCACTATAGTCCCGGATTGTCAGTGTCAAAATCCAATTAAAAACAATCCTTTATATCATGGTTAATACTTTTAAGTCAAGCTATGGGTAACTAGAAACAATTAATTGAGCTACTAATGTCAAAACTATAAATTATAGGTTATATTTCACACTGACTTAAGCAAAAATAAATAAAAGTTGCCAGGCAACAAAAACCCAAATTATCAAAATTATGCTTTTGCATTGCCCAACCTAGCAGTAACAAAAAAACCAATAGAAATTCAACAGTGCTACCATAAAACGTAATTTTTAACAATCGGGACCATAGTGAATAGAGTATACTGAATAACTGAGCCAAAAAAGCTTTTTTTGCTTTATCATTCGTTTTCTTATATTTATTTTGACTCTGCTTACAACAGGCGGTAAATTCATCATCATTGGTTACTTAATAAATGCAAAATTTTAATTATTCAGCTTTTTTCAACAGTTTTGGGCATTACCCAATTGGAAATAACGTTTTTTTGACGGCAGTATTAGGTGAACGAATTATTTTATGTTTGTACTGGACAATGTAAATAAAAATAATATCACATAATTTACAGGTGCGTGCTGGGTAACCTTCGTCTCGATGGCTTCGCTTAATGGTACCCTACCGCGACGACTCTTCACTATAAGTTTAATTTTCTTTCTTCCGATCAATAGAAGAGTTTCATCTCTGGCGTGGTCAACACATTGGTTTACCGTCCTCTTTATTCTCACTCTTTATAAGACTCTTATGAAAGTGGGCGAAACGTTGAGTTTTTCTATCTCAACAATGACACGGTCCAATCCCGGAAGTTGTTGGTGTCAAATCGTTTGGCAGATTTTATGATGGGATCAAAATGTCATTGTTATGTTTTCCAGTTTTTTGGTTTCATTTGAAAGTTCAGTTCAGTTTGTAAATAATCCAATACAGAATTTGTTCCGAACAAAAATTGTATTCAAGTCATAGCAAGCAAAAGTCTTAGAAATGAATAAATCACTTGCTTGACTTCAAATTTTGGTATGGTTGGAATCCAAAATTTATTAACAAATAAAAAAACAGAAGCGGATGCCGTCATGGATTATGCAATATTTTTTATGTATGACCAACTTTAGTACATGTGCGTAACACCAAGTGTGAATATGGTTGGTTGATTTTCAGCTTTATAGTAACTATTTTATATATTGGAGGCATCAGCAATGCAATGCTCTAACAAGATATTATTATCGTCCATAGAAACGCTTTCCAGTAGTTGAAGTTACGTTTTTAAAGCAATTGCCCTTTTGAAAACCTTATTAGATTGTGTGCATTTATCTTTAAAAACTGGCACACTGATCTCCAAAATGTTTGAATTAGAGTATTAATGTCGCTTAGTGAATAGTGTTATCAAATTTGCCCTTCCTTTGGTTCTTTTTATTGATACTCTTTTTGTGGTTATTTGCTTTGATAGTTTTTTGACATTATTGTCGAAGACGGCATCAAATTTGGCTACTAAAAGAATAATTTATAGAAAGTTTCCATGATTTTTTGAGGTATCTTTTAAGCTATACGCAGATTCCCTTCTCGGATCTCGAAAGGGCAACATTTGTTTATTCTTCATTTTAACTAGAGTATTTCAATTATTCTGACCAAGGTCGCCATTCTATCTATAACTTCCTGACGATATTTTTCTTGAACTTGCCAATATATAAGTCCTTAACCGTTTGACGAGATTGCTTTCTCATGTTACTTTTTGCAGCCTCGCAATGGCGTAGGGACTTTTTATGCTACGCGATTCACTGGTTTTTATGTTTTCACTTCTTGAAACCGTTAACAAACGCAACAGTGCATATAAACCTTGGTTTGTTTCACATAATCTCATAAGAACATTAATTCTTTCCGGAAAAATAATAGATCAGCGATCATACGCTTGACAACGTGATTTAATCGTTTTGGTTTTTCGCTGGGTCCAACAATTAAAAATATTAACTCTAGAGCTGATTTTCAACATTGTTGTTATAGTAACATTGTTGGAATTTTAATACGTGTGGAGTAACTTACTTATGAATACACCAAAAATTGACTACCAAACCAGATTTTAAAAATATGATACTGAAAAATGGAAAAAGCCGAATCGGTAGCTCAGTGGTTAAACATTCTGACTTCTGATCCAAGAGTCGATAGTTTGATCCCCGGTCCCAATGAGGTTTTAAAAATAAAAAAAATGCGGATAAAACGCAATACCATCATTCGAGAGTTATATAAAGCCGTGAATCCCATGGTACTACGATGGGTAGCATGTAAAAGATCCCTTGCTAGGGCTGGAAGGTAGCTTGTAGTCCGTACTTGTAGACCTTGTCCATAACGAACAAACTTATGGAAATAAATACTACTATGTAATTACATATTAGTTTAGGCAATTATGTACTACTTTTTTACTGCAGACTTACGATGGACGCCTTTTTCAGAATGGAATCAATTCTCTTTTGAACTGAACATAGAACACGTACATCAAAGTTTAGGCAGAATTAAGAATCACCAGATACAATTTAACTGTAGTTTTAAAGTTTTCTGTAGGTGTATTTTGTTAGGTTATAAGTGTATAATGTAAATTTAAAAACACTTTTCGATTGATTCTATTCTGCAATACTATTTTATGGTAAACAGTTTATTATTTAGAAATAAACAAGATCTTACAAACCTAATAAACATGCAAATATAAAACTTGTTGAAACAAGATCAGACGGTGCAAGTCCCTTAACAACGCCCAATCCTTAAGGCACATTGAGTCTTCGTAATCTGTTAATTTCCATTTCAATGAGGTATGGCCGTTGTTATATTACGCTATACATATTATTGCATCATATGTTAATATGTGAGTTCGACCCAAGATAATTCGTAAAGCATATGCTAATGATTACAAAGTCTAGGCGGAGGAAATCGGTTTAAAATCGAGCTGGAGATTTACTAATACCGCTAGCAGAAAGCGCCAATAGTGTGGCATTTCAGATTTAAATGCGAGAAGCGATAGAAATTTGCATCCGCGTCTTTCGATAACTTTTTAAAAATCTTGCCGCCATAACTACCACAATATTATAAAAACGTCTATATGTCAATTTGCATTTGCAATTTGTAAAGTATTTAATCATTTATAAACAATATTAAGGTAGCTCATTGGTTAATAGACAAAGTAATATGTAATATATAATATATTTGAGCTGGAACTTCTTTGTAGAAAGTTTTTAAGTCTATGTGGTTTAGTTCTTTTATGCAAATTTTTTTTCCATATGCAAGCAATAGCGATGGAAATATAGAGAAAATCAACTCATACACATTTAGTTACAATATAATATGTTGGTACCCTGATTCTTTTGGTTTTAGCGTTTTTTCCTTTTCACATACTTTTCAGCAGTCCGACAATGCGAATCGACGAAACGTTAACATGCATTATTTGATTAGCTTAAATGTGAGGTTTGAAACAGTTATATTTACTATAAAAACTTTGTTTCATAGCAACGTCTAAACAAGTTGATGATTGACTTACAAATACCTAGCAACTATACATATTAAGGCAGTCACATTTACAACAGACCATATTAACTGTCCCAGTTTTTTTGTCTTGCATAGTACATCCGATGACGCCACGCAGGCACTGACCTAGCATCTATTTCGTTGAATATTTTAATAAGTCATTAACTATGCATTTCTCACGACAGTAAAAATTTCGAAAACAAATTATAACCTTATCAATAGGATATCTATGATGGATTATTTCAAGTTGAAAAATTCAGATAGATATGAATCTACAAACATTCCATTAGAAAGGTACTTACTACCTCTGGAAGTGCATCATTATAAAAAATGTTTTCCAACATAAATACCTGGCAGATATTTCTTTCACCAACTACCTCCAGTGGTGGTGAAATGGCGACAAATCCCGTTTTACTTTGTTCTTCTACATTAATTTATATTACAATTATTTTGATATTCGTACCTATAAAATCTATGTTGCTCTTTTGCTTTGGAGAGTCATATGTAGATGTAAAGTGCAACATTCTGCAGCAATTGCATGATAGTCGATTCTGTTGCCGATCATAAAGTATTTTGTTTATTCTAGAAAATCGTTGCGTTGAAAACCTCGCGCTTAATAAATTCAACTATGTTTCATCAACCGTAGTAAATGGAGAACGAAAAGTATTGGTAACTTGTTTAAGCATAGTCAGATAAGTTTCAGAGAACAGTTGTGCACACGTTTGGGTTGGAGTCAGCGATTCTGACGTCGCACATTAAAAGAAGTCGCCTTCCGATCTGTCATGCTCAAGTTAATATTATCTCAAGTACAGACAGTTTCAAGTTGATCACTACATCTTCAATGTTTGCAACATCATTTTTTAGGACTTAATGTAAAGCAGAATCGTCTCTCAACACATTTTGCTATATTTGGATTTTATAAAATCTTGTGGCACCCTTCTTTTAAGTGAAATTACTATTGCTACTAAATGAACATCACTGCTATGATACGTTATGCAACGCGAACTTAGAGTAACAAATAATACGCCCTTCTCGTACGTTTTATTGTTGCAGGAACAATAATTCAACGTGATTGTCCAAAACAGAATTCTATGTTTCTATTTTTGCATTTTATTTTCCCTTATAACCGACATTTGTATCCATATAAAACAATCTTGCGTGCCACGCCTGAAATATTGCGTGTAGCAAAGTGCAAATTAGGAAACACGAGGACGAACCTTTCCCAATATAAATTGAATAGGATCAGGTTCTGTGACAGCCAAAACATATTAATTTATTATAGAAATCGATTCTTACAGCGTATCTGACGGGTATATTTTGCTGAAGGTCAACGAGGGCTGTGGATGTGTTACGATCACAACGATGTATTTGTCAGATCTGTCATTTTGCGTGCAGAAAATGCGTTCATTTATATAGTTCTGCTCAAGTTCTTTATCGACGTACATTACTCACTTTTAGCTATATTATAACTCATAGTTCATTTTCGCTTACAGTGCAGTTCTATTGTTACTTATAGAAAAGTGAACCGCAGCTGTTTTAAAAAAGTGTTATATTCTGAGATTTCGAATTTATTTAGCTGTCATAATCCCTACTGCCTTGGAAAACAAAGTGCTCGCTTGAAAGTTTAACTTTAAAAATAGCAATTTTGTTTAGTTCAACAGATCATTATCACTGAACAACTGGAATTCCACAAAATGCAGTAGATTCTCTACAGTGGTAATCGCATTGTTGAGAGATTTGTAATAATAAAGTGTTTCTGCTGGTATAGTATATTACAGCCTGAGATGGGAAGTGTTTCATCACTGTCGAGAGATTAGTTAGCTGATTGAGACGCGAAGCGTCGAAATCAGCTATTATCTCGAGACTAAGGAAACTTCCTGTCGAGGTTTGTATACTATTTTATTCGCAACCACTTTATTCTAAACAATAATTGGAAAAATTATTATATTATGATACGACAGGTTGTGACGCGCATGAATGGATCAACGAGATTCCCAGTGTCCCTACCTACTCAGCGGTCGGGAATGTACTTCCCGCACTTGAGCGGGAAGTGAGTGCTGGAAGTAGCGGGCTGAAATGTACGACTTCTCCCACTCAAATGAGGTCAGGAATGTTAACATTACATATATGGTTGCGAATAAAAAAAATTACAAAGTACCAGAATAGCACGTTTTTTCTTATGTATTCATTAAAGACATTGGGAAAGTATTTTAATCGTGTGAGAGGTACAGTAATCATTGAATAAAAAGTCATTTACTGAACGAAATCGCTGTTTTGACAATTACACTTCATCGTTTTTTTAATGCACTTGTGGTTATGGCGGTTAAATAAATACAAATCTCAAAATATCACTATTTCCTAAAATAGTAAAAAATCGTCCGATGTAAGGGAAAACGAATTATACATTATAATGTACCCAACCCTGAGTAATCTATGGCGATAAATAACTTCAGCAGAACGATGTAAATAAACGTATTTTATGCAAGCAAATGCATCACTGTGAGCACAAGACGTCCATGGTCCACGCTGATCTTTAGCAAAATTTAGCATTGGCGTTCCTTTATGTTCCGCATACCGAAAACTATATCCTATAATTGACTGAAAATTACAGATTATTTACATTTAGCAAAAAATACATTGAATTGCTTATCCACGAAACTTGAGCTCCTTTCTTCTTGAGACTGCAACCCAACGTACTTAAATCTTGCCAAAACAAATATTCAATATTTGAGCTGATAATTTGTTGTTACGGTTGTTATAAATTATACAGAAAACACACAGTGTAAATAAGATACCTTTTTAAATAAAGAAAACGTTATTTTATAAATTACAATTTTATTTTTAAATAAGCTACAAACAATTCACCATAACAAAAACATTCACATTAGGTGTTCGACATCCAGTTTTCCGATACCCTTGGAAATTGTTGGCGTAACTGCTCTGTTGCAGCGTAGATGCGACGGCGCAATTCGTCGATTGTATCAGCTTTGGTGGCGTATAGGAGAAAAAGTCCACTGAGTTGAGAACTGGACTGCGTGGGGGCAATGAACTGGATCCACCCCGACCGATTCATCTTTGCGGAAAGATGAACATTTTCTAGGAGATCTGGCAGAACTTCTGGTAAATACTGCAAATAAGAATGGCCATTAAGGCGTGCTGATAATTCGTAAGACCCTATTAAGGTTCAAATATACCAGCCCACAGATTCAAACTAAAACGCTGCTGAAAGCTACTCTGGCGAATCGCGTGCGGATTTTGATTAGCCCATATGTGAGAATTGTGGAAGTTGAGAAGACAATTCCTAGTAAAACAACATTCATCTGTCACCACTACGTGTATTGGAAATTCTGCTTCGCTATTAGTACGATTTAGCAGCCATTCTAAAAAGTACTGCTGCAGCAGATAATCCGTAGGAATCAGTCCTTGGCACCTTCTGCGGGTGATAGGGGTACAAACAATTGGTGCTCAATGTGCGCCAAACAAAGGATGGAGAAACTCCAACTTGAGGAGACATTTGGCGTGTATTTGTAGTGGATCAGCATCAACCATTTCTAAAAGTTGTTTCTCCACATTCACCTCATATTGATTTGGTCTGCCGCCAGCATGACCTTTCTTAGGTTGTAAAGTTGCAGTCTTCGTTCCGCGTTGGACTACTCGAAAACAAGTATTTTCGGAAGGCATTTGACGATCTGGATATCTTTCCGAATACGTTTTGCACGTGCAGCGTTTTCTTCAGCAGCTCCATACATAATAATGATATCTACATATTCTTCGTTACTGTAGTTAGCCATTTAAGTCCAATTAAACACTTAATAGCCGACGTATTTTGATTTTGACGTTTAAATGAATTAACACTCAAACACATTTCTACTGCTACTTGTTTTTTAGTTATTTTTAAATAGTTAGCGGTTCTCCATCAGTGAACACAAATTTTTAAGCATTAAAAAGAAAAATTTGAATAACCGTTTTTATTTTTTATTAATTTTTTAACTCAACATTGTTCAGTTAACTCTCAAAAATCCCCTGCTTGAACTTAAAAGGTAAATTACTACCTCAGTTTGTAAATAATGCTAGTTAATTTATTCAATTTTAACTTGCTGTAACTTTCTTGGTGTTGGGTTTTGATCAGAAGTTGATTAAGAAATTTTTTTTGTCCTTTCTAGCTACCCGTTCAGTCTCCTCCGTACGTTTTAAAACACCCTGTATAGTCTAGACCTCTAGACATTGGTGGCGGCTTGTGCGAACATAGGGATATGCATCACAATTGAGTTTTCACGGCCGGCACCTTCATGTACCTATTGTACTGTAAAATAATTGTCACATTATTGCAGTATTTGTCTTACTTGTACTATTATATTCGTTTAACTTGCACTGCTTTTATTACTCATCCACTCTGTTCTTTTTTTGCAATCAATTAAGTGCATACATTACTTTGTTTTGTTACTATACAGAAGTATACTACATTTAAAAAATCGAGACGCGTTATAGTATAAATTGTAAGTCCCTATGTTCGCACTAGAGCCACCAATCTGCATACTATTGCAAATCCTTCCATTAGAAGACAAACGTGAGTAGAGGACGCTGCAGATGCATCGATTTTGAAGATCCTGTATATAGTTTACTAGAAGTTGGACAAAGCCTAATTTGACATACATTTTTTATACAAGTTAGACATTTTACGTGACGAACAAACAGATTTTGAGAACCAATTTTGATAGATTTCTTTTGATTGGCGAGTTTTCAGAGCATTGGCCATCTTAGTATCTCTAGTTACAATTCATATTGGCTTGTGTGAAACCATCGGTCGTAACATGTTACAAACTATGTAAAAAACGCAACTAGCGACCGCTCTTCTAATCTCTCGAACCTCTAGGACACGACTGTGTATCGGGTAAACGGTCAAAATTGCTGTATTTACTGTATTTATATGTGACTCGTCCCAAAACAGTAAAAGTGTTCAAGTTTCGTTAAGATCGTGACTGTATGTAGAGTCGATGCTACAACTTTTAATTACATATTTCGTAACCAAAACGTCCTTAAACGAACAATTCTTTGACTCGACGTTATAAAACCCCTTCTTCTACAAGTCGAATTATACGTTGGTGTTAATAATAATTTATTTCACAATTCGTTTATTTTCATCATAAGTCCTAATGATTAAATTTCAAGTCAATTGCTATCGTGATGTTTGATCGCATATCGTGTACATAATCATGTTCAATTAGAATTACAATTATATTCCCGTATTTATTATAAACGACAAATCAGAGTTGATATCTCTATTACGTTAATGGTTAGTAGTAATTTATGCGAATTTAATATATTGCTTTGATCTTTACAAATTGTCATGTGTTAGTTGCTGATTGCCTAATAGAAACTTATTATATCTTTATCACAGCTTGGTGCAGTTTCTGTCTTTTTTTACTTTTAGACATACAGAAATATTTGAGAAGACAAATAATTGTAATTGCTAACTTACAGATGCAACTTCAGACAGTTATTTATTCCAACGATATCTATGAAAATATTTATTTAATCCGCGTGACATCTCACAATATTTGGGTGAACGATGCTTGCGTCTGTAGCGTCGCAAAGAAGCAATCTTTTGTATTAACGTAACAGTTGATATTTTTAATTGCACCAGTTGAGAGTCTAATCAAGCCTTGTATGACCTATGCTTGCTATATCTAAACAGATATGTGCTATATATAGAAATTGTGCTGCAGCATTGGTATTGATACCTTTTTAGCTTACTTTTTAATATTGCCTTTTTAGCCTCAAACGTGAAATGCAGACTATACTAAATTCTCCAAATCGAGTTAGTAGTAGTAGTAGTAAAATCTGCAACCCAAGTTACAAATATATACAGTAGGTTGACTACTAATACGATTTTATTAAAATTCTTATCATCGTACAATACAGAGATTATTTTTTTGTCAAATTTGGCAACTATTTTTACAAAGCTTGAAATTGTCTAGCTCAAAGAACTCGGTTGATTCTAATCTGCAAAATAAATTCGCCCCATAAAAACCGTGACAAAAGGCGCGGCTTAAGTAAATATGAAGAAAATGGTACTTAATGTATATAAAGACATGACACATTGATTATGACATTCACAATGACAGCAACAAATTCATGTCTCTCTGATCCAAATTTTTTGTAACGTCATATTAGTGATCCAGTTACAGCTAATTTTTGTAACTTGGGTTGCAGATCTTACTAACCAAATGAATGATTAATTTCAATTTTATAACACGTCGTTAACTCAGTGGTGGCTGCTCCTTAGGGGCTCAGGGACTCGATCTCCAAGCCATCAATAGCATATCTGTCATAAAAAAGTAACCAATTTAGAACTGAAAATATATTTTATCATTTATCTTACCGTTTGTTATCCTTTACTAAATTCGTCGGGAAAAACTATCAGAAAACCAAACTTTATGTCCACTTGGATACAGCCGCCGGCCGCACCTAGCTCATCGAGACGGTGTGCAGCTCTTTAAGTACTTAACGGTAGTATATAAAAAATGCTAGGTGAGCGCCAACGAACCTTTTTTTGCCAAATTACGGCAAGTGTATCCAGGTATTCAAAAGAGAATTCGTAAACTCCAGTAGCACAAACATTTCCTGAAAGAGAGGCTTCAGTTAACACCCACAAGGCTGGTATCATAGTATAATCCCAAATTCAATATTATATGGTAGAAAATGCAGGTGATTATTCACCGGTAAATAGTATAGGCCGAAAAGTTAAGAGGCACCTCATAAAACGCATAAATTTGAGACTACAATACAGCGACTTAATTTATCGCACACATTAAAATAAGACACAAAGTACAAGGCAATATAGCAAGCGGTGTCTGCTCCGTGGATGGGGCGGAAACATTTTATGCCTTCGGGTCGGTATATCCCGAGCTCACGTCGGAATTCCAAACACCAAATGCGTGAGTTAAGCTTTCAGCATCCGATCACTGGTCGCCAGTAAATGTTACATTAAGGGAAAATTGAACCTGTATGCGTTGCTTATCGGGCCCTGTGCTATGAAATTCACGTAGCTGGTGTTGAAGCGCACCGTGGTTGACAGATGTTCTCGGCGCGAGTAATTAAGGTCAAGATCATGGCCTGGATGCCTCCACGACTAAATGCAAGGGACCGAAATGGAGCTCCACACTTGCGGCTACAAGGCGAAAAGCCCATAATAAAAAAAAGGAAATATGTAGATACAGCCCGATAAAAGCTTCAGTCAACTTACCCCAAGGTGATTTTGGACACGTGCAAAAATAGTCGGTCACTTGCTTTGGCTCCGCCGATATGGTGTGGAACAGAATTCCCTAATTAATAGGCCAGGAATGCAACGATCCGCCGACAGTGGCGAGGGAAAATACTACACAATTATCATCTGGTCCCGGGTGGTGTAGCTTGAACAAGCGTCTACGTTCGATCAGCAAAGTTAAGCAACGCTCTTTCTGGTCAGAACTTGAATGGGAGTTCTATGGCTGCTTCTCTCGGCGCCTCGTGATACGGCTGTCACGGAAATAGTTGGTCCCGGATGTCATAATAACATCATGACAGTCGTTAGTTATAAAATGTACAGCGACGCCTATAATTGGCCTAACGGCTGTTGGCTGAGTACCAAAATAAAATTTAAAAAATAATAATAAAATCTGCACGCTCATACATCCGCTGGACACTTTACAAAACGCTCAAATCGACTCCATCACGATATCAAAACTGGACCAGAAAGACGCCGAGAACAATTGCCGACTGTAACTTCACGGACTGAAAGCGAAAGGTAGGTGTAATGTTCTGCATTAAAAGAGAACTTGTATATCATGCATTTATTTACACATAAGGTACACTTTACAACAATAACGATTTGCGTGCATCTTTGGGTACGGACTTGAATGCAGTGCCCGTTTTACATTTAACATGCTGCGCGCGCTTTTGCCCCAAACTTACATTTTATACATTACTTAATTATTGACACTTAATGAACACATACACTACAATTCCTCCTTCCTTATTAAGTACTCTACATTTAAAAAGTTACCTGTAACCTGTCCGGAGGAAATCTATTTCTTTGAGGTCTTGTTTTTAAATTATTTTCTTCAGTAACCATTTCTGAAGCATCAGTAGCATCAGACAAGTGATTGTCTTGTCCCTCGTGTGATTGTGATAATGATTCACTATGCTTCACAAACGGTATTTCCCTATCTGGTTGTTTATAACAGTATAACTGATTAACATGTCTTTTCCATGTTTCATTACAAGATGTTATTTTAATTTCGTACACATGATTTCCTAAAATTTTACTTATAATTCCCGGAATCCAACAGGGTTTAGCGTATCTGAAATCTTTTGCTAAAGCACGATCTCCCACTTTAAATGTAATGTTCCTTTTACCCTTAAAATTCTGTTTTTGTACGTACTGGCTACGCCTCATCTTATTTTTTATTTCGGATTCTGTTTTAGTAGGTTGATTTATCATATTATAAGGTCTCAACAAATCTAATCGCGTTCGTAACGACCTACCAATTAACAATCTAGCTGGAGCCTCGCCAGTTGTACAATGTTGGGTATTTCTATAGTTTAATAAAAATCGATATAAAGATTTGGAAAAATCGATCGTATTGTAGGAATTTACTTCTTTCAATAAATATTTTTTTATAGTTTTTACACTATTTTCCGCCGCCCCATTCGAAGATGGATGATACGGTGGACTCGTAGTGTGTTTAATCCCGTTCATTTTTAAGAAGTATTCCATTTCTGCTGATACAAATTGTGTACCATTATCGGAAACCAGAACTTTAGGAAGACCAAATCTGGCAAATACTTCTCTTAGCTTTTCAATTGTAGCTGTGGATGTAGTGGAATTCATTACGAAAACTTCGAGCCACTTTGAAAACGCGTCAATTATTACTAGTAGAGATTTGCCAAAAAATGGACCCAAATAATCAATATGAATTCTTTCCCAGGCTGACTGTGGCCTAGGCCAAGGTGTTAGACAAGCTTTAGGTGGATCTGGCCTGTTTTTCAGGCAATTAGAACACGATTTGCAAATATTTTCAATATCTGAGTTTAATGATGGCCACCACACATACGAACGGGCCAATGCCTTCATCTTTACTATCCCAAAATGGGACGAATGAAGTTCATTTAAAATCGAATTTTGCAAAGTTTTAGGTACAATTACTCTGTAACCCCATAATAAGATATTATTTTCGATATTTATTTCATCTTTACGTCTAAAAAACGGTTTCAAATTTTCTTCACAATTTTTAGGCCATGCAGTAAGTACATACTGATAAACCTTACTTAATAACGGATCAATCTTGGTTTCGTCTTTGATTTTGTTTACATCTACCGGTAAGTCAGTACTGTCGGCAATATAATTGACATAATTATAATTACTTGAATCAACTTCCGTTGGACCATCCAACGGTAATCTTGAAAAGAAATCAGCATTATTTTTATTGGAATTAACGTAATAAATATCGAAATTGTATGCTGCTAAAAACAAAGCATATCTTTGCAGCCTACTAGCCGCCATCATTGGAATTCCGCGTTCAGATCCAAATATTGAAACTAATGCACGATGATCGGTATATAAATCAAATTTCCGGCCATACAAATATTGATTAAATTTTTTTACTCCATATACAATACTTAAGGCCTCCTTATCGATTTGTGAGTAATTTTTTTCCGCCTGAGTTAACGTTCTCGAAGCATAAGCTATCGGACGTTCAATTCCAGTCTCGTACACGTGTGACAATACCGCTCCTATTCCATAATCACTTGCATCTACAGTTAGTTTTAAAGCAATCTCTGGATTATAATGAGCTAATATTTGTGAAGATACCATTAATTCCCGTATTCGATCGAAAGCAATTTGACAACTGTCACTCCAGTGCCAACTAGCATCTTTTTTAATTAGATTATACAAAGGATGCAAAATATGTGACATATTGGGTATAAATCGGTGATAATAATTCACTAAACCTAAAAATGCTTTAAGCTGATTATAATTTGTAGGTATAGGCGCATCTTTTATGGCCTTTATTTTATCTGGCGATTTATGTATACCGTTTTTATCTATAACGTATCCCAAATATGAAACTGAACTAACGAAAAATTGACATTTTCCTTTATTTAGCGTTAAACCACTATCTTTTAAAATTTTTAAAACTTGCGTTAGCCTTCTTAGATGTTCTTGCCTATTGGCCCCTGTGACCAAAATATCGTCCAAAAAACAACAAACTCCTTCCAAACCCCCCAAAAGTTGTTCTACAACTCTTTGGAATAAACCTGGAGATGAAGAGATACCGAAGGGCAATCTATTGTACATAAACAATCCACGGTGAGTTGAGATTGTGGTTAATTTCTTGGATTCTTCATCTAAGAGCATTTGTTGATAAGCGTGCGATAAATCTAATTTAGTAAATTCCTGTCCTCCGCTTAATTTTGAAAATAAATAATCTGTTCTGGGTAACGGGTACTTATCTATTTTCAAAAATGGATTTAAAGTGACTTTATAATCTCCACATATTCTTATTGTTTTATCATTTTTCAAAATCGCGACTATGGGCGTTCCCCACTCAGAATATTCTACTGGTGTTAAGATATTATCTCTAACCAGTCTATCTAATTCCTTTTCAACTTTATTTTTAAGTGCGAAAGGCAAAGGCCTAGGCTTATGAAACGTAGGTGTGATGCCTTCTCTAACTTTTAAATTTAATTTATATTTATTAAACGTACCAATTTTGCTTGAAAACACCTCGGGAAATTTTTGCATTATAGCATTATCAAAATCACGCAAAGAATTTAACTGAGCGAAATGTAATCGAAATTTGTTAATGAATTCCCTACCAAGTAAAGCTGTTTCACCACCCGTAACTACATAAAAATCTAGCATTTCTTGCTTACCATTATATTCCACCTTAGCACTAAATTTACCTAAGGGAAATATTTGACCTCCAACATAACTTATTAGTCTTACATTTGTCTCCGATAAGGGGTACCTAATAAAGTAAGATTCCCACATACGTTCAGAAATTACATTTAAAGCGGAGCCTGAATCCAACTCCATTTCCATCTTTAATCCCTCTACAAAAATACTAATTAAAATTGGTGGTTGACGTTTACAAGTCTCGCTTAAAATAAACAATGGAAATTCATTATCTTCCGAATTTTCATGCAAATAATTTACACGATTAGGACGCTTATTTTTACAAACTTTATTTAAGTGACCTTTAAGCCCACAAAAATTGCAAATGTACTCACGATAACGACACACACTAGCTTCATGGCTTTTTCCTCCACACCTGGTGCATCCATACCTGCTTTCGTTTTGGAGTGGCTTACGTAAGGTGTTGGTAGTCCTGTTGACGTTCCAGGAGCGACCCTTCCTGCTGTTGGATGGTTGTGGTGGCTTTTCCGATTGTTGCTTTAGTTTAGCCCCAAGCCGATGTACCTCCAGTGGTTCTGCTTTCACCGTAAGTGGAACTTCTGGTTCGTAGATACCATACCCTGCAGTAGCGGTTTCTGTTTTCATTCCAATCTCCAGAGCTTTTTCCAAAGTTAACGATAAATCTTCAGTAAACAAACGATCTTTCACCTTTCCTGGTTCTAAGCCCATGATAAATTTATCGCGAAGCGCAGTGTTCAAAAACAATCCAAATTCGCAGCTCGAGGCCAGACTTTTTACTCTAGCGGCCCATTCCTGCAAACTTTCTTCTCTCTTCTTCTGCGCTGCATAAAAATGATAACGTTCCACAAATGACACCTGCACCCTTTTATAATGCGTCTCTAACTCATTAATTATGTCTTTATAATTAGCGTCTTCCGGTTCTACCGGCACCAATAAATTTTTTATTAACTTGTACGCTTCTTCCGATAAGCTATTTAGTAACACCGCTTTTTTAATGCCATCGTCCGTAATTTTATTTGCAATAAAGTATTGTGCCATGCGTTTTTGGTATATAGTCCAATCATGCAATTTCGGATTAAATTCGTGTTGAATTCCAATCGCATTTACCATTGCACGTGTTGGATTTTCTTCTACCATTTTGCACTACCGTTTTATTCACTTATTTTTAATCACTTAATCCTCGTCGCCATGTAATGTTCTGCATTAAAAGAGAACTTGTATATCATGCATTTATTTACACATAAGGTACACTTTACAACAATAACGATTTGCGTGCATCTTTGGGTACGGACTTGAATGCAGTGCCCGTTTTACATTTAACATGCTGCGCGCGCTTTTGCCCCAAACTTACATTTTATACATTACTTAATTATTGACACTTAATGAACACATACACTACAGTAGGCGTGGCTCACACGTGCGAAATACGAAATCTCAACCGCAGACATCGAAATTAATAGATATGCCAACGAAGCCTAACACGAGTATAACAAAGTTTAAGTAATGCGATCGATCCGTCCCGCAGCCGCAACGCAATAGCACCACTTCTTGGAAATATCGTACAAGCTTTGGCATTGGAAATTAATGCAAATGTAGCAAGGACATTCTTATCTCTTTGTGAGTCGTGTATGGATTATTTATCCTGGGTAATTTCGCTTGGTTCGTGCAGGTTTATTAAAAAAATTGCGAAGAATAGCATGGCTAATATTCTCAACATTAACTTCAAAAGCTGAAAGCTGAAAAGGTTAAAATCAAAAACTATTCCAACAGTTACGCAACAGGCTAAACAATAAAAAAACAAGTATAATCACAGGAACATACAGACAGCTGTATTGACAATTAGGGCCATAGATTGGTGATTACCTTCCACTTCTCCCTATCCTTTACTTGAAGTCTAATTGTTTTATCTTTCACATTCCCTTCTACTGCTTCCGTCCATCGTTTGGTAGGGCGTCATTGTATCCTGCTACATTCCATTTTGCCTTTCATAGCTGTCTTTGTCGTTCAGTTATCTGACATGGGACACAATAATCGTGATCTTCCATGTTTAATACATAGTGTGCTTGCATTTGTCGCTCTCCATTGGTCACCTTGGGTTCCTCCGACCATTATTCTCGGAATTTTAGAAGTGTTTACCTTTGTTGTTCTACTTTGTTTATTACCCACGTTTTACTGTTGTCACTTGGCGCAGACTTGTTCTTAATTTTGCACTCTGTGGCACTCACTTTTCTCTTATTATGTCACCTATCGCACCCGCGCAATTATTCCCTTGCAGAATCCTTCAATCCACCTCTTTGCTTTCCTCTCCTTGCTCAGTAATTAAAGCCAATAGGAACACGCACTCGTTCACTTTTTCTGTTGTTCTCGTTTATTGTTATCTAATTTCTTTGTACCACTTCCCTCAGTTGTTTCTTCAATTTGCCTATTACTATGTATTTAATCTTCTTCTGGTTTATTTCCAGTCCCATTTCATTGCTGCTTTTTTTAGGTTCCTTGTAATTTTCTGTAATTTTGCGGACACTATACATTGATTCATCATGTGTAAAACTACCCCGTTTTGGATATATACCACTGCTTTTTATAAGCTTCTCTATGACTATATTAAATAGGTGGTTGGTAACTGTTCTTCCTGCCTATAGTCCTATAGTTGTTCCGAAATTCTGAGTGTTCTCCAACGTCAATTTCACTATCCTTATTAACTTTTTAGGTAATTTCATATCTTGCTTCATACATCTTTCACCTTTTCTCATATGTTTGCTCTATTTCCCGTACTTCCTATATTAATTTGTATATCTGATTGTATAGATGGTCTCTGCCATAGTTCTCTCGCTGCTTTGCTTGTCCCTGGGTTCTTTCTATTCTTTAATCCTCCAGTTACTTCCTTCACTTTGTCTTCTATAGGTGTTTCAGTTATTTCTACTTCTTTAGTTAATTCTTGCTCTTCTCAGTCATTCTGTGAACTTTCCTTCTCCTGTATTTCGTCGTTAAGCATTGCCATAAACTGCTATTTTCATCTCTCTAAAATAACCACCTCGTCGCCCAACAGATTTCCGTGATTGTCTTTATACAATACTGGAATTCTTTGCAATCCTTTCTTTGTCTTCTTAATTTCACGGGGTATCTCTGTTCCTATACCTTTACTGTATTTGTTCTATTTGCTTCTCTTTATACCATTTTTTTCTTCTCAATACTCGTTTTGCTTCGTTCGTTTTTCTTTTTGTTTTCCCACCTTTTCTGTTCTCTCTTAATTTCCTGTACGGTCTTCGTCAAACCAATGTGTGTTTGTTTCTATTTTCCTTTCTGTAGGTACTTTTTTTGCGGATTCCTTTATAATGCTTTCTATTTGGTTCTATTTCTGGTCTACTGTATTACCTTGTATTATTTCTATACCACTTTCTTCCAAATTGCGTTGATGTGCTCTTTGCTTTTCTTCTACTGGTATATTTTATAGTATATTACGTGTGTAAATCCTCTTTTCCTTCCTTCATACTTTCGTTATCGTTTGTTTTATTTTCATACTTACTTAACAGTGGCCTGTCTTGCCCTTCGCTACTATTTGACATTGGTTATACATTTCGCATAATTTTATTTGTTCCTTCCCGTGGAAATTGGTGCTCATAATATTTAGTTTTCGTTCTCCTACAAAATCAGTCTTTTCCATTGTCATTTCTATGCCTGTCCATTGTAGGACGGAAGAGCTCTTCCTCCTGATTTGGGCATTTGCATTTCTCAATATTAATTTCATATTGTGTTTTGGAAATTTATCTAACTGGTCATGATACACATTTTTTCTTTTTCTCTATCTTTTCCGGCGCATGGAAATCCATCAAGTGTAGTTGTTTATGTTTACTATTTACTCTTAGATAACACAGTCTATCTGAGACTGGTACAAAACTTTGATTGAATATCTTAATTTACCATCTACCCATATCAAAGATTATGGTTTGTCCTCCGCTGCTGAAGAATGTGTGATTATCTATATTTTATTTTTGTATAGCTTCTTTAATTGCAGCTATTTCCGTTTTGTATTTTATTGCATTTCTTACGAGGTTTTTAATGATCCTTCACCTTTTGTATCTGTAAAATTCAAAGTTCGCAGCGACTTTTTGGTTTCCTTTTTTGTGCTTGGCTGTTGCGTGTTTTAACTTGCTTCTACCTCTTATTTTTCTTTCATTCGTTATCCACTGGTTTGTTTGGGTTACCTGGTCTACATTGTGGTTTTTTATATTAATTTCCAAGTACCTGTTGAATTGTTTTATTCTACACAAACTGTCAAGTAACTGTCACATTATTACAGTATTTGCGTTACTTTTACGGTTACATTCGCTGCAAGACTTAACTTGCACTACTTTCGTGAATCATCTATTCTACTCTTTTTTGCAATAAACTACATAAATTAATCAGTTTTGTTACTATACAGAAGTATTCTAGATATTAACGATACAAGTTTGATTATGAGCATCTTAACGACACGAGTTTGATTGCCAAAAACGAGGCGGTGAGCCGAGTTTTGCGGCAATCAAACGAGTCTCGTTAAGTGACATAAGCAAACGTGTGTTGTTCAATATTTTATCTTCATCAATAAATTTGGTTCTATGTATTTCTTTATACAAAATGAGTGCGGTAATATTCATTACCGCACTGAATGCGGTAATATCTATCAATTACCGTAATGGATATTACCGCACTCAGTGCGGTAATGAAGCTCTTAACAATACTAAAATTAATTTGGTTAAGAGTCTATAACAACACTGATGAAGATAATACATTTTAAATAAATCAAGGCGCATTATAGTGTAAAAGGGAAATTGACTCGCATGTCCCAATGTTTGCACCAAGAAGACTGTACTAAGGAGAAATAACTCGCGTTTCGAAGCGGACCGCTAAAAGTTGACAAATATGACGGTCGTCGTGTAATATTATCCATTCACAAAACTCGTGAACTGTCAATGTCAAATATTTGCGGAGTGTAACTGGAAATTCGGACCATGTTTTAACAATTAATAACACACTTGAAATACACTCCATTTGATTAACAACCGTAAGCTGACTTTTAACTGCGATTACAGGTTAATTTAGCTCGCTTCCAACTCTCGAACGGCAGCGAAAACGAACGAAAATGACCGAAGAAATTACACGCTGTCGACAGCGCCGCGACGGCTATCCCCGGCATTGGGCCCGCTTTTATATACAGCCGTCATATGCAGTTACATCTCCTTAGTACAGTCTTCTTAGTTCGTACTCTCCGCCACCAATCTGTATATTGAAATTAAATCCAAACTTTAGAGAACACTTTTTAGAAAGTTGGAATTCCGCAATGTAACAGTTGAAACTAATTTCTAGGAGTTGAATATAATTGAAGAAACGACTTGATTGATTACTGCATAATCAAATATAGAATATACCGCATCGATATTGAAGATGGGAATGATCACGCACAACTCAAAATCTATATTCTGATAAGGATAAATGAGTTGCAGAAAATATATGAATGTTCACAATAGTTTTTCCAGTATTTGAAAAACGCAATAATGGAACACGTATCCTTTTATAAATATAAACGGTTAACTACTTTTTGTTTTTGAACTGTATTATTTTGCAATATCGCAGGATAAGAGATTAAACGCAATACTAAATCATCAGCCCAAGTTTAATATTGAACCAGAAATCATATTTAGCGGCAGCGCGTTTATAGTACACAGTTCAATTAATAGCTACATAATATGGAAGCAATAAATGAAGGAATTACTGAGTAAACTCAGTTACTTCTTATAATCCATTTAACGAGTTGTATGTTTTTACTTCCCTTGTCTAAAAGACGAAGGAATTATTGTAATCGCGAAAAAATCACCTTTCGAGATTTCTCCAGATCTTCACGTTTGAGGATCCCTAGATGTCGAAAAACCGGTTTTCTCAATTCCGTCAGTCTGTCTGTTGGCGGTATAACTCAAAAACTATTTGTCGGAGGAAGTAAATATTTTGCATGCAGATTATATATCTACCTGGCATGAAACCGAAAACATTTCAGAAAAATATATACAGGGTGAACACCTTAAAAAATACAATTTTGTTTATTTTTTATTTAAGTAGCCTATACATATCTAGTTCAGGCGTCTAATAAACCTTTCTTTTGCTTGTTATGGACAGAGCCCAATCATGGAAATACCTGGCACCGTACCATTTAAGTTCTACTAAAATTTTACTGATATTAAGGTGGATCAATTTTGAAAAGATACGTTTTGCGAAAGAAGATGAAAAGGTAGCAAATAAATTGGAAAATTCGTGGGATACGATGAAGTAGCATCAGAAGTGATACAATTTATTGGTGATAAAGCAAGACAGGAGCGATACAAAATTTATAATCTAAAATGGAAGAAGCTACCGACGAAGTGGACTACGGCAATAATCAAAAGAGATGAGATACCAAAAGTGGTAATACGATATTTGACGTGTTTATCACCACGAAATGTGCTACACAAAGAGGAATATTGAGTTATTATAGGTGAAATAGTAAAAAGTATTTGTACCTAAGATGTATGTACACTTCTGTGCAATAAAATTAAGCACACACGGCTTTGTTGTATTTATTAATAGCGTTTTTTTTTTGGAAAGTTCTTAGTTTTGGTCTTTTAATAAAGGTGTTACTTTCAAGTTATGGTGTTTTATCATTTATTGAAACTGCTGCTAGGCAATTAAAATAGACCCGAATTATACAAACTAGAATATTGTGAAAAATAGTCATAAGACTTGTACTTAATTTTATTGCACAGAACTGTACATTACTAGACAACATCATACTGGGTACGGATACGGTAGACCCCCCTCCCCCCCCCTCCCTGCCGATGGTTTACGAATAGGCAACACATTTTACAATCCACAGGTTACTCTTTACTCTTTACCAAATGTTCCATTTTTATTAAATAAGAAAGTTGGTTTTGCCCTAAGTTGCCACTGGATTGTAAGATGTGTTGCTCAAATTGCAAACATTCGGGGAGAGAATGATAGAGTGGCAGCAATAGCTAACAAAGATATAAAAATAGACATAAGAGTAGGAAATACAACGGTAGAATATGTTGGCCATTTTAAGTAACTATAGGTCATTCAGATTCAATATAGAGCAAGATCTGCAACCCAAGAAATATTAGCTCTAACTGGGTCACTAATGCGTCTGGGATAGAAAATTTGGATCAGAGAGACATGGTCTTTTTCCTGTCTTCATGAATGTCATAATCAGTGTCTCATGTTACAGTGACTTGTCTCGTGTATACTGTCATGTCTTTCAAATGAATATTTGCTCTTAACCACCTAGGGTGCCTTTTGTCACGATTTTTAGGGGCGAATTTACTCTTACATGAGCACACTTCTTTGGACTACACATCGCACAATTTTACATTTTTAGCTTTGAAGAAACATTGTCAAATTTGGCGTTTATATAACCTCTATATATATATACAAGCATCATATGATCTAAATTTTAATTAAATAATTAGTAATCACTTACTGTTGATTATTTGGCAACTTGGATTGCAGATTTTGCACCCAAGCAAACCGAAGTTATTGTATACAAAAAATTATTTACCAAAGCAGAAGACTGTGTCTTAACGAAGGTAGAAAAACAAAGATTACAGGCAGCGGAGTTGAGATTTGTAATAAGAATTGTAGGTGTAAAAATCTGGAAAGGGGTTTACACGGTACTTCCCTCGCGTGAATTACATCAATTTGCAAATTAAAAATGAACATTGCAGTCACTGAGATTCGAACTCGCGCTCCCAGACGGTGACTCAGTCAGAATCAGATTATTAATTTCTAGTTCGATGCTTTAACCGCTATCCTACGCCAGCGTAGCAGTTTGCTTGACATTTGCCTGCACATTGCTGTCCATTTTAGGATATCACCCTATATCTATTCGGTCCCATTTTCAACAAGGGTAAAAGTTTAATCTATGCAAATCATCAGTCTTATCTAAATCATCAGTCTTGTCTATACCCGCGTTAAAATAAAAATATACATTTTATTTTAAGATGCTCACTAGAGATGGGCACGTGAGTCAGTATTCACTCACGTCATGCAAGTTTCATGCTTGCTTTAAATACTCACGCTCACGCACTCTCGCTCACGCTCACGGCGTGACCCTCCACTCACGACGTGACCCGTAGTTTTTATTTGAAATTCAACTACAGATAGAACAGATTCTTACAATTTAAAACCAATCAAAACTCTAAAATAAATTGTCTTTCACTTGAAATAATTTACGTATAATATATGTTGCAATCAGAGTAGTAGACACAAAAAGAAATAAATGAGAAATCGACTGCAACAGCTTATAACAACGATAATACTGATACTCGCAAACAAATTTCTTGCAACCGTCTTCAAAGACATTACTTTTAATACCAAACTCTGTCATTGGAATTGACGTTTCCTTACCGATACGAGTATAAGAAGGTATGTGTTGCCAGGAAACACTTTTAATTTCTAGGTTTAAAAGTACTCTTAGTCTGAGGAACTAAAATTAAGTTCTACTTGGTCGCCTATCGAAGCAGACACGCGATTAACTGTAGACACAACATTCACAACACAACACAGGTGCAAAGCTCCGTCGTTGCAGGCAGCCACACAGAAGTACAATCAATGACCTTCCGCTCCAACTCTAGATCTTCCACATGTGTGGGCAGCAGGGGAGGGAACACCCGGCAGTCTTTTATTCGTTACTAAATATTTAATGTGAAATTAGCGTGAAACGTGAATCACGCCTTGAAAATTTTCAAATATTACTCACGTTCACGACGGGACCCGCTCGGGACGGTGCTCATCCCTAGTTTTCACCCTTCGTACATTCGTATACGTATTCGATTTCGAGCCAGGTCGACATATAATCCGCGTGCAAAATATCGTCTTTCTCCAATAGATCGGTTTTCAGCTATACCGCCAACAGATATAAATAGATAGACATACGAAATTAAAAAAACTTTTTTTCGTTATCTAGAAACCGTGAAACGTGAAAATCCGAAGAAATATCGGAAGGTAATTTTTTCACTATTCTGCGTCTTTTAGACGAGGAAAGTAAAAGGAGAATATAGGTTAAGATATTAAAACAGTACTTCAAGGCAAATTACTAAAAGCAAAGTTTGAAGAACAAAAACTGAGATGGTTTCGCCACCGAACAATACACAGGTTAGGAAGATATGTGAAGTAAAACTATTGCTAAGAGGAGATTGGGAAGGCCTAAAAGGACATGGAATAACAGTGCTTATTGTGGAAATATTGCAAGAAAAGGATACAAATTGGAACGATGCAAAGAACAAGTCAACCGACAGGAAGTCTTGGAGCACAAGGACAAATCACCAGAAACTACTGCCTCGATATCTTCAGGTACCAGAGGATACGAGTATTTATGACGTTTTCTAAATGAAAACGCTGCTAGATACAATGTCCGAACATATAGTCGACCTTTTTCTAATTTTTTCGCGATATTTTCGTATAAAACCCCACAAATGAAAAATGGAAAGGAAAGGAAAATGATTTCCAGTGTTGTATAGCATAAAATAACGGCACTGTCTAAAAAATTTAAAATGCTGACGTTATCACACGATGTTTCGAGATTTTTTGCTACTCCCGTTCGCAGGTGTTTGATCCAGGACAACTGGTCATTTGTGAATAGGAATCTGACATTTATTCTACCAAGGCCATATAGATATATTGGCTAGAAACCTATATATACAGGGTGGGTCACATAACTTTGAGCTCCTTACTATTTAAAACTGCAATTAAACGTACACGTATTATGGCAACACACATACTAAAACAGATATTGACCAGAGTTGTTGCACCTTTGTGGCATTAAAGCAGTATAATGAATTCAATAAATTTAAGTGATGTAGAGAAAAAAATCTAATTATATTAGTGCATGGTGAACGCAATAGAAATGCAAATGCAGCGTTTTCAGTAACAACTGTGATCAATATGTCGTTTAAATTAGTATCGAGTATCTGTGTTGCCATGGTATGTGTACGTTGGGTTGCAGACTCAAAGAAGTAAGGGGCTTTAAGTTACGCGGCCTACCCTGTATTTGCGCAGTTGCTTATGTGTAGTAAACTATTTGAGTATTTTTCTGCGCAGTCGTGATATCCAATTGGGCTTGCTTTCTGCTATGGCCTGTCTCAACGGGCTTGTGCGAGTGCTATGTATGTACGTTTTCTCTTTTTGCTGCTATTGATGTAGTACCTATCCTATCAGGGGCCTATGTTGAAGATATGTTTTACCATCATGGATGTTTTAGCTTCTCTTGGTTCTATTTTGAATAATTTAATCCTGTGCGGAATATAACAGTGCAGCCAAATATGAATCACTTTCAAATTAAAGATATAACAATAGCATTAGCAGGGAGGTTTGGGTTCTTAACTTTTATCCATCCTCTGTCTTTCAAGTTGCAGATATTTATTGAGGTTTTTGTCCGTATGCAATAACGCTAGCTTTAACAACTATGCAGAAGATCCATACTGTATGTTCAGTACTTACTGTGACTTATTAATGAGAATAAAAATTACTACTCTTACACAACTATTTCTGATCGTAGTGATAAAACATTTCAATAAGACGCATTTCATTGAACGTATGTCTTAAAAATGTGTTGATTGTAAGAATAAGACGTATTATACCAAGCAAGTGAATTTGGTAAAATAGCTACGAAATCCCGAAAGCAAACGCATATTCATGGGCTGGAATATTATAAGGAAATATCTGTACATTGTAAATCAGTATTTCACTCTACCACACAAGTATTTTCGTTCGATATGAGTATCTTTGAATTTTATAGTCTCTTCAGGAATTAATCTAACCTGATAACGATAAGGGCGATAAGATATGGTGATGTAATAGTCATCGCCACAAGGCCCACTCTCGTGGAAATGACATACAAGTGTGAATTATTTGAGGGGAAAACAATTAGTCATAAAAGTTTTAAATTACAGCTTTATCGTCGGCTGTGTTTACAGGATTCTAATGTTAAAATTATTCGGCCGAAGAGATTCAACCAGTGTTTTGATGTTTATTTAATAGCTACATCATTTACACCCTGTAGTTCGTGGGCGTGGGACCTTAATATAATTAAAACTCGTGCAAGATATTTTAGTGTTTATTTTCTGTACGTTTAGTCTAAGTTAGTACTGTATAATAATAATAATAATAATAACCTCCTTCAATAGCATTCGTACTGCTTACGGGTTTTGCTGGTCTAGATAGTCGATCTACAGTTGTTCGACATTGAGTGAAGGTAATCTCGCTAGCATTGAGGTTGAACCGACTATTGTTGTCACAGTACATGCACCCTTTGTAGTCAATCTTAAGGGCTGAGTGCACCCTTAAAATGCCACATTGATATGGCAGCCAGCTGGAATAAAACCTGCCACCTTTGGTTTATTATCTAGCACCTAGATCATTAATTTTGCTTATTAATATGTTAGAATTATAATGTTTTAATTTTCGAAATGCGTATAAATTGTTTGGTGTTTTTGTTTTAAAATGACTAAGTGACTTTGTTCTATGTTTTGAAAATTATTTAGTCATAAGATGGCCACAGGGCATGTTTATAATGTGATTAACATTTCCACAAAGCTTATTATTTTCCAGTAAATAATTTAAAAAATATAACCAGGCGAAATGTAGTTGTTTTGATTTTAAAGTTTTTAAAATCCACCCATATATGTTTCTAAAATGGCCTGCAACAATCCATTCTTCTTCTTTTTCTTTGTGCAGCTTCTGTCGTTTATCCTTGAACATAGGCCTCTCTTATTAATTTTCATTGGTCCGCGTCGTGCGCTATCTGGATCCAACTTGGACCTGTAATTCTTTTTGTCATGGATCCATCGTGGATTTGCTTTTGGTTTCTTTCTCTCTCCGCCTCATGGTCGTCACTGTATGATCTTTTTCTTCGATCTGTCTTCACACATTCTAGCCATATGTCCATCTGTATTTCTGACCCGCTATTCTTGTTCCGATTTCTACTACTCTTGTCTTTTATCTTATCCAAGTGTTTCTTTATTATCTCAAAGTAATATTTTCAATATTTTGCGCTCCATCCAACAAATCCTACGATTTATAAAATATTTTTTACGATTAACGTGTTAAATTGTGCGTTGTAAATTACGAAATAACACGATTGACATCAACAATAAAACTCTTACGTAACAAACGACTTGCGGGATTGGACCGTGTCATTATTGAGGTCGAAAAACTCAACGTTTCGCCCACTTTCGTAAGGGTCTTCATCAGGAGGAAAAGCAAAAGAGCACGGTAACTCAACGTGTACACCACGCCAGAGGCGAAACTCTTCTGAAAGCTTCCGTAATCATCTCAATAAAATTGTTTTCTATATCGATTTCTTACGGGACTATAGGTCATATACACTAGTGCATGGGAAACTTATAATTGTCCCCCTAATGTGACCCGTAATTACTTTTTTCGTAGTATTTACCAAGCTTCTGTATAAAACCAGAAGTGCCTGGTTTAGTAGTTAATCAATAATTGCTATTAACCCTAAACCAATGTGTTGGGTAAGATTATCATAAAGAAACGCTTAAATTTCGTTTACTACGTTAATTGAGGTTGCAGGCATATATTAAATGAAGGATTTTGCCTTTGACTCTGTTTTATTGATTGTTTAACAATACTGCATATTAGAGCTGATGTTTTATGTTTTACGGCATTTTCATTTGCATTACTTATTATACACGTCAGCGTTTTGTCACTGTTTTCCAATGGTTTAAATATTAATTGCGATGAGTCCGTGAATGAGTAGTCACGTTTTCATGTTTGTACACAGAATTGCAAGCTGATGACTGTTGAAATACTCGTGCGGTTTATTATATTCCCACAAGTTAGAATTTTTTTGGTAATGTTGCTGAATTTGGTGTGATCGTCGTAGATGGACACGACTTACACTTCCAATTCGTATGTCAATCGTTGCTATCTATTTATGTTGTCCGAACCAAACTTCTCCCTGATCATTATAATTTCGTAATTTCTCACTCCATTTGTTGTGTTTTTAATTTACTACCTGGCAGTGCCAGTGACCTGTGCTGCCATTAGTGATGCCACGAGACGAGACGAGACGAGATTTACCCATTCTCGATCTCGATCTCGAAAATTCTCGAAAGATGATTCTCAATCTCGAACTCGAAAATTCTCGAAAGTCGATTCTCGATCTCGAATTCGAGAATCTCGATTCTCGAACTTTAAGTACCGAATTGAGGCAGTTGCGACTGCGTAACACCGCGTGCTCCGTGTATTAACGTTCTGGAATGCCCTTGATGATATAAAGTTCGGTGATTCCCCTATACTTAGCTACGAGTATAAACAAATAATGTGACACGTATGCTAATGTATGTACACAGTTATTCGTTCACGTTTGCTGGTGTAATATCATGTGAATAAGTGTTTACAAGTTTATCAGTATTGTGAAGTTATTGGATATTTTACGGCATTTAAAATTTTGTAGTACATACTCTTAAAAGATCGTTATTTCTCAGACTTATTAAAATGAACCGTGGTATAAAAAAATACTATAAAGTTCAACCAACCGCAAAAAATAGTGCTGTGGAAAGCGATACCAGTGTAACAGAAGATGATGATGATTTGGTAAAAGATGTTGATTATAAGATTAGGGAAGGTGCTGATACATCGGACAATTCATCAACAACGCCTACAAAGAAAACTGAAACTCCTAAAATAAAAAAAACTAAGGGCCCAAGAAGAGTAGATGACAGTTTAAGTGTGGCAGGTTCGTCTCACGAGTCTCTATTATCGAAATCAAGTGACTCCAGAGCGGTTTCGGATTTTAAGAAGCATTTTGACATCCAGAAAATAACAGACACAGACAGGGACAAAAATAACAAAGTTGCAAGCTGTAGATTATGTCATTCAAAAATAAAAATGACACAATCTAATACAACTGGGCTGAAACGACACTTGAAAATACATCACATTCAAGAATTCAGAAAATCGTTTCCTAATCAAGAAGTTTACAAACGAACTCTAACTCTGACTGACATGCTAACATCTTTAAAGGTAGGTACAGGGTTATTATAAATCTTTCGGTATAATATTTCACGTAACACAAAGTGCAAGACAAACATTTAATAATGATTTGATAACTCCAATAATTTCTGCCTCATATAATAGCCAAGTACGATGTACCATCATTTGTGATAAGTACCTAGCGCTTGATATTTTTAGGAAAGTAAAAATACAAAAATAGGTTATCAAAAAGGCTATAAAATAAGAGAAAATATGCATCAATTGGAAAACTTTAGGGCAAATTTAAAAAAATAGGCAAAATAAGAAACTACCTGACTACTTTAGAATAGTTAAATTTAGTTTAATTTTTAAAACTTTAATGTATTTTAAAATGGCATTTTCGGGCGAAATGGTACATTGTGTATCTAGGACGAAAAGCCTAACATTTCCAGACGACTGTGAATATTGTTGGACGAGGAGAATGCCGAGCCCAACAACCCAGGATTTTAGGAATGTTGCTTTTTGTCCAAGATACACATACTATTTTTCCGCCGATTGATACGATTAATTAAGAAAATTAGGAAATAGTACTCGAATATTCCCTGCCTAGGACGAGAATATTATTCCTGTACAGTTTTATTGTAAATTTTGTCAATAATGTGTCAGTTCTAGTACGATTAGAGGAAAAATATGTTCTTTTTATTTTAAAAATTATTTTTAATTCTAATAATAAATTAAATTTATTTTTAGTTGGTTTTGAAATCTATTATATTAATTTGAAGCAACGTTTCTGTGCAATTTATCGATAAGCTAAATATACCAATCGAAATCTGATGACGTGTACATCCCACTAAAAATAGACAGAATTCTAAACAAATACAACTTCAACCCCTACGGATAACTTTAGTTTCTCTACAAAACATCGAAGGCGAAACCATTTGATATTTATATAACATGGAAAAAGCATACAATTTTTTAGAGTTTAATTGTTAATAGTGTCTCCTTCTTTGTTTGCGATAGGAAATTCTCTAATCTGTCTTAGGCTAGTCATATTCGACATGTTTTCTATGTTAATCCGAAAATAAGTCTGGACAGGACGGGACTAGCACAAATCGCTTTGTTTTGGAATGCTATAAGTAAGACTTGTTTTACCCCGAAAAAGAATACTAGCATAATTAGTAATTAACAATTTTGTAAACAAAAACTCGTTTTTTTGTTTTTCGTAAATATCTCAAGAACTAAGCTAGACAGGGCACAAACTATACGTCCCTTTTTTGTAGAACATAAAATTATCTACAAAAAATACACATTTTTCGGGACTCGAAGTTCGGACTTTGACAGCGCGTAGAAGCTATACCATTGACATGACGACGAAAGTGTTCGTGATTTTTGTAGATAATTTTCCGCTCTACAAAAAAGTAACTTATAGTTTGCAGCCTTATCCGGCTTAGTTTCTGAAATATTTACGAAAAACCCAAAAAACCCGTATTTTTTGTTTACAAAATTGTTAATAACTGATTATGCCAGTATTCTTTTTCGGATCAAAATAAGTCTCACTTATAAGATCCCAAAACAAAGCGATTTGTTCAGACTTATTTTCGGGTTCGATGTCTGATTTAATTGGCCTATCAACTTGAAAAGAACTTTTATTTTTCAGCCAATGTCACAAAAAGTATTTGAAGAAAAATGTGTGGATTGGATGGCAGCCAAATATCTTCCATTTAGCTTTTTTGATGACTCAATCACTCAAGAGTTCTTTAAATCTCTTAATAAGAATATCACTCTGCCCAAGAGAAGCTGCTTAAAAACAAAAACCATGGAGAGGTTTGCTGCTTATAAGGCAGCACTTGCAACCGTACTTCAAGAAAATACTTCAAACTTCTCATTCACAGTGGATGGTTGGACTTCCATCGCAAATAAATCCTATTATGGGATAACTATACATTATATAGATGATTTGTGGAAACTACGGTCTATCGTTATTGACTTTGTTCCATCACGGGGCCTTCATTCTGGTCAAGACATGGCCAATATGTTTTTCAATTTTGCAAGGGACAATAAACTTGAATCAAAAATACAGGGTATTACTCTGGATAATGCAGCTTCGAATACGACGTTCACACTTGAACTGTCTAAGATGTTGGCTGACAAAAATATTATTTTCAATGAGGATAATCATTTTCGTTGCTTTGCGCACATTATCAATTTGGGAGTCCAAGACATAATGAAATTATTGAACCCCAACCCCATTTCTGAGTTGGAAAATGATGAAACTGACGATGAAGATGCCCAAGAGGAAAATTTGGCAGACGAAGAGGAAGCACCTCCTATCAGGAAACTAAGAAAACTATTTATTACAGTAAGACGATCAGAACAGTGGCAGAATAAATTAAAAAGCTGTTGCGAAGTTGTAAACGTAAAGTTTTTGTCGCCTAAAATAGATTGTTCCACAAGATGGAATTCTACGTTTGATATGTTGAATACAGCTTTAAAAATGAAGGAAGCCTTAAATGCTTTGTGTAGAAACAATTTATGTCTAATAAAGCTACAACTAAATGAAGACGAGTGGAAGTTAATTCTTAGCGTTACTACATATTTGAAGTATTTTAAATCACTATCTGTAGTATTAGGCGGCGACAAGTATGTTACACTTCCACTTGTGGTCATCGGGTTTAATATGTTATTAGACAAAATTGAATCCCTAATAACAACCCTCGATAATAAGGTAGATCGAGACTTGGTCGACGAAAACGTTTTGCTGGCATTTCAGGCTGGGAGAGATAAGCTATTGAAACATTATAGGAAAACGAATTGGAATTACTGTACAGCGTTGATTTTAGATCCGCGTCATAAGATTGAAACATTTACACTAACTTCCTGGGGCCGACAATTGCAAACAGTAGCAATACAAAAATTCGAAGAATTTTACAAAAACCTTTACTACAAAGATGATTCACCAAACCAAAAACAATCCTCCACTGATTCTGGGCAAGATGATTCTGAGGGAAATGATTCCTTTAATTTAACTGATCTATTTAATAAATCTACTGTCACACTTAACAACTGGAAAACCGAAATCGATGACTACATAGCAAGGCCACGAGCCAGCGAAGACGTAAATGTATTAGTTTGGTGGAGCAATCACCAAGTTTTATACCCAAACCTTGCCAGAATGGCTAGAGACTTTTTTGCTATACAAGCAACCAGTGTACCAGCTGAACGGCTCTTTTCGAAGGCTGGCTTGATTATTCGAAAACACCGCAACAGGCTCGACAGCGAGTCTGCTAGGGCTTTGCTTTGTCTGAATGCTTGGCAATCGTGCGAATTTATTAAACAATATTTAAACTAAGTAAAAATTCAAATATTGTATTTTTCTATCACTTCTGAACGACATTTATTAGATATTAGATTTATCATTTCTTATATTTTCCAAGTTTGATCTTATAAATAACCTTTGTAAAGATATTTTAAAAATTAAAATAAAGTAGGTACTACTTATAACTGTTCTACTTTGTTTTTATGCAGGATTTAAGAATACAATTGAAAAACTCTCGAGATCGAGAAATCGAGAATCTCGAGAAAAATTCGAGAAAAAATCGAGAATTTGGTTAATCTCGTCTCGAATATTCGAGATGGAAAAATGTCAATCTCGATCTCGAAATTTCGAGACGAGACGAGACGAGATCGAGAATTATCTCGTCTCGACGGCATCACTAGCTGCCATCGATTCGTTCATTTCTGTTCTGCTAGAATTCCACCCTTGGTTACTACATGTCAATGCGTCCTTTGTCTCTGCTGATTTTTAAAATGGTAGTTTCTATTGGTCTATCTCAGGCAATCGTAATGTTGAAGGACTAATTAATTTGGAATGTTGTTTTCAATCCGATTGTTCTACAATTGAGTAGATTATTCCGTTTGTAGGGTTTTTTAATGGGAATTACCAAATTAATTTCTTCGGCATTGGCTAAAAGAATAAGCTAGGTAGCAAAGATGGTTTGGTAAGCAGCTTGATAATTACTTTTATACGTCTCACTCATATGTAGTCTATGTGCGATGGTAAGGATTTCCATGGATGTAATTCTTCTTTTGCTACAATTGCAACTTTTTCCGTTTCTTTGGATAGCTTATTATGGGTATCCTTTTCCATAATCGCACCTTGTCTATACAGATTTATCGGTATAACTTATTTATATCTACATTCTTGAAGCATTCTGTTCAGACAATGGCGTCCACTAAAGCCGAAAAGCACAAATGCATTCAGTTTTTTCTCGATTACCCACGGCTTTTCAGCTACACGAAAAGTAATAGTTACACAACGACATATGGAAGGAGAAATGATGGGGTGGGAGCGACACTAACAGACAAAATAAGAAATGAAGAAATGCAAAAAATAATAAAAGTATTGGACGTAGCTGATAGAGTAATAACACTAAATGGGCAAAGACCATGGCTTGATGATGTGACACCATGACATCGTAAAGGTGGCAGAACGAAGTTGGATGAGAAAGCGAAGGACCGAGAAAAATTGACAGGCATGGGAGAGGCCTACATCTAGCAATGGATAGAAAAATCGACTGATTAAGATTGTGTTTTCACATTTTCTGCAGTAGAAGTTGTTGCTTTTGTATCCATTTCCTTTTCTTCGTTATTTTTTATTGTCTCTCGAGTCCTTAAGATATTCTCCCCGACTATGTATTTGTCTTTTTCATGTGCTGTCTCCATTCAATAGCGGCTGACGGTTACAGTAGCAAATGCTGAGTTGTACAAACGAGTTGTTCGCAGTTGATTATTACTCCTTTTAGAGTTATTTTCGCTTGTTTTGATGTTTGTCGTTCTTTCCTTATTAATTTTGATTTTAAACAACTCCTTTTAAACAGTATGACTTTTTCTATAGAGGACATCTTCCTTCCTTGATCGTATGGTCTTGTCCCTATGTGGTAACGTGGTAATAGCCCCACAGAATATTCGTATATACGGGTTTAATAAATTTTAATTCAAGCAATGTCTCTTGTTTTGCCATAATTATCCTCTCTTTTGCTCTTTTCATTTTCTGTATATCTAATCCAGCAATTCTGTTTTTAAATGTATTTTTCACATGCTCTTTTCTTATTCGTGTTTTGGATGAAAATATGCCAATGTGATACTGGAGCAAGATGCTCCTTGATTTAAGCCTACGAAAAATGCAGTTTTGCACACTACGCAATTGTAGTTTTAACAGTAAACGTATAGGGTAAACGTATAGGGCAATAAAATTTCTCAGTTCCTGTAATCAACAACGTATCTGAAGTGGTGTGATTTGCTAAAATTGCGGTGATATTCCTATTTAAACAATAACGATCTCTCATCATTCAAATGTTCATGGACGGTTTATGGTAACGGAAGTAATCAAAAACTTATTTGTCTTATTTCCAAATATTGTAATATATTTATAATATGCACAGTTTTTTGTTGTATATTTAGACAAATATTGTTGGAATAAATTACGAATGTTTCGGTAAATTATTCCACTATTTTTATAATATGGTGAAATTCTGAACAAATACAAAACGATGTGTTACCATTATGTATACATTTAGACCATATTTGTTTATCGTCTGCAATCAAATAGCATTTGCTACCAATATAGACTTATTACGACGGAAAATTATATGAAACGCACCTCCGATAGGAAAAAAACCAGTTGTTTTCTGGGAGTTGTTTTCTAGTACTATAGCAAGCTTACAAATGTCTAAGTTCCTGCCTTCGTTTAAGGCTTGTCTCTTGCTCTGAAAATATATCAGTCCTTATCTTATCGTCTAGAATAAGCACACAGCTAAGTCAATACTATGTATGTGTAATAACATCCATATATAGGGTGTTTTTTTGTAAGTCGCGCTTCGTGTGGTGACATACAAAGAATCTCGAGTGCCTATATAATAAGTCCCTAAAAGAATCCAACTGATGATTTTTTGTTATTCTTGATCCGAAATACTTTCCTATTAAGTAAGGACGATTTTAGCTGGTCTAGAGTTGTTCCAACACTGTTGTTGCATTTTGATTGAATGATTTATTTTGTAAGAAAAATGTTGTGTAATTATATGAAGACGCTTAATTCAAGGATTTTAATGTTTTTAAGCTTAAAATCACCACCTAACTTTTATGAACATCCATAGATTTATACGACTTTGACCAAATCTTCTGCCTCTGTATTTTTGTTTCAAAGTTTCAAAGAGTAATCGAACCCTAACGGAAAATGCAAGACTCTGTGGCAAGACTACCCAGTGTTCCACATAACATGATTTCAAACACTTTGTGTTTTGACGACCCTGAAAATTGCCAGGTTCTAAATTCAAGGACGTTGCTGATATAATGTTACTTGTGCCCATTATTATTCATAAATAATGTAGTTGGGCCATAAATAACGTATGGGACATAAGTTTTGAGAAAAAGTTTGCTTTGAAATTTCTACTTGATTTTGATGTCTGATCTAGTTACCATGAAACTGGTAAACGAATTATGTTTTGTTTTTATTGATAAACGTCAAATTTATTCAATAACTTAGTTCAAAATGTCGTACAAACTTGAAGTTCGCAAAAGTATCTATCGCTGTGTTGGACGGTTGCGCAAACGTGAAATTGTTAACTTGTTTACAGATCAAAATGTTAGCCAGGCAATGATTTATAGGACAATAAGAGAATGCGAAGAGGGTATACCTTGCACTAATTTTCCTAAAACTGGAAGACCTCATGTTTTGGCACAAAACAGGATTAATAGACTGGTACAATCCGCTCAAGACAGAATTGGAATCTCTAGTCGAAAGCTAGGTCGCCGTTTTGAGGTCTCATACAAGACCGTCCAGAGATTTTTTTTTCCTTCTTTTTCTATAATGTACAGCATTTCTGGAAAAAATTCTCTGGACGGTCTTGTATGAGACCCCAAAATGGCGACCAAGCTTTCGACTAGAGATTCCAATTCTGTCTTGAGCGGATTGTACCAGTCTATTAATCCTGTTTTGTGCCAAAACATGAGGTCTTCCAGTTTTAGGAAAATTAGTGCAAGGTATACCCTCTTCGCATTCTCTTATTGTCCTATAAATCGTTGCCTGGCTAACATTTTGATCTGTGAACAAGTTAACAATTTCACGTTTGGGCAACCGTCCAACACAGCGATAGATACTTTTGAGAACTTCACGTTTGTACGACATTTTGAACTAAGTTATTGAATAAATTTGACGTTTATCAATAAAAACAAAACATGATTTGTTTACCGGTTTCATGGTAACTAGATCAGACATCAAAATCGAGTAGAAATTTCGAGGCAAACTTTTTCTCAAAACTTATGTCCCATACGTTAAAGTGACAAACTAGCGAAGAGATATATTTGATTCAGCAAAAGATCGCTAGGGTTCGCCAAAAACTAAGTTTATCATGAAAACTCCAACCCACCAGGTTAATAGTGTTCTATAATGGTTGTAAAAATAAAATGTGGTTTGCAGTTTTTCTTGGTCGAAAGCTGTAAAATTACAAATTAAAAAAAATCGTAAACCAAAAACTACTGATTTAATATTTTATTTATCCTAATCATATTTTGTATAATAAATATAAGGTGAGCAATTGAAAGATAATATTTATTATGTGCAGTATCAATTTGTATCAATTGATTCAAACTTAGAGATATGGAAAAATTACTACATTAAAAATAAATTTGATCAAACATTTTGGAATGCATTCACGCATCAATTGAAAAGCAATCAATGGTTATGGTTGCGATTTGTATGTCATCATGCAAGTGACATTAAGCAGTAAAAGTTAAAATAGAATAATTACTACTCCTCGTTTCTACACATTGATGATCAGTATGCTAAAATCTTTTCTTAATTTAACTAGCATCGAAATGGTTAAATTTTGGCCACGAAATCTGCAAAAAGATAAAATTATACTAAATTATATACGATGTTGAATAAATATGAAATGAGGCCGATCAAGTACAGAGCATGTGACGTATCCATAGGGAAAAGTACTCCTGGGTCTTTCAAAGTAATCTCTTTCGACTTCTACGCACCGTTGACATCGACGAGTGGTGTCTTCTATCGTCATTTCTTTATTTTTTTTGTCTTCTGGATTGTAGTAATATAACCGGTACCTAACAATTGAACCCATGAAATGTGGGTCGCTGTCGAGAATTGCAATGAAGTTGCGAGAGGTGTCCACTCGATGCGCTTTTTGCTCAGGGATAAAGTTGTGCGGGACCAATTTGGAACACACCTTCTTTTTCCCCAAACCCTTCTCCTTCTTCTTACCTTTACGTAACCGTGCAAACGTCATCGTCATACACAGTTTTTACATTTTGTGTCCGTCGCAGTTTTTCCTAGTTTTAAGCAAAACTTGATGTTGATGTTTACACTAACTTTTTTACCCACATGCTCAGCCTACCACACACGCTGTAAAAGGACGCCGCTTGAGCATGCGTAGACGAGAGTTCTAGCTATAATACAATTTGCATATCTTCGGGAATATGGAGTTTCCTACAGCGTCCATAGTTGTGCCAATCCCGTTCCACTTATTGTTACTAAAATGTGTTTTCTAGATGTATATATGTATATCATTATACATATCTATATACAACTTAAATATTACTTACCTTGATATCTACCGTGGACGTAGTCCACAACATGCACGTTGTATCTCTTTTGTATTTTACATAGTATAATATTTTAACATTCGCCACATAGTAGTACCTTTTTTTATATAAATGTGTAAGTAGTCATCAAAATATTTGTAATCTGGGTTTTATTACACGGCTTCAACCATGAAAAACAGGTTGAAACTAGTCGGGTGTAATTCATGGTTTCTTGGTGTCAATAGGTTACGAAGAGGTTCCTTTTTCCATATCCCAAATGTTTCATATTCAGAAGAACAAGGTTATCCAACACGACTTATCAAATAGATATTCAGCATTGCCCCAACCTTCCACACGCTGACACACTTACAAACCATACACTTAAATTATAGCTAGCTACACGTTACGGAAACATTTGTATCGCCTTTGTAAGGTTATTTTTTGACAGGTCTTCTAACAACTCCGCTCTGCAAACATTCTCAGCTTCAGAGGTAGCGATTTTTTTTTTATATAACATTATTACTCCAGTTCACTGTTTATAGGTTGTTAATATTCGAAAAAATAAAAGTATAACTACAATTACATTTTAAAATATCTTCTTGTTTTCCCATTTACGCCTTAAGGAGGATTTTGGAGGCTTTCACGGCCATTGTCATTATGTAACGTACTTACGGAATTAGACCGTGTTATTGTTTGAGATTGGAAAACTCAACGTCTCGACCATTTTCATAAGGGGCTTCATCAGAAGCTAAGAAAAAGAGCACGATTAACTAAACGTGTAAAACGTGACAGAGGTGAAACTCTTTTGCAAGGAAAGGGATAGAAGAGCACGGTAACTCAACGTGTGAACCACTCCAGAGACGAAAGTCTTTTAGCGAACAAAAGGAGGAAGGGAAACGGAAAGGAAGGGTGGTGGTGGGGTTTTCAAATTAGCGCTTTCCACACGTAGGGTAGGGGATAGTCTTCGTATCGATTTATATTATTAGGGAGTTTGTAAATGTCAATGGTTTCCATTGTTCCTAAGAGCTGTCCGAATATGATTCAGTTCAGCGTGGATATTATGGGGTTGGGATATAGATATGTTCATGATCCTTTTCGACGAATCTTTTATTATCTGCAAATCTATATTCTTCTTCAGCAGAAAGTTTTGCAAAGCCATTTCTTGGTTTCTATCGTTGGAAGAGTTTCGCCTGTGGCATGGTTTACACATTGAGTTACCGTGCTCATTTGCTTACCTTCTGATTAAGCCCCTCATGAAAGTGGGCGAAACTTTTGAGTTCTTGAATCTCAATAATGACATGGCCCAATCTCGGAAGTCGTTGGTCACATAATGCATTACCGAGTTAGTTCCTCCATCGATCCTTCGCTCTTGCCATCGTCCTCACTTCTTAGATGGTTTCTCTTGTCTTATGGTGGCTTCACATGTGAGTCTTGAGGTTCCTCCACCTCTTTCCCTCAACTTTTATTGATATTTAACTGTCATGGCCCAACATTATGCGTTATGTGTAGATTTGCAAATGTGCAATATCGTTTTCTTACTCAGATCTTCTTTTTCTATCAGTATGCTGTTTATTTCATAATAATCTTTGTTATTCTGCCTATTCGATTTGTAACTTCTTCATTTATCTTGTGGTTACCTTTAAGTATCGTTTCGAGATATTTGTAATTGTAATGCGTCCATTCTGATTGGTGTAGCTTGCTTGCACATTATCCAACTCATTCTCTATCATCGCGGTTCATAAGCTCTTCTAAATTATGTAGGTGTAAATTTGCAAGGGCAATGTTAGTAACCACAGTGTATGGTTCATTTTTTCTTATGGATGGGTACGTCGATGTTGTTCTCCCATTCTTTGGGAATTTGATGATTATTTGATCTCTGTGGGAATTTATAGCGTAATTTTGTCTTCCCCCGCAGCCTCAATTTCGGATGTGTCCTAGTATAGTATTCCAACCAGAAATTGGAAAGCTATTTAAAATCAGGCCAGCATTGAAAACAGTAAGTCACTTCGTAATTTAATTCATAAAATTACTGTTTGATTGTCATTCAGTGACACTTCGATAATAACCTTCAAATTTGACAGATGCATTGGGAAGTTTGGAAGATATATAAGTTTTTCAAAATTATATATGCTACTATACGGTTTTAAAAACTCAACTATAGTACGTTTTTTTCCTATAAAAATTTTCAAGGTCATGTTAAAATTGGCAAAACTGCTTTTTTTAAATTATTAGAAAATTTATTTTCGTCAGGTTTTTCTGTAAACGACTTTTGTCACTTTGACATTTAAAATTAAATTGTCAGTTTTTCTTTTATGAAACTGAATACGCGTAAAAAACGGAATCTTTTAAAATAAAATGTAGCGAAGTGTGCAGAGGAACTGTTGGATCTGCATCTTAACACACCAGAAGAAGACGTTTACGAAAGATTAGCAAGAACTTTTGATGTAAATAGAACTTTAATGTCTGATTTTAAATTTCCCACCAATTTTTAGTTCTATAATAGTACTTTATGTAACTAGTCCTCAAAGCAAGGCTTTAGGGGGCGAGTCGTAATGTTTCCGGACGAGGCGGAGCGAAGCGCAGCCGAGTCCGTAATATGAAGATGAGTCCTCTAAAGCCATTTGAGGACGTGTTGCATACAACGTTTTTTTGTATTAGCTCTCCAAACATTATAATATGAAGTTTCAATTACTATTAACGCGGCATTATATTAGGAGGCCGCGCGAAAATGTATTTTTCGCTCCCCAAACTGGTTACTTTGGAAACTGTCTAGGATCCTCAAAATGGCCATTTAGAGGCCTTGTAATTAAAGTCGTCATGGCAACTAATGTTTGAGTCCGCTAAAATGTTGCCATGACGACTTTAAGTACAAGGACTCTAAATGGCCATTTTGAGGATCCTAGACAGTTTCCAAAGTAACCAGTTTGGGGAGCGAATACAAAAAAGTTACTAAAGGAAATTTTGGCAACATATATTTTTTAAAGGAATTACAATGCCTTAACAAAACAGTTACATGTACAATTTGCAGATGAACTGTCATTACTTGAAAGCTGATTGACATTAGAATATTATTTACTGATTGTATGAAACCAACTTAGACATGACTTACACTTTTCATGGTGTACTGGATTTTAAATAGCTTTCCAATTTTTGGTTGGAATACTATACCAGACACATCCGAAATTGAGGCTCATATTTGTATTTCATTCTCTCCTGGTTGCTGTTCCACTGTCTCAGTTATCTCGCTGCTTTACCTTTTCTTAAAAGTTTTTCTGAAAAGTAAAAGATGTACCGATTTATTTATTTATTTAATAGGCTGACAAAAACGGGACCAGCCCAGTTACATTTGTCAGCATTCCAACATACAATATAAAATAAAATAATGGCATTTACAGTAGTACATATTATACATAAAAAAATGAAATCAAAATGAAATAACGTGTAGGCAACTGTAGCATTTGCAAAAGACAACCAAATCCCAAGTAAAAGCGCATCAAGACATTGATAGGGATCAGAATTAAGTTAGCGTAAATATCTGTTAGCGTACAATTTTGTAATTTGTTTTTTAAAGGACGTGTAGGGTGCGTCAAATATATTAATATCTTGATCTGAAAGTACACTATTGATACCAGTGAGCATTCTTACAACAGGCGAATTTTGTCTTAAGTTGGTACGAAAAGGCGGAACATACAGCGCGCCACGCGGCCTTGTTCTGTATGCTGGGACGTATAAACCCACAAGGGGAAGCAAATTGGGACAATCAAGTCTATTATTGATAAGTTTATAAACAAATAAGATATCAGTTATTTCACGGCGGTGGTGTAATTTAAATAATTGGAATTCATTTCGAATATGCTGAAATGAGTTGTTTTCTGGATAAGAGTGGTGCTTTTTAAAGTATAAAAATTTCATAAACTTATTTTGTACAGTTTCTATTTTATTTTGATATTTTTTCACTTGAGAGTTCCAAACAACTGATCCGTATTCAAGTTTAGGACGCACAAGAGAATTGTAAAGTACCAGAATAGGCTTAGTATTTCTAAAATTAAATGTGCATCTCATTAAGAAACCTAAATTTCTCAACGATGCATTTACTGCTGAATCAATATGTAAATCCCAACTAAGTGTTGGAACAAAGATGACTCCTAAATCTTTGATTTGGAACTCTCTAGTCAAATTAACCTTATTCATATTATACCCAGAATGAATTACAGATTTGTTCAGTGTGTATATTGTTACGTTCTTAAACGTTCGGGCTATTTAAAATTATACGACAAACATGGGTTCAAATATTTATTTACACACTATTGGATTAATTATTACGATTACTGTTATTTACAAGCACTAACGAACTATCAAGCAGATTACAAATTACTTTTAAACTACGGCACTATTTCTAACAACTATTATTATTTATTTATATCACTCTTAAACACTAACGATGTATTTCTACTACATACGGATTTATTTATTTCACGCGTTTTATTTATCTGGGAGCTCGCCGCTCTGATGTTGAATTCGAACTGAACTACAGGTCTGAAGGCCACGCATTTATATTTCACTGGGGAGATTCCAGAATCATCGCGAATGCACTCCGGCATTCGCAGGTGTTGTTCTCGTAAGCGAGCGTGAGTCATTCAGTACACCTGGTTCTAGGGCGCTTCCCGAGCATTCGACCGCTGTGACTCATATTTCTGCAGCCGCCTCGAGAAGCTTTGGAACGCTCGCGTATTAATCGCCAAGGCTGCTGACTCATCCATCCCTCGGCCCTCAGGATCGTAACACTGCCCCCGCCTTAGGTCGTTCTGTCCCAGAACGAGTTGCGTCGGGTGCCTGTCACTCGCTCTTGTGGGGATTCGATGACGGGTCTTACAGGCGGTGCCTTTCTTGCACACTGACTGGTTGAAGAAGTAGCAGTCCACCGTGGGCTCAATGCTTCGCGCCGGGCTGCAACAGCAGACCTCGATCTGGATGCCGGTCTGGTCGAAGACTACTTCCAGCATGCTGCGTACGACCCTCCAGTCTAACGGATCCAGGCCGCATGCTAATTTCGGCATCGCTAGCCGGGTTTCGCCGTTCTTCACCATCTGCTCCTTAAGGTCCAAAAGAGCAGACCAGAGCTCCTGGTAACTAGGTTTTTCGTGAGACAACCTTTTCGTCACCAGGTAATAAATGGAGCTGTTGCCTTCCTTCAGCTGCAAGGTTTTGCCAACCTGAGGTGCCTGCTCTCGCAGCTGGTTTAACCGGCCAAACTGCTCCCGGAAGGCAGCGGCGATCCCCCTAGACATCCGGAGGTCCTGGGCGACGCAGTGTGCCAGGGAATACTGCCGCAGGGTGTCGAACAGGTCACGCTGCACCTCTGTAGTAACTCCGAATCGCGCAGTCTTCGTACCCCCATAAGCGGCCATAAACTCCTGGAAGGAGGTTCCTCCGGTCCCTAGTCGTCTCAGGGGTTGTTCCGTGACAGCCTCCACTTCCTCATTCGTTCCGGCATATGGGGCCAACCGATTGAAGTGCACCACCCTGCACTTTCCTCGAGGAGGTTTCTGGATTCGGTATACCACGTCATTCAGTCGAGCAACCACAGTGTAGGGGCCTTCCCAGTTTCTTTGGAGCTTCGGGGAGAGGCCACGACGCCTCTGGGGGTTATGAAGCCATACCAAATCGCCAGGCTGGAAACCACCGGCCTCAGCGCGGGCATCATATCGGTCCTTCATTCGGTCGCTGGCACCCTGAATGTTTCGGCGTACGGCGTCGTGGATCTCTTCCATCCGCTTCTTCAGGTTCCCCACGTAGTCCTCGCCGGCCGTTTCTTCGCCAGGCTTTCTTCCAAACTTGAGGTCACATGGCAATCGCAGCTCGCGCCCAAAGAGTACCGTGGCTGGGGTGTGGTTGGTTGTCTCTTGTACTGCCGATCGGTAGGCCATTAGGAATAGGTGAATGTACTGGTCCCAGTCACGCTGATGTTCGGAAACCACCTTGGACAGATGCTTCCCCATGGTTCGGTTCATCCTTTCCACCATGCCGTCCGATTGAGGATGGAGGGCAGTGGTCCGGGTCTTGTGTATCCCCAGCAGCTTGCAAACGTTCTGGAACAGTCCAGACTCGAAATTCCGGCCCTGGTCGGAATGTAATTCCAGGGGGACTCCAAAACGGCTGAAGCACTCCTTCACCAGAACATCAGCTACAGTACCGGCCTCTTGATTCGGAAGGGCATATGCTTCAGGCCACTTGGTGAAGTAGTCCATGCACACCAAGATGTATTTATTTCCCGCTTCGGTTTCGGGGAATGGTCCAGCGATGTCGATGGCTATCCTCTCGAACGGACTACCGACGTTGTACTGCCGCATCGGAGCTCTACGTCTACCAACCGGTCCGTTTCCTGTAGCGCAGGCTTCGCACCTCCGGCACCACTCTCGGACATCATCTTTGCAACTCGCCCAGTAGAACCGGTCTCGGACCTTCTGCAACGTCTTCTTCAATCCAAAGTGTCCCCCAGAAGAGCCATCATGCAGGTGACGCAGAACCTCGGCCACTCTACTCCTTGGAACCATCAATTGTGATCTCGTTGCCCTACCGTCCTCGTCTTCCAAGATTCTAGTCAAGACGTTGTTCTCGAGCTGCAAGGAGTCCCATTGCGCCCAATAGGTCTTCACCGTTGGGTTGGTGGCGGAGACCTCCTGCCAGGTAGGTCGACGGCCATCTCGCTTCCAGGCCATAACTGTGCCTAAGTCGGGGTCGTTCTCCTGGCTGTTCTGCAACTCGTCTAGCTCCCACGAGTCGTCGACTACAGTGGTACGATTGATGGGTACCGCACGACTCTCCAGTCTCGAACAGTGGCTGCAGTCCGCAGGGCAGGGCCTCCTGGACAACGCATCGGCGTTGCGGTGGGCTGTGCCAGGTCGATGATTTATTTCGAAGTCGTACTCTTGTAGGCGCTCGATCCACCTAGCCACCTGTCCTTCAGGGTTCTTGAACTGCAGCAGCCATCTTAGAGCAGCATGGTCGGTCCTCAGCAAGAATCTTCTGCCATACAGGTATTTATAAAAATGCTCCACGGACTTGACTACTGCCAGAAGCTCCCTCCTGGTTACGCAATAGTTACGCTCTGGTTTGGACAGGACCTTGCTGAAATATGCCAGGACTTTCTCTTGCCCATCTTGGACCTGGGACAGAACACCACCTATTCCGACATTGCTAGCGTCAGTGTCGAGGATAAACTGGCCTTCCTGACGTGGATAGCAAAGTACAGGTGAACTGGTTAAGGCTGTCTTGAGCGTCTCGAAGGCCTCCGCGCACTCAGCACTCCATTCGAACTGTCGTCCCTCTTCCGTTAGACGGGTTAACGGTTTTGCGATGTTCGCGAAGCCCAGCACAAACCGTCGGTAGTAAGTACAGAGGCCCAGGAAGCTTCGCAGTTCATGCTTATCCTTCGGGATTGGCCAATCCTGCACTGCCTTCACCTTACTCGGGTCTACTGCTACTCCCTGGCGGGATACGACGTGCCCCAGGTACTGTACCTCCTTCTGGAAGATGTGGCACTTCTTTGGACTCAATCGCAGGTTGGCACCTCGCAGTCTACCGAACACTTCCTCCAGGTTTTTCAGATGCTCGTTGAAGGATTTGCCCACCACTATGATGTCGTCCAAGTAAATCAGGCAGGTCTGCCAAGATAGACCCTTCAGGACGGTGTCCATCAGCCTCTCAAACGTGGCGGGGGCATTGCACAAACCGAACGGCATGACGGAGAACTGCCAGAGCCCGGTTCCGATAGTAAATGCAGTCTTCTCCCTGTCCGCGGGTTCCATTCCGACTTGCCAATAACCGCTCTTCAAGTCTAGCGTCGAGAACCATCGAGAACCGGAGAGTGTATCCAGGGTATCATCAATTCGTGGCAGAGGGTAGCTGTCTTTCTTGGTCACATGGTTCAGCTGTCGGTAGTCAACACAGAACCTCGTTGAGCCATCCTTCTTCTTGACAAGAACCACAGGGGAGGCCCACGGGCTGCTGGACGGTTCGATGATCCCTTGGTTTCGCATATCTTGGACAATCTTCTCAGCTTCTTCCCGTTTGGCGAGGGGCAACCTTCTTGGATGTTGGCGTATCGGTTGAGCATCCCCCGTATTGATTTTATGTTTAACTACGTCCGTACGGCCGCTGGGATGATCTCCGCACTCGAAGACGTCTTGGTACCGGGCCACCAGATCTTCGATCTTCTTCCGTTCTTGCTGGCTCACGCCCTTGCACGTAGACATCACGGTGTTAATTAATGCCTCTGGGCAGTCCTTCGCCTTGCGGCCGCCGCCACTAGTGATCGTTCTCACAACGGCGGAGACCGGTGTGCACCTTCCCAGGATTGTGTCTCTCCTGACGGTTGCTGGTTCCCTGTTGACGTTCATCATCCTTACTGGGACCTTAAGCCCAGTCTTTACCAACGTCTTCCCAACCAGGATACCATGAGTGAGCACCTTGTCATAATCGGGTTCAATCATGCGCACTACGTTACCCCGGAGATCGCCATCCAGGTATGCCTCCACGACTCTCTCGGTTCGCCCAGGCAGAGTAACATCTTCCGCCAATACCACTTGTACTGCGATCTCTTCTCTTGGGTGTAGGGAAAGCTCCTCCCCACCCACGTGCAACACGCCGCGTCCCAGGTCCAAAGTGAACCCACACTTATTCATGACATCCATTCCCAGGATGAACTCGTCCGCAATGTCAGCAATCAGGACCCGATGCTTGAGGGTTTGATTCCCAATCTTCAATTTCACATCCATCTCCCCATGTGTGGTCACTGCGCCTCCCGTGGCAGTGCGAAGGCGTGTCCTGGTGGGCAGCAGCTCACCCTCGTCTCGTATTACGTCAGACCTGGCGATGGACTTCGTCGCTCCAGTATCCAACAGCAGAGACCGAACTCTTCCATTTATTTTCCCATCAATGAAGAGGCTATCAGGCTGGTGGTGCACGGACGACACATGTATGGGAATCTCCGGGGCATGGCAATCACGAGTCGACTCTCGCCCCTTCTTGTCGACCCGCATTAGTTTTCCGACGGCTCGTCAGACACTCGGGCTCCTTTCTTCGGACAGCGAGCCCTAAGATGACCCATCTCTCCGCAGCTCCAGCAACGGGGCCCCTTCTCCCTGGTCTCCTGCCTTATAAGTCGTCGCAACATGTCCTCCATGGATTCAGGCGCCATCTCCGTCGTGGCGACACCGCGGACACGACCATGTCCTCTGGAAGCACTCCTTGCCGCTTCAAATTCCAATGCATGGGCTAAGGCCTCTCCCAGTGTCCTATGGCGCCCCAGACGTACCGCTTGCTGAGTATCGGCGTCTTTAACTCCATCTACGAATGTTTGGACGGCTAGCTGCTCCAGGAAGTCCTCCGGCGCCGATGGATACGCGAGCCGAACCAATCGAGCAACATCGGCCTCCAGTTCTTGCAGAGTCTCCCCCGACTTCTGAATTCTGTTCTTCAACTGGGCACAATGCACATGCTGAAGATGACCATTGCCATAACGCCGTTCCAGACGATTCACCAATTGCTGGAAGTCCCTCTGCTGATTTTCTGGAATCATTTGCAAAACATTCAGAGCATCCCCTCGCAATGTCAGGATCAATGCGGTCGCTTTGTCTGCCATTCCCCAACCATTAGCAACGGCTGCGGCTTCAAATTGCTTCAGGTATGTTGACCATGGCGTTTTCCCATCGTAAGAGGGCAGTTTCATGTGCAAGCCAGATGTTGCGGGCCTTACTGGGGCAGTATCTTGGGACAGAGCAACCTGAGGGGCAGCAACTCGCGATAAGATAGGCTGATTCACTGCAATTGGAGAAGAGCAGCCAGCAGATTCAGAGAGAGCTGGTTGGCCTTGGCCACTTCGTGACTGCAGCTCCAGTATGTCACTCCGAACTCCGGCCAACGCTCTCTCCATATCTTCCCGAAGTTCATCCTTGAGGTCTTCCTGAGTGACTCTCAGTTTTTCCTCAAGTTTTTCTCTAAGATCCTCTTGCGCGGCTCTCAACTGTTCCTTCAGTACTTCCTGTGCTTCCTTTTGACCGGCTTTCAATTCTTCCTGGCCAACTTGGATCTCTTTCCTAAGATCCTCTTGTGCTTTTTCCGCTTTCTCTTGCGCCTTCTCTGCCTTGTCCTGGCTAACTTGCATCAGTTGCAAAAGTTGGCTTAATTGGGCTTCCATTTTGCTGCTTTGAGATCTCGTCAAAGGTTTGCACAATACTCACTTCAATTTATTTATCTAACCGTCGTTTTATCGGCACTTGTTAAATAATTTATTTATTTTAATGTTTGTTCAATAATTTTCTTATAGCCCCCGGTTCAAAACCCCACACCTGACACCACTGTTACGTTCTTAAACGTTCGGGCTATTTAAAATTATACGACAAACATGGGTTCAAATATTTATTTACACACTATTGGATTAATTATTACGATTACTGTTATTTACAAGCACTAACGAACTATCAAGCAGATTACAAAGTACTTTTAAACTACGGCACTATTTCTAACAACTATTATTATTTATTTATATCACTCTTAAACACTAACGATGTATTTCTACTACATACGGATTTATTTATTTCACGCGTTTTATTTATCTGGGAGCTCGCCGCTCTGATGTTGAATTCGAACTGAACTACAGGTCTGAAGGCCACGCATTTATATTTCACTGGGGAGATTCCAGAATCCTCGCGAATGCACTCCGGCATTCGCAGGTGTTGTTCTCGTAAGCGAGCGTGAGTCATTCAGTACACCTGGTTCTAGGGCGCTTCCCGAGCATTCGACCGCTGTGACTCATATTTCTGCAGCCGCCTCGAGAAGCTCTGGAACGCTCGCGTATTAATCGCCAAGGCTGCTGACTCATCCATCCCTCGGCCCTCAGGATCGTAACAATATCATGTACTTACATTTGGTGTTATTAAAGTATAATTTATTTTTGTTGCTCCAGTCGGTCAGGCAATCAATATCTTTTTGAAACATATCAGTGTCAACAGAAGTGGTGATTTCTTTGAAAATTTTAAAGTCGTCTGCAAATAGCAATCCGTGAGAATATTTTAAGCAAGCATGTAAGTCATTTATAAAAACTAGAAAAAGCAGTGGTCCCAAATTACTTCCCTGTGGGACTCCCGATGTGGTTAAATAAAGATCTGAATTAAAACCCAAAAAGTTAACAAATGGATACCGACCTTCTAGATAAGATTTAAACAAATAGAGTAAATTATTAGAAATTCCAAAATCAAATAATTTTTTAAGTAGGATATCATGATTGACTTTGTCAAAAGCCTTGGCAAAGTCGGTATACAGTGTATCTACCTGTCCCCCTGCATCCAAAACTCTAGTTACAAAATCTGTAAACAAAACTAAATTAGTATTAACCGATCTATTTTCAAAAAAGCCATGCTGTTGGGGTATAATTTTATTCTTAACATGATAAAAAACTTTATTATATAGTAGTTTTTCAAATACCTTAGCTGGGACAGATAAAATTGATATAGGTCTATAATTTTCTACATGTGCTTTATTTCCAGTTTTATGTATAGGAGTTACTTTAGCTAATTTGAATTTGTCAGGAAACGTGGTTGTTTTTAAACATTTATTAAACAAGATAGTGAGTGGATATTGAAGTATTTCCCAACAAGCTTGAAATATGTAAGGGGGAATACCATCAGGACCAGAGGATTTTTTGGGTTTCAGCTGCTTCAAAGCTGCGGCAACTTCCTCTACTATTATGAATGAACGAATAACCTTTCCAACCTGCTATCACTAAAATCACTGAAAGCAGTTTTAATAACATCCATTTAAATACTTTAATTTAGAAACAGAAGAATGATCCAATTATGTGGTACAAATTCTTGATAAACTGGAGTTGACATTTCTACTCCATGGAGTCAATTTTAAGCCATTTATACACCATCTGAAAACTATTGAGAAAGATGTATCAACTATTTTCTTATAAAGATGAGCGTGAGAGCAAATGTCTAGAAAGTACATGAAAGTCACGAAAATTTAAATGTTTATCTGTAACTTTAACAGCGTAGTGTGTGTGTAATATAGCGGCTGAAAATGTATTTATTTTCTTAGCCATCTAGATAAAGAAATTTGCAATCGTCGATTTTAGTAATTACATCTAAAAGGGTCCGTGATGACATGAATTACCGCAGTGGGTGTTTTCTTAGCACGAAAGTTGAAACTTTACATGCAATACTAGCCGCGATAGTAATTGATTCCTTTTCATCCATAAATAGTCGCGTTGTAATGTGCAAAATTATACACAAATAACTGTAACCCACCTGATAATATTTATACGACTGCACTGATATATGAACATTGTTATCTTAAAAGTTGTACTAGGATGATTCATCGCAGCGGAATAGTACACAATGGCTGCCCACGAATGTCAAACAATTAGTTCATCTTCTCAGCCACCGATTTAATAATGAAGTAAATAAAGGAGGCAAGGTAAAAGTTAAATACTCTTATCACGTTTCCCATTATCAACTATTTTTTTCCACTGCTATTTAATTTGGCAAATTGAGCATTGAAAGTATTTCATATAAACTTAAAACACGAAAGTGTCAAAATATTGGATTTACCTGACGTTCAAAGCACCGACAGAAAATATCCCAAAATATACCAAGTGTAATTGTTTGCAATAACGTTCCTAATTGCTTGGAGATTCTTCCTCCATAATTTTGGTATGCATACCATAGATTATTCTTACGTAAATAATCTCTTTTGTATATATTTTTAAGACGTTTGTGAAACTTTAAACGCAACTTAGTACTGTTTACACAATATACATAATATCAATCTTTATTTTGCATATTAAAGAAAATAAAGAGGAATTTATTCCAGGACAGTTTCCAATTTCATTAACTACTCTAAACAATAATATTTAATTTTCAGTACTGTTAATTAATGTTTTATGAATTTGAAAAAATCAGCTGGAATGATTTTTGAAACTATCCTTTTTAAGGTTCCTGTCATCAAAGTAAAGTTAACATCACATTGTAAGAAAAATAAAAGCTTGTCTATACCATCACGAAAAAATGAGACTTCTCCGTGCCAGTACCGCGAATGCGGCACAAACAATAAGCTTGAGGTAGGTGCTGGCACCTCAGTGGTAACAAGTAACAAGTACGATCATCCACAGAATGTTACAAGTGCGCTAGCAGCCTAGACGCTGAGAAGTTTTCCAGGTGTAAAATGCAACAATTTTTCTTCAAACAATGGCTCAGAAGCGGACGTGCAAGTGCTGTTGTGGGGGTAAGAAATGGCAAAATTTATGCGAATGCTAAAATCATAATGTTGGGGTATTAAAAGTGTTTGTGCAGTCGAGAATCCTAATAGAAGACTAAATCGTATATGATGCTATATCGCAGTGTTGGCTAAAGAGTTGGTAATCTGTAGTTGAAGGTATAATGTATATGTAATTGCAAAAACAAGGTAAAATAATTCTTTTTTGTATTGAATATTAATACCGCCGAGGCAATTTTGAAAAACCAATACCCGCTTACAGAGGACGTAGACATAGACTGATTGATGGTAGATCTGTTACCAACAATGAAAATTTATTAATAGCTAGTTTACAGATTAAAAAAAATATATTTAACAGGCTTACACTCAAATGACATTAAATCAACGAAAAATTCAAAAGAAATATTCAAAATATTTATGTATAGACATCGAAAACGTACACTTTTTTGGATATTGTGATGCCAAATACGTATGTAAGTTATGGTTACTCTATAAAAATATATTTTACTCTAGAACCATTTCGTTTTATAGGGTTTGTGGTTACATTTTCACATATTCATTTTGCTCTGCAAGTGTTAAGTGTTCAATGAACTTTTCTCTAAAAGCTTCTCCGTCTAAAATTACGGTATAAATTACTCGGAAAATATCCATTTTAGTATTTTACTTCGAAAGTGTTTCGCATTAAGAGTACAGAAAAACTTGAAAATGTATTAAAAATACACATAATCGCACTGAAGGCATTAGAATTCAAAAATATTAATGAATGCATTTCTTCGGAGATTATCAGATAATAATTATACAGAACTTCGTCAAAATGTTGGTAATTTAAAAATTCTGCCAATATTTGATAGTGATCGCAAACCGAAATAAATGATATCGATACAAGTATAGTTCATTCACTATAGATATCAAGTGATATTCAATTTGTTGACATGGCAGTATGTAAAATTGAAAATAAACAAAATATGTCTCTTTTCCACGGCCGGGAGTAGAAATCAGTTTCTACTCGTAGGTTACAAAAACTGCTGTATAAATAACACATTTTCTCTCTAGAGAGAAAATATGAATATTTTAATTATAAACAATATAAAAATAATCATGTATTTTATCATGGTATTCATAACATAAACACAATTCAAGGCTACTAAATATTGCAATATAATTCCGATTGACTGTATTGCGATGAAAATACTTGTTTCTTGTGTTCCCACTCCGAGTTGTAGAAAAAATAGTATAAGTATACACGGTAGAATAGAAAGCCCGCGGCTTTCCAAATTACTTACAACCTGAGAAAATCATACATTTCTCTCCCCTGGTCCATAACGTACTATTCCGAGCAGCAAAATTTGTGCTCAATCCTTTGTGAAGTAACTTAATTGCGAAAATATGTATGTCACAATATTTACTTAAGCTACAAAACAGCCAGTTGTGCCATATCAACAAGAAAAAGCCGAATGCAATTAAAAGATAGTGAAATTCTATAAAATAATATTTCTTCTATAAAATAATATTTCTTACAGATAAGCCTGACCCTAATATTCAAAAATTTTGGAAGCTTTAGTAACGAGAAATCCCTGTAAAACTCAAAACTTGTGGGAATGCAAAACAGGCAAGAAAATGGCATGGACTTGCTCCTTACCATTGTCAGTATAACTCTATTGAAACGGCGTGTGGGTTTGCTAAAACGTATTATACCAAATCTTCAACTTTTATCAAAAAATAAGGTAGTACATTTATGAAATGAAGTCCTATCAAAATTTACTGGCATAAACTGAAAAAAAGCATTGAGCACTGCGAAAAGCTTATAAAAGATGATTGCGTCAAGTTCAGGGGTAATTGTAGTGTAAAGATATTCTTCCAATTATAATTTCACTTGCTGAATCTGATTCAGCTTCAGATGTAGCTGATCAAATTCATAGATAGAGTGTATGAATGAACGATTGAATTTCGGGCCGCGTTAGATATTTAGAAGAACATTCTGCTTGTTTTGTATTACTTGAATGGTGAATATCATAATTAGATAATATGTTGATTATAGTTAGCGTCATTCTTATTTGTACAGTCTCAAAATGTCAGCCTAGCTAAAAACTCCAACAAATGTTAAATTTATATCCATGTTGATATAAGTCTTTATAAAGAAAATATCCTATTTATCTGGTTTTACATAATACTTATCGACTATTAGCAAAATTCTTAAGATCATATGCTTTACTATATCTTTGACTAAATGCTTAATAGCTGCACTTATGTTATAATTTCAATAGTTTAACTAAGTAATTAATTAAGTTTAATGTCTCTTATAGAATGTTATAGTTTAAATATAAAATTGTTACGCTAGAAGAAATATATTTATTGATTTGTGGGTGAAGAAATTTAGATACTGATACATTTGTTAAGTTGTTGTAAATATAGTATGATTAAAAAATATTTTCATCTAGTATGGCTATGGAATAGTTTCTAATTTATGAATGCAACTATAACTCACATACAAATCAAATGTCAAGTTTGACATGTAAGTATAAAAAAGAAAGTTGCATTTATAAATTAGGAACTATTCCATAGCCATACTAGATGAAAACCATTTTTGATCATACTATATAATTTCTAGGGGTTATTTTGTAATCTGACAAAATTTCGCAACGATAACCTGACCTATTTCGAATATATATAACACTAACAATTTTTTAGTGACATACAGTTAAACTACATATCCTCCTCATCCTCTGTCCAACGTTCTTCGTAAAAACGTGGTGACATCATGGTACTTGAGCTATTGCTTCGATCCATGCTGCTCTATCTTGTGCTTGGTGAGATGCTTCACAAAATGTATATCCAGCTATTGATTTAATTTGATCAGTCCGCATCCCCTTTTTTACTTCCCTCATCTAAAAGACGAAGGAAGTATTGTAATCGCGAAAGAAGCACCTTTCGAGATTTCTCCAGATCTTCACGTTTCAGGGTCCCTAGATGACGAAAAACAGGTTTTCCCAATTTCGTCTGTCTGTTGGTATAACTCAAAAATTATTTGTCGGAGGAAGACAATATTTTGCCTACACATTATATATCTACCTGGCATGAAACCGAGAAAATTTCAAACAAATATATACAGGGTGAGCACCTTAAAAAATAAAATTTTGTTGTTTTTTCATTTAACTTAGTAATAGATACAAGTAATTTTTTCAATTTTTCCCTTTCAATATTCCACAAAACGTTGGGGCTGCATACGCGGTCCGCCTGCCGTTCGAATTCGACTACCGGTGACCTTGTTTTATTTGAAAATTTATATAATTTATTAGAAACGTGAAGATATTTTTACTCCTAACTTAATTTGATTTTTAAAATTACTTAGTGTCACAATGTCGACGCGGGAAGTTCTGGGTAAAGCCTTTTACAGATTTGTTACTGTCTACGTTTCTGCCGCATATGGGGCAATAGGAAAAATTTGTGTATTAATAAGTCGTAGTTTGGTGTTTTTTGTAATAGTGCTGTCTTTCCAGATTTTGTTTAATTTGACTGTTGCGTTCTTTCCTATAACAAGACGTCTACAGATATTTTCTTCGCATCCCTCACTGTTGGTCATTATCGAACCCAGATAGTTGAATTGTCTTACTGTCTCGTATCATGCGATGTTTATGATTTGAGGTTGATTGTTTCTAGTTCCATCAAGTATCAAGACTTTTGGTTGATCTCATAAATTACCCAATAATACAGAAATAGAAACAAAACTTATTTGAGTGGACTGGAACTGTCACGGCGGCTGGATTTTCCGTATCCAAAATAGGCGCTGTTGTTGGAGGATCTGTCAAACAAGTTGCAGGATCTGTCAAACTGATGGCAGTGGAAACGCAAATCACTAGAGTACCTGTATGTAAGATAAGAGTAGAGCAAACGATCACATTTAGCGATCCATCGTGCGACGTTAGTCACTATTTCACAGTCGACTACATTAATAGTGAAGTTAGTTACAAATGTCATAAGTTACAGTTGACTATGAATTCAGTATGTAGCCGCGGTAAGGAGTTGAAATTATATCATTTATGCCATGTAATACACTTTTATCTACCCCAGTGGGATAAGTAACTCATTACCTCACTCATTTGACACTGTTTCCATTAGGTAATGACGCTCATTACACCACTCAGTTATATAATGGCTGCATTACCTAACTGAGTGGTGTAATGGCTTCATTACCTAACTGAAACAGTGTCAAATGAATGACGTAATGACATTTGCCTACTAAAATATTTTGAAAATGACAGATCTGACATTTTTCTTAATACACTTTTCTCAATTTTAGGCAGTTGTAGATAAAATTTTGTACAATACATGTGTGATAATGCATCATTAATATACTTGTGTGTTTACATAACTCGTGCTACGCACTTGTTCGTAACTTTACACACACGTAAATTAATGATGCTCCTATCCCACTTGTATAGTAAATATTATCAGAAGTAATACTATAACTACTTTGATATTATCGGGTTATATGTCGATAACTTGTTGCACAATAATAAAAGAGTGTCAGTTTGGCAGGTTAAATAATCCGACCGCGCCAGCGGGAGGATTATTCTGTCAAACTGACACGATTTGTTATTGTGCAGGAAGTTTGAGACGTATAACCTGTTCGAAGTACGCATTGTATTCGATTTGATTATTTTTTGAGTAAATTTTAATATTAAGAACAAATAAATATTTTATTGGCAGCTCGATTTGTTTGTATTAACCTAGCTGTAAGTCATCTCCATGAAAACAACATCAAGTTGATAAAAGTTATGTATTGCGTTGCCTAGTGAAGTTACTATAGTATAATCGATTTTGTATAATCGAAATTATACAAGATAACTTAACTAAATCCAGCCTTCTGATTGGTTGAAATATCTACGAAAAAAATAATCTATTAAATAGTAAATACAGTCGTCGCAAGCCAACTTTATATTCATTTGCAGTCTCATCTACACATGATGAACAGAGATTGAATAATATTTAAATGTGAGACCCCTAATAGTACTTCAATCTTATTTTTTATAAATGTTTATCTCTCTACATAACGTTATCTCTACATAATTTTAAATTATACAAATTTAAAACTACAAGTAAGAAGGTGGGATACATATATGTATATTAAGGTTTTACAACTCGTACATTTACTTGGGAGAGAGACTCGCTTCAGCTTATCCAATGAGCTATTTATTAAACGCTTTCTTTAAAATACGGATTAATAATAATAATGTTTATTTCCAGAAAAAAAGAGAAATCTTACATAATACAAAAAAAAAATACAATTTCCCTGGAAATTCGAGGGCAGTCAGATGACCTCCAAGAAACAGAGGACCTTGCTCTTCCCTGCCACCGACAATATAACATAATAGTAATTTGCTTTACAAAGGGGGTTTAATAAGATTATAATTGTTTAATGCCACGAAGAAACAAAGTATTGCCAATAACAACATAAGATACATAACAATAATAAAAATATGATATAACCGAAGAGTAGATAATGAACACATATATAGATGTGTATACAGCATTATTCAATAATTGTGGAATTGTTAAAGAGCCAGTTTTTAATACGATGTTTAAATGAAGTTAGTGGTAAACATTTAAATAAATTAGGTACTGAATTTTACAGTAAAGATAAGGAGGAGTTTTTGTCAAAATTACTTTATGATAAAATACCAAGCAATGCAACATACGACGTTTTTCCATGTTGAGCCAACTAGTTTCTACTATTTTGTGGGATATATGTTCTCGGCGTCTAACACCGTGGATAAGTTTGAAACAGGAATTCTGAACAATTTGTATTCTTCTTTTAGTTGATTTATCAATACAGGGTCCGTACACGGTATCACAATAGTTAAACTGTGACAACACGAGAGATTCGCATGGAAGCGTTCTTATTTTCTTATTTAAGACTTGTCTATTATTATAAATTAATTTAAGATTTCCATAGGATCGACGTATACAGTTTTTAATATGCTGACGAAATCTAAGCGAACAGTCTAGAGTAAGACCTACATTTCGGGCACTGTCTTTAATAGGAATTATTGTATCATTTATTTTGATTTGAATAAGCGGCAATACTGCAGATCTAGTATTTCTACCACCACATAAAATAACCACAGATTTAGCAGGATTAATTGTAAAATATTGTAAAATATTATCAAAAGATATGAATACCACTATTGCGAACGTAACAAATTTATATAAAGTTATAACAGTACTAAAACAGAGTTTGAAATATGTACCGCAAAACTGCAATAATTCTGACAACTGGCAACAAAGTCACTAATTTCAAAAATCTAAATCGGGCAGTCCACCCATATTTTTTTTGCGTTTGCTGTACTATTCTCTAACTATATACAGGTACTCTACAAATCACTAAACTTTTATAGATAACTTACGCTCATGTTAGTTTTTGTCGATGTTTACAGCGCCTCCGGTGGTTGGAAGCGCAATTAAACCAATGAGCGGCAATTTTGAAATTTATAAAGTACAAAATGCACACAATTTTTGCGTATACTTAATGCTAAGATCAAACTCAACGTCGGTACACTGTGAAGATCAGATGTTTGGGTTTGCTGGTGATATGAAATAATTCCTAAATAATCATTAAACAATACAAGCAATAAAAAACATGAATATCGAGAAGTGTATTAATATATATGCAGTGAGAATAATTATATATAATTAGACATAGGGCATTTACCTAATGTTACTATGGTATTTGTAAACAAAATAACAATACAGTGACTATAGAAAATAATTGAAACTGGATTATTTCATTGTAATTTCAAAATCGACAATTGTTACTTATTGGTAAACTGATTAATGCTCAAATAAAATTGCTAATGTATAGTCTTATATTATTCACGTATATATGTATAGCTTATACATTCGTATAGAGTCATAAGTTAAAAGTTGAATATTACAAGTTAAATAATGCTATCGTGTAATAGTCGCCTTGCGTTCTATCAAAGCTTGGTCTTCAGGAAATAAATCCAAACACAATTAGAAGCAAGTATGTAGAATATAAAGCAACGTACATTATGCGAATGGTATAGGTACTCTACAACTAGGGTGACCACCTTTAAATTTATACAAACCCTGAGATCCTTCGTGAGTAAAAAAAAAGGTTTTCTTCAATGAGAAAAATACAGAATGTTTATAGAAAACAAAAGCAACCAAATAAAAACAATGTTTTTATTCCTTACTATTAATGGTTATATTATAATACAGGGTGTAACCAAATACTTGCCCATATCGTACGTCACAAATTGGCCAAAAACAAAAATCATACTCGTATAAGCATAGTTTCTATTCTCAATCTTTACGGAGATACTAATGGCACTGTAAATTGGAAAAGGATATTCAAATGAAAATTGACAAATCTTATCTACCAGTAGAAGGCTTATTTATGGAAAGGTTTTTAATTTTTACGTACGGCTTTAAGAGATTAAAATTAGCAACTCGTGTAAATGTTTGTATTAAAAATTCTTAACGGACCAAAATTTGGTTAAAAAATGTATTGGAAACCTTTTTTGAAAATGTTTTAGGTCGTTATAATTTTTTCTTAAAACCAACAGTTTTTTATAAAACAAATACATTATGGGTTGCCAATTTCAACACCATAAAGCCATATACGTTTTTTTTAAATCTTAAGCAAGTCTTCTATTGATAGAAAATATTTCCTTGAAAAGTGTCTCATTAAATTTAGTACGGTTATCCATATATTTTCTAATTTGTTTTACCAAAAAATTGTGTTTTTTTTTGTTTATATACGAGTATTTTTGGTATTTTTGTGATTTAAATTACTAAAAATATAAGTAGAATAGGCATTCTTTGTATTTATTTGTCATATTTGTAAAATACTTCTTCAACCATTAATGATTTTATATTTTGTAATCATAAAGCTAAGAGATAGAGCAACAAGGTCAACACATCACCATGGCACACACCTCATATAATGGTCGCTGCGCAAGTACAAAAGGCGCGCTCCAACTTTGTATACCGAATCCGGGGCAAGTTGAGCATTGTACCGCCAGATGCAAGCGCATAAAGCACCAGCCTCTACACCGCCAGGTAAAATGAGATTATCGATAATACATACATACAATAATCAAGCTTATGCTAATATTATGCATACAATAGTGTTCAGGGGTACTTGAGAAACAGCTAATATGCTAAGGGATGCATCAATAAATATGGTTGAGAACCGCTGTCCTAAAGGTAACGGTTTTGGAGATAATAACGAATTTATTCAAAAAATACTCAATGTTATCTAAAAATTATGATTTTTGTAAATTACTTTAAGAGTGCGAAATGACAATTTAAACACTTGAATGCGAACACAATAAACAACGAGGTTTGAAAAGAAAAATGGAACCATTATTGACTCACGAGATAAGAATCACGAAATAACGAAAAATATATAAGTACATACATTACGTCTGTATCAAATGAAATTAGATTAAAAACAAAACGAATACTCAAAAAGTCTGTACCTAATTACCGATATGAAATAGGTTGCTGAATACGATTGAACCTAGAAAGAATCTAAAGTAACAGTTTTGCTTTTTAGGTATTAAAGGGTTGAATTCGAAATATAATCCTATTATTTAAGAAAAGGGCAAATAGCAAGAGACATGATGCGTACGCGCCGCGCGCGAAGTTTGCGGCTATCATATGAAACATATCTTATTTTTATTGATATAATTGATGGTTAAGTTACATTTAGACATTACAAAATTAGTGCAACCCGGAGAAGTTATTACAAAACCCGGAGCTCGGAGACGCGGTGTAGAAAACCTGAGACTCCCGGTGAAACCCTGAGAGGTGGTCACCCTATCTACAACAGAAGCTTCTCTTTAAATTCAACGCCCTAGATACACAATCAAAAAAGAAGTCCACAAGAATTCTTACACGCAAACGAAGCTACAGTAAAAATGTAATTAATCTTTTAGACTAGTGATGACTTTAATCAGACCTCAGCAAGAGACAAAAGTGACAGAATTTACATCGCGCAGGCGTACGAGAAAAACAAGGCCAACTAAATCAGGGACTTTGTTCCTATAGATTTAGTTGGCCTTGGAGAAAAATCGCTGCTGCTGACATCTATGGATTGGAAGCGAAATCTACAGCGTAGATTGTTCTCTGCATGTCATTTTTTGGCAGTGGTCTATTATGATATGTTTTATCGGACTTTTTCCACTGTCTAGGGTGTATATCACACGAACTTTCGGGAGTTTTGATCTACTCCCGTCTTCAGGTGTTCCCGGTTAGTCCTGAGAAGGACTGGTATTGTACACGTCTTTATACGTAAGCTCGTGCATCCCCCGGGGTTTGAACCCGGGACCGCTGATCGCTGTGATTACTAGTCTGCCACTCTTATCACTAGGCCACCAGCCACAGCATAGACATGAACCACAACAAAGGCTTCCCATTTAGCTGAAACATCTACACAAGTGTAGTAATTTGTGGTGGAAACTTCAAGTTACATTCCAGACATTTCTTTAAAAAACGCGCTAGCAAGATACATACGTCATTAAAATAAACATGTTTTGTGAAAAAAAGTGGTTCCCGTTAACTAGATTTCACGGTACATTGTGATTTTTCGCGTATATAAACGTTTGTTAATATGTTTTAATTTGCTCCAAGTTAGCAATTAAAGACAAAAAGGCTGAGTGTGAAGTTTCTAATTGTATACCCAATAAATGTGATTCTTGTGATCAGCTTCCAGGCTCTATTTAAAAACATGGACTCTTTCGATTTTGGCGTCAAATTAAAAAATGTGCGATTACACAGTGAAGACCATCAATATATTTTTAAAAATATACTAGTATATAGCAAACACTTCGGCAAAGAAGGTTTTTGGTGAAACACCCCAATGAAGAAACTTTTACGCAGTCATATCGATGTTTACCCTAAGTTCTTTTTGCTGCAAAATCCATGTGATTGTAGACTATGTGCTAACTAAGAATTGTTGTATAAAATTTAAAATGTCTGAAAATCTTTAGGTGAACTATCTACTGCACCTTATCTTACGCGAGTGAACAGCACTAACATGAATTGATTAATCATCTCTTTGATTACCGAAAATTCGATACTCCTACGTCATCTCAGACCCTAGAAATAGTTGCAAGTCTCCCTTCGAAAACTCAAGGAAGAGGCCCTACAATGATTAAAATGATTACCTACCCCAGAGACACCCATAAAGAAGAAATGCAATAGTGAACGTTCCGAAACAAGCTTGGTTAGGAAAAGGAATTTGTTGCTATCTCCCAAGTTTCCGTTTGTACCGCTCCAGCATTCCGCATAGAAAGAGTACATTTATATATTTTTTATTGGTTTAATTTTTATAATAATTTTTTTTATAAATTAACCTCTTTTTCAAATTACCAAATTGTATGTAGAAAATTGATTTTTGAGTTTTTGGATGGTCACTATATTTTATAATTTTGCAACTAATAAATATTTACCTTTTTTTGCGTTTCTGATCTGATCCCTTATATGTTTTTTACACACTTGTATTTTTTAAGTTACGATTCGAAAATTGTGAGTCCATTTCAGATAAAAAACGCAAATGTTCTCCAGTTTCAAGCAATTCTGGAGTAAACCGTTTATTTGTAATTTTAAGTCATTTAGACTCTTTTCTAGAAAAGAGGCGGTTTGTTCTAAGTTGTTTGAACAAATCGGTAGACTTAGTAAACTTAGTATTAACATTTAGTAAATGACAGTGTACTTTTTAGTAAACATTTTCACCTAGTGTTCAATTTTCATGATGGTTTTGATTTCTGGAAATTTGCCGTCTGAATTGTCGAGTTCTTTTTTGCTTTGAAAATCGCACATGGGCACGAGGTGTATAGCAATAAATAATGCATGTATTTAGGTAGAAATAACAAGACAACTGGAATAGTGTGTTTTTTCAATACAATAAATATTTCACAGTTCTTCCACTTGTTTTTTGCATTTATTTCGACCAAAACAGATTTTCCTTGTGTTCTTTGATTAATTTTGCAATTGTTTTCTTGTGCATAAGTTTTGAAAGCGGAATTAGGTAACTATTAAAACATCAGTTTTTTTGGTTAACTGATGTTCTTTGTTTACATTTCCCGCTATTGGTTCCCCATGAACACGAGAGGGCGTTTCTGACGCTGTTGCTTTAAATTATACGGTAGATTCATTCTATTACAATTATTGGTTTTCTATGGTTTGTCTTGATTCAGTTTGAGTACGCACTTCGCACTTGTAGTTTTGAGGTCGTGCAGGATGTACTGCAGATCTTCTTTCAATTCCGACAGCACTAGTGTTGTCGGCGTACCTCAAGTTGTTTATTTTGGAGTCTTCTACATATACCTATACTTATATAAAGATTAATTTTAATTTTGACATTGCCAATTGATATCCAAAGTGAATGAACTGCATACAATTGAAGATATGCAAGAATATAAATATTTATTCGTTATTGATACTCATGCAGAGTAGATGTGTGTGTGTGTGTGTGTGTGTGTGTGTGTGTGTGTGTGTGTGTGTGTGTGTGTTGTATGGCTAGTGATAGGAAGCCTGGTGTTAGAATTTTCAGGTTGCGCTGCGCCTCTGACGACTGTCACCGAAATAACAACCGGGACCGACGGCTTAATGTGCGATTTCACTACTACCAAAGAATATAACGGGTGTTCATAAACAGTCGTCATCCCAGTAGGTTTTGACTTCAGAAACGTACGTCTATTAAAATTGAGAAAAAATGCGCTATGACAGTACTCAATGACGTTTCATTGTGTTGCACGAATTAATCAAAGACATAACATTTTGTTTTTCAAAGCAACTGGGATGACGACTGTTTATGAACACCCGTTAGATAGATAATGTTTTAAAATCAAAATTAGATAGTTTTTGTCATAGCTCTTATTTTCATTAAAAATAAATTCTGAATTGTTTGAACTTCATGTGTATTTTTCTCAAAACAATTGTTACCTACGAGGGGCACTAATTTTTTTACATCATCATTTAACTGGTGAAGAGATCTATCAAAATAAGGGGGAAAATTGAGTCTTTTTAAAAAATAAAATGACGTGTTTCGGGGTTTTCCCAAAAAACATTTTCTAATTTGTTAATTCTTAATTCAATTCGTATTGCTTATTGATAAGGAAATCATCATTCAAAGACAAAATGTCTCAATATTGTACCGATGGTTCGGAGTGCATGTTTTATAATTGTAGCGTTTTTGAAACTTAAGGGTGTCTAAATAAAAAAATCCGTTGAAGCGTGCTTTGAGCAAAATTTTGTGTACATTCCGCAGGGCGTAACTTGTAGTACTTGGAGCTGTAAAGTACAACCTCCAATTTGCGATTAAGTGTCTGTTGTAAGTGTTATAATTCAAATATTTTGAGGTTGTGTTGATTGCCTACCGAGTGAAAGCAAAACCATTTTTAACGTTTAACCGTGGTTTGTTGCTCAGCTAGATATAACATATTTTGCAATATATGCGCTAGCAACATTTTTAAAGCACACTTGGCCCGATTTTTAGACGCCCGTTACTTGTGGAATGAAAATTCTACAATTGAAATCGTCGAAAATATTATTTTTTGTACTCTGGTGTAGTTAATGTTAAATTATGCACTCATGATGTCATAATGACAGTTTTACCACACAAGAGTTTTAATATTTTTATTTGTTCCTCACTTGTAAACATCAATTTATCAAGTCACTGTATTCATCTTGAAAATGTTTCTTAACTGGCTAGCCTGTAATTTTTTTACTGGCTAGCCAGTAAAATTTTACAAGCGTGCTCATGGATAAATGATAGCGTGCAAAGCCAGATTTGTTTTCATTAGTATGTGTCATATTGATGAATTTAGTTGCTTGACAGTTTGAGTGTGAATAAACGGTAAATTTATAGTTATTTACAAGTGAGGAACAAATAAAATATTCAACAATACACGCAAGGTAACGGGTTTTACTGGATCCAGAAGGTAACTGGCGAGCCAGTCATATCCTTCTGTCCGCCAGTAAAAACCCTCTTACCAAGCTAGTAATGTTAAATACTATTATCTTCATCGGAGTTGTAGACTATTTACCAAAATAAATTTGAACATCGTTAAGAGCTTTATTGCCCCACTCAGAGTGGTAATGGATATTACCGCACTCAGCGCGGTTATAGATGATATTCCCGCACCCTTTTTTACACAACAAAGAATACATTGAACTAGAATTTTATTATTTAACATAAAATATTGGACAATACAGGTTTGCTTATGGTATTTAACGAAACACGTTTCGTTAAGATGCTTATAATCAAACTGGTATCGTTAATATCTATTATCTTCATAGGTGTCCTTATAGACTATCAACCAAATTAATTTTTGTGTAGTTAAGAGCTTTATTAACGCACTGATATTCCCGCACTCAGTGCTGTAATGGATAGATATTATCGCACTCTTTTTATATAAAAAAATCTGGTGTGATACACTCACACAACTTCCTTTTACAGTGTTCTTATAATTAGTCAAAAATTTCATTTTTAATTTTTAGCCATTTGTCAAAAATTTTCAAAAATTACAAATACTACAAAAACGGTACAAAATAGAGCGTTAGTTGAAGAGACAAATTTTCTCTAGAATTTTAAGGTGAATTCAAAAATGTAATAATATACCGGGTGTTTTATTTAAAATAGGAGTTAATAAAAAAAAATAGAAAAAAAAACAAAAGAAACCCACTTTAGAAGTATTCAACTGGAAAATCACCTATTTCACATCAATACACATGAAAAATGTAAGAAAAATGTAAAGTTTAAAAATAATCGTTAGAGCCGTTTTTGAAAAAATCGAAAAAAACTTAAAAATCACAAGAGTAAACACCTACTTCCGGTTATGCGATTTTCTTCAAAAGCTTGCTGTCTCATCTACATAGTACACAAAACTTATATATGAAGTTTCAACGCCATACCTCTTTTCGTTTTTGAGCTATTCTGTTCACAGACAGACACACACACAGACAGACAGACACACAGACAGACAGACCAATGAAAAAAAATATGTTTTTTGGGATCAGGGGACTCTAAAACGTGAAGATCTGTTGAAAACTCAATTTCGAATTTTTGGGGTGAATCCAATACTTCCTTTATAGTAAAAGGAAGTAAAAATACATCGAACCAGAATTTATTGATGGAGATAAAATATTGAACAATACAGGGCTTATGGCATTTAACGAAACACGTTTGATTGTCGCACAACTCGGCTCGCCGCCTCGTTCTGGCAATCAAACTTGTTTCGTTAAAATGCTCATAATCGAACTTGTATTGTTAATATCTATTACCACACCCAAATAAGTGCGTACTTTTTTTACCGTTCACATTTGTCAAATCATTAATAATCTAAACGGGTCTATCTATCTATCTATTTATCCGGAACGCTCTGAAGTTAACGTTAGTTCAAGGCCAATTAAATTTATAGGAACAAAGTCCCTATGAGGATGTCTCATTCATCTTCCCACTCTTTCTAACTTTCAGAACTGTCAAACGATTAGTTGCGGCAAATTATTTAACTTTTTTGACGTGCAATTGACGCATTTCAAATTTATTACAGACACTTTACAGGTCGATTACCTCAGATAACAATTGTTAATGTCAAAATTAACATTAAAACCACCCTTCATATTAATTTATATAATTTAATTAGGTACTTAATCGTGTGTTCAAAAAGAAATTGCATAAGGGTTGACCATGGAAACTGAAAGTAATGTGAACAGCAAGCTTTAGAATTCATTAACTGTCGTTGTTGTTGTTATAAATTTATATTATAATCTGCTATGGAATTTCCAGAATTTGCTGTCTCTAATCAAGCGTGCTGTTGGCATTAGTTTTGCTTTCCATAGCCAACCCTTATGTAATTTCTTTTTGAACACATGGCATTTGTATTTGTATTTATTTTATAAAGAATGAAGGAAATTTCATCAAAACATACATACAAACACTAACAAGACATCATCACATTCCAATAATAAAACAGTAATAAAGAATATATTATTAAATACAGCAATGTCTATAATGTAAGCGCAGAAACACTAACACAAAAAATAAAATCAAACAGATATGCCAATTAAATGAAAGAAATGAAAACAGAACAATAAGAGAAAGGTATAGATAATAAATAATACAGCAAAAGGCTCCCACCTAAGCAGATTACATCATTCATATTTACATTACATTCAAAACAATAAGCCCTTATTCTAGTGATACTAAATTGAAAGATCATTTTTAAAATACGGATTTGTCTTGACCGCTACTGTAATTTAATTATCATCGTGGGTATGTGGCGCCAAAACGGTCATAACTGGCATTTTCACAGAAATGAAAAAATGAATTTCAAAAAAAAAATGCCCAGGGCGTATAAACTGACGTTTGTCACACAATTCAGTAGGCCATGGAATGTATAATTTAATACCAGATGTTGTTGTGTTAGAACTGAAGCACAAATAAGAAACTCAAAAATTGTTAACTTAAAAACAGTTATAGTTCAAATATAAACAGGCAAATTGTAACTCATCGTCATCTCATAGGGGCACATGGGTTAGGTCTAGTTTCCAATAGTAGTGATTTGTATTTCTCAAAAAAGGCAAATAACGCTGGCTTGACATGTTATAACCTGCATTGTACAGAAAGTACTGTACATAACACTTACATAAAATAGATTGGTATTATGAACTCGCTCTCTTAAAGCTCGACTACGTCTCGTTCATAATATTCGATTATACGCACTTGTTATGTAAATCACTATTATAACATGAAATAAATAAACCAATCGATTTCAGGTACAAATCTCTTCAAGAAATATTGCGTTATAACTCCGATAAGATTACTTATCTTTGAATTGTACGTTTATACAGGGTGTTTCTTTCCATCGGGAACTATAAGAAATACAGCTTCGGTTAAATTATACAAAAGTTGTCTTTTTTGTAGACAAATTTATAGCCGCATACACGAAGCCTTTACTTACGAGGTTTCAATGTCAGCAATTAACAGGGTTTGTTGATGAAGCAGTTTCACTATTTTTTCCTATAATTTTATCGCAAAAGGTTAGTGGGCACTTTAGCCCATAGAGTAAGGTAAAACGGTCGCCTGTCAATGTTCAATAGCTTTTATCAAAATAAACGTCATTTTATTCAAATCAAGAAAGGAGATTATATTAACTGAAAACTTTACAAATAATAAAAAGGAATTTATTTTTAATACCTTATGGTAATAGGTAGTTATTCTTGATATTGATAACGCAATTAACCTAGAAGAACCACACTTCGAAACTATCAAATGTTTCAATAGCAACTAGAATTTTATGTACTGCTTGAGGCTTTCGCGGTTACTCGAATTATTCTCCTTAGCATAGAATTTCGGGTTAGACCGCGTAGTATTTGTATATGAACACCCAGCATTTTCTGGCTTAATGTGCCTTGCACCTTGTGAAGTCGAGCAAAAACCCGCGCGATGGCCATGCTCTTTGGTGGCTCGTGTTGTTTGAGTATCTTGAGAACGAGGATACTTAGGCAGATTTTGCCGTTTTGCTGTTTGTGCATCCATATTCACTAACGTTTCGCAAGACCTTGCAGCTTGCATCATCAGAGTGAAAGTCGCACTAAGAACCGAAGGTCGGTGTGGAGCTATTTATAGTCCTCTGTGCCAGGCGCGCGGAGTGACGTAACGCTGGTTGGTCATCCGAGTGCAACGTAATCCGTGGGGCGTGATCGTATGACGCACAGTGGTTGTAATGCTTTAGATCGTGTATCACAGGGGTCCACGTTTTACTAAGTTTAAAGCCATCTTCCCTGTTGATATTATTTGGATGTTTTTCTATTTCTATGGCTTCACGTATCACTCGCGGAAATAACTAGAATTTTCTAATGTGTCTAATATAAATGTTACTGTAGATAAAAGATAATCTTCTGCAGTACAATCGAACGTAAAGCATTGCATGCAGATCTTACATAATCAGACGTTATTTGACTTGTCCTCTTTATCACTACGCTACGCTCGCTCTGCCATAAAATAAACTCGTTCAATAAATCCCTACATTAAGTACTTCATACATATATAACTATAATAGCTACAGTTAAGCTAAAATGTTAGGTATTAAATAGCCATAGATACAAAACAAAGGTATACTGCAATTTTTCTTTCTTTTACTTCATAAAATATTGGGCCTAATCATGATTTTTTTCGAACTCGAGATTTTTGTGGAAATGTCCATTTTTGTGTCTTCTCGTTCAGAAATGGTGGTTTTCGAAGTGATGCATGTGTTAGTTTGTGAGCCTGTTAGTTTATTAGTCTGTCTGTGTCCTCTCTACAGCCCAAACAGTGCAATTTATTGGCCTCAAAATTTATATCTTTGTTTTTAAAATAAATTTGAATATCCCAGTAATTTTTGGTTAAAATCGGAAAACCGTTTGTTTTCTCGAAAGATTTTATAACTGTGTGATAAAAATTAAATTTTATAGAGCAAGATGATATAATTATTATGTAACTCGACACAACTTTTGTTCAAAAAGATTATAAGAATAACGGTTTTTCGAAAAGTAGGAAAAATAAAATCTCACTAAATCTTTCTCCAAAACAAATTGGAATAAACATATTTAAAACTGTTATATATTACATAATTATCTATAACTTTTGTGAAAATCGGTTTTTTGTTAGTATAGTTTTTGTAAAATCGCAAATTTACATTTTTACAAACTTTAAAAGAAAGTCGTGTGGTGACCACACTTTATTTTTTTCATATAGAAAAACAATCTAGAGAAACCATCGACAACAAGCATTGTCAGTAGATTGCATTGTGTTGGCATATAAACTTCTGGTTATTATTACTTCCTTCGTCTTTCAGAAGGTAATCACGAAAAAATCACCTTGCGAGATTTCTTCAGATTTTCACGTTTCAGGGTCCCTAGATGACGAAAAACAGGTTTCCTCAATTCCGTCTGTCTGTTTGTTGGCGGTAAAACTCAAAAACTATTTGTGGGAGGAAGATGATATTTTGCATACACATTATATATATACCTGGAATGAAACCGGTACAATTTCAGACAAATATACATATACAGGGTGAGCACCTTAAAAAATAAAAGTGTTTATTTTTGCGTTAATTTTGAAATAGAAGGAAGTAATAGTTTTCACATAGGTCAGTCTTTACACTTGCCGAAAATAGGACTCAACAGATACAGGATAATGTCACAAAAGAGTCGAAACGTTTCAACAATAAGACCGTTCTGTTCAAGAGAGGCGCGCACCGCACTCGTTCCAATGTCTGGATGGCGCAGTCGAAAAGTCGATGTGGTTACGACCTGCTCCGCAGATGTGGCTGAGTTCAAATCCCCCCAGCGTGCTACATGTTTTTATTTGAAAATGTATTTAATGTATTAGAAACGTGAAGACATTCTTACTCCTAACGTAATTTGATTTTTAAAATTATTTGGTGTCACAATGTCGACGAGGGAAGTTCTGGGTAAAGCCTTGTATAGATTTTATTTTGTGGTGCGGTTAAGCTTCATGTTGACTGGTTGACACCGTAATAATTTTAAATAATATTTCTGGCTATGATAAACTGAAATTGCCCTTAGTGCATTACGTACCTAATTAGTTAAAACCAAATTTTAAAATATCATTTTTCCACGACCGGGAGTAGAAGTCCGTTTCTATAGCATCAAAATTGTGACAGAAGTAGAACATTTGCTCCGTAGAGACTAAATAAGACAAAAATTTCCCTAGGGAGTTTTCATTATGACTGACACAACAATTATGCCAAATTCGAGGTTATCAGGTTAGGTTTTGCGTCAGTTTTGACACAAACTGACGCAAAAACTAACCTGCTAACCTCGAATTTGACATATTTGTGAGCTCTTGTCTTAATGACTTACAGTGCCACCAACTTTAAAATTTACCATAGGTTACTAATTTTAAAATAATTGTAACTAAAATGTCAATAAATGACGTTTAAAAAATGGGTTTTTCGTTTTTAATCTTCCTGCAACGTGAAAAAAATAGTATATGCAACTCGGAGAGAATGCTATTTTGCTTCAGTGCAATTTCTGACTCTCGGGCTTCGCCCTCGAGTCAGAAATGGCACCTCAGCAAAATAACGCATTTCTCTCCCTTATTGCATAATCTACTATTCAAGTTTATAATAGCCCAAGCTACCGGGTGGCTATAAATATCTGATATCACATTATATATATCAACACCGCCTTATTAAAGTGATGAATCCAACTAAACTAAATGTCATTAATGTCATCACAACTAAAATTCCTATCTGTCAAAAATTATTACAGATTGCAATAAGTAATGGAGTTAGAACAGGAGATTTTCATAATCGAGTCGTAGGCTAAACTGCAGAATCCGGGGCACATTCCCCTCCTCTTATTGCATTTTATTACATTACATAGGTACCAATACTTATTGTAATTGAAATATAATGCTAACCAACATTTATAAGTACCTAATTCCATGGCTACCGGGATCTCAGATATTTATGGCCACCCGGTACAATTTAAAATAGTGAAATGTCAACCTGACGACATGAAACCTAACCTCACCGTAACAATACAACTAGAAGTTTATGTACTAACACAACGCAACTTAGTGACGATGCCTGTTACAATGGTTTCTCTAGAAGTTCGGCATTTGCATTTCCATATGAAAGGAAAAGGCAGCTACAGAGAAAGCTTTTTCCACATTAGATTTTATTGTTTTAGTCAATTTGTTGAACGCGCATGAAATAATATATACAGTGTGTCCCCGGATTGAGTTCACTATAGGTATAATCACTTATAATACCATGAGTAGTCAAAGTTATGTCGAATATTTTTGCTGTGGTATCACGAATGTCCATTGTGCTTAGTATCGATTAGGACGAGTGCGCTAGCACGAGTCCTAATCCCAAGCGCAATGGACATAAGTGATACCACCGCAAAAATATTCTACTTAACTTTGACTAAGAATGGCATTCGAGGGACTATTCAACACTATAACATATAAGCCAATCACATTGCAGACATTTGCTTTTTTCAACCAATAACAGCAGTATATCACTGAATATTGGGCACCATGCAAAATATTCACAAAACAATGTACGTACTCAAAAAATAAATAACCTTGTTGCGAAGTAACGCTTAGCAACGATGTTCTGTCCTTAGTGATATCGCTAGGTTACGTAACACTAAAACCCAACAAACTGGGTGGCTTGTTTTAAAAATTTTAAAATGCTGTGTTTTGGAAGTATTTCGCTGAATTTAACTGAGAATGAAGAATTATATTAATTGTTGGATTATTTTTCAATAAAGTTAATCGTTATGTATTAATATTGTTAAATAGTCGTTCCAAATACCACTCGAAGTGGATATATATTTTTTAAATATTTTGCCATTTCCATAGAAATTATTGCAAATTTCACTCAACAAAATCACATTTAAATGTCACTCGCCTTCGGCTCGTGACATTTTGATGTGATTTTGTATCGTGAAATTTAAACGCAATAATTTACATGGAAACGGCAAAATATTTGTCAAAAATATATCCACTGCTTGTGGTATTACCCTTGACTATTCAATGAACCAAACTACTTTTTCAAATTAGTTTTCAGTAAATCTAGCAACAAACTACGCAATTTCTATAGTAACAGAACACTAATATTGACTTTTTCTAATAAAAATCACATTTGTTTAAAATATTCACTATACCACTAGTGAAAATTGTCGATTATTTGCACTAGTGAAAATTGTCAATATAGTTCATTTTTATTGGCTCAAAGACGTCAAATCTTGTATTTTTATTGGACAGTTTTTGATAGATGACATGTGAGTTGAATAGTCGACAAAAAAATTTACAGTTTTATTTTAATGTTTTGGGATCCCGCCCTGCTTGGTCTGAAAACAATTTTAAGCAGTTTTAATTTTTAGAAAATAAGTCGGCCATGAAAAATGCGGAAAAACTATTTTCTATTTAGGTAAACTACCCTTTTTGTTTATGATACGGCAAAATTTTGTTAAGAAAAGTTGTTTAGAATGATAGTTTATGGCTCTATACAAAATTTCAGAAAGATCTGTTGACTTAGAAAAAACCGTTATATTTTAGATAATTGTATTTAATTTTCAGGTAAACTATCCTTTTTGTCATGATACGGCAAAATTTTATTAAGAAAAGTTGTTCAGAATGAAAAATTATGGCCCTGTACCAAATTTTAAAAAGATGTGTCGACTTAGATTAAACCGTTATTTTTTAGATTAAACAAATTGCATTTATTAAAAGTGACGGTTTCATCGACAGATCTTTCTGAAATTTTGTATAGGGCCACAACTTCTCATTCTGAACAACTTTTCTTAATACAATTTTTCCGTATCATGAACAAAAAAAGTAGTTTATCTGAAAATAAAATACAATTATCTAAAGAATAACGGTGTTTTCTAAGTCAACAGATCTTTCTGAAATTTCGCATAGGGCCGTAATTTATCATTCTAAACAACTTTTCTTAATAAAATGTTGCCGTATCATGAAGAAAAAGGGTAGTTTACCTGAAAATAAAATAGTTTTCGCTACCCTGCCAAGGCCTACTTGTTTTTCAAAAACTGAAAATATTCTTAAAATTCTTTTCTAACCAAGCAGGACCGAATCCTTGAACCTTAAAATACAATTCAAAAATTTTTAGTCCATCTCACCTCTTGTAACATCAATCTTAGGACACACTATTGTATTTTCTTTTCAGGTAAACTACCCTTTTTGTTTATAATACGGCAAAATTTTACTAAGAAGAGTTGTTCAGAATGGGAAATTATGGCCCCATACAAAATTTCAGGAAGTTCTACCTACTTAAATCAAACCGTAATTTTTAATAAATAGGTACAATTTTAACGGTTTAATTTAAGTAGGTAGATCTTCCTGAAATTTTGTATAGGGCCATAATTTATCATTCTGAACAACTTTTCTTGGTAAAATTTTGCCGCATCATGAACAGAAAGGGTAGTTTACCTGAAAAGAAAATAGTTTTTGCTTCACTGTCAAGGCCAACTTCTGTTTTCAAAAACGGTAAATATTCTTAAAATTGTCTTCAGACCAAGCAGGGCGGAATCCCAAAACATTAAAATAAAATTGTAAAATTTTTTGTCAATTAGACCTATAGTGAACTCAATCTGCGAACACACTGTATAATCCGTGGTCAATGGAAATTCAAACAGATTCGTTGTTAGTACGCACGTTTCAATCATTGAGAAGTCAAATT
>CALNHX010001500.1:0-222234 GCA_940337035.1 Agriotes lineatus
AGAAGATGATAAAAATTTAAAAACAATAGGAATAAAATTTAGAAAAACATAAACATGCAGTAATAACCAGAATCACCCCATGCCATACCACATATTGTTTCTTGTTTCATATAATAAATCCGCTTCACGGAAATATTCAACCCGTCAATAGTAACATTAAATCGCGTCAGTATGGGATGAAGTAACATAAACATCCTGATGATTTTGATGTTGCTACGAATTTCGGATAAAAAGTCACGTAGGTACTTGAATTTAACTTGGTGTGTGAAAATATTTACAAATAACAGACGACTTGCAGTTTGAATTGGGAAGTAGGTACTATTTCAATTTAGTTCAGTTTAAAACTCGCGGCTTAAAGAAAGATATGGTAGCTGTTCCGATGGACGCTAACATTTTTGTTAGATATTTCGGGTACCCGAGGGTACCCGGGTACTGTGTTCGGGTACCCGGGTTTGATTTTAGACCGGGTACGACATCCCTATTATTTATATATAAAGTAAGTTCAACATGTTACGCCAACTATACCTATTAAAAAAAAACACAATGAAAAGTATATTTTATGAGCGACTTTACAAATTTATTTTAAACATATGATTTTGGTGATATTTTTAACTTTTTTCCCGCCAGTTTATTAGTTAAATAAAAGTAATATATTGCACATAGCGCAAGTATTTACCCTTGACAAAATAAGCATATTTTAGACCACAGGGTGAAACTTTGCATCGGTCCTGTCGTCGCCGCGTCGTTTATACCGTAGTCGTAAGCGAATATGAGCGTGAGGTCTCGTGGTCGAAAAATTAAAGCATTTGGATAGTAATCGGAGTGTGTGTCAAAGCACGAGTGCGAATCCCACCGCCTGCAGTTTTTATTTGCAAATTGATGTATTGCGCATTACTAAGTGTTTCCTTTTCTTCTTTGAGTATTATTAGCAACGTTAGGATATGCCTACCTATTGTGGGGCCGCACTGTATGAGTGACTATCTGTAGCAATATAGTAAACATCTACAATTCCTAAATATAGATTTCTACCTAAAACACTCAAACTGGTTCAAATTGTCTTTTTAGTATATAAATAATTTAAATGCATCGAATCGTTCAGTGAATTTAATTTTAAATTTAACTCAACGGATGAAAACATTCAAAGAAGAATATGATGATGATGAATTTAATGTCATTTCAGAAAATGGCAACACCACAATTCCTGCAAAGTGCTAAGTGAATAAATATTGTAATTTATAAAACTCCAAAATTAACTAGACACGAAATTTAGTTAAATGTTTAAAGCAGAAATACTATGTAGATATTAGAAATTGAGAGCCAACAAAACTGATTAAAACTAGCTACCAATTTTACAGTAGATGAAGACATTGCAAAATAGTCAACCAAATGGTCACCGACAATTTATTAATGTTCATCGTTTGTTTTGAATAAATAAAACTCGGTTTGTCTCCGATCGAAGAAAATAAGATGCTTTTGCGACATCTTTTCGGGCCGCAAAATGCATGACTTCAGTATGTGCGAGACGACAAACAGTAACAGTACGCAAATGAGCTCGTTGGTAAGACGACAAGAGGTATCAGTCCGAGAATAAATTTTCGGCCTAGGCCGAAAAATACTTTCCCGGCCTAGGCCCACAGAAACGTAACTTTGCGTAAAGTAATTTATTATTTTTGTGTTTATCTCGATTAAAGAAAAAAATCGTATGTGTACAAGGTTTATCAACAGTTGTATTTGTTTTTATACTAAATCTCGTTAAGTTTGGAGAAGGTAAAACGTATATGCAATAGTTAAAATAGTTTCTAAACAAAGTCAATATTTTTATTTGCCAACAAGTATTTTTTTCTAACTTTATGGCATTTAATCAAAATATATTGAAGTTTGAAAGAACGACGCATCGACGAGCCAAATTATGATATATACTTCGTAAATGTTTATTCATTTTTTTTCTTCTTATAGATTCCCTAAAGAACTTAATCCAAACTTACATGTTCTTTAATAGTAAGTAACAATAACTATCGATTAATATGCTGTTCTATAAATACAACTATTTCCATGTAACGATTAAAAACATAATAACTATTGGTTCACTCGCTTTGTTGATACATTTTGTTGCCACATAAGCAAAATCTTCGTTGTTCAGTACAGACTTTCTTTAAACCTTCCGCTTTGGATTCCGAATAGCCGCCCACCAAACACTTCTCAGCCAGATCTTTGTGATGCGCCTCCAGCGGACACTCGAACAAAACGTGTCACGTGCCCCGCAGTGTCCGAGCCCTCGCCGCAGTCGCATGCGTCGTCATTGATCTTCCCGATCTGCACCTGGTAGGAGCAGAAGCTGTAGCCGCTCGGTAAATTTGCTCCTGGCTTTGATTCGGGATAAATCTCTCTGTTAGTCGTACAACTCTTTCATGCTTACAACGTTTTCACGTTTCAACAGTTCAGCACAGATGTAACAGATTTTTTGAATTTGGATTTACTGTCGTAATTGAAAGCAATGCAATTTCTGACATCCTGTCAAGTGTGAGAAGGAAGACGTTTTTGTCATTAAGAGTATTTATATTGTACTTCGTATACCACGACAACTTCAATTTATAACGTTTTGAAAAGGTTAAGAAACACTGGTATAAGCCATAGCACAAAAAAGGCGTGACCTCATGTTCGCCAGGTAAAATACCCTCGGTCATTAATTTTTCCTACGGCTTCTTAAGTTTTAATCGAACCGTCGGGTGCGGACCCCTGCGCCAATTTTAATGAGATCCTTCACTAAATGCTTCTTCGAAATCTGGCATTTCCTTTCGCCCTTGGCCTTCGTTCACCTGGACTGTCAAGGGCGAGGTGCCACTTGTTGCTCTGCGGCTACAGGAAATAAAAAGTTGAAGTGGGTTTTCTTTTTATACAATTTTTCCACATTTATAAAATCGTGCCTACTCCACGCTTCCTACAAACAATTAATTTGCGATTACAAGGTGCAGCTAACGAAGCTGCAAAGGGCGCATCGTGCTGGGAAATCAATAACCATCCATCAATTAGTGGTGCCTGTTGCTGGTGTAATGGAGCCGCGGCATTGGCAATTCGTTTTGGAAAAGAATGGCATCTGCCTAACCTCCCAACCTTAATGGCTCCTAGAGAGGTTTAATTGATAACCAGGAAAGGAGACGCGCCATCGTAGAGACAAGCTGTGATAGCATAGGAAGAATATGAAGATAAATCTTCTGTTCCTTTTATGGAATATAAACATTAGAAGGCGATGATGTGCTTCAACGTGTTAGTAGGTGTGCCAATCTGCTGGTATTAGTAGAGTTCAAGAGTTGAGTACCTCTCGATCTCGTCTCGAGAACTAATTCTCTTTTCCGATTCGATATATTTATCTGGAATTATTCATAACTTATTTTTTTTATATTCCATGATTTACCATTATTCTGTACTGTTAGTTAAACAACAAATATATGCAAGGGGGGATTTATTAAACACCGATTTCAGAATTGCAGAACAGGAATAGTCAACTGAACTTGCATCAAAATCATACGTGTTGTACTGTTCGAAGGGATAACTAGAATATGATGGAGTACCGCTAAAATATAAATTTAAGGGAAGTAGGCGTGGAAGATTTGGAAATAATGACACAAAGCGAAAACGAAATTTTTAGGGAGGAACTCTAGGTTATGCATATCTGTTTACAGCCAATATCATTATTGACTCAGTTTAGAAATCGAACATACAATAACAAGGTATTCTAAACACTAACTGAATTGTGTTTTTAGATAATGTATAAAACGAACATGTTGCATGCTCTACCGTCTACCTTCTACGTAGTTACTCTATGGATTGGATAGTTATTTTATACGATGGGGAATAGTAATGTTGTAAAAGATAAATATTGCTTGTGAGGAAGTTTTTTTTAAGCTATTTCATGGCTTTCTATCATCAGCAAAGAAAATAAAAAAGATTTTCCAAAGTTATGATTTTGTAGTAAACTTCAAACAAAGAAATCTAATATATTGATTCCATGTTGCATGTTACTCAAGACTAACTCTACATAAAATATAGATTATTGTCTAAAGATTATTCTAGTCCAACTGCTAAATTTTCTACTTTGGTTCAGAATCTACTCACTTACATTTACGTGCGGAAAGTGACCACTTTCTGGAATCTAATGTCATCTGGAGCTACGCTTCGGTTCGCTAATTTAAGAGAGATCCATTAATATAAATTAAGAAAAGGATGCATCGCCCGGGAATCGAACCCGGGCCGCCCGCGTGGCAGGCGAGCATTTCACCACTGAACCAACGATGCTTCGTTGAATAAGGCGCTGCTATAACGATATAGAGTGAATTACCCCAGTTATGCTTAGCTTCGCTAATTACACGATTTAATTAAAACTTTACTTTTTCGTACTTTTTGTTTAAATAAAAACCGGCCTACGTTCTAAGTTTAAAAATTTGCAAAATTTTAAGGAATCATACAATTTAATCGGTCCAGTATCTTCGGAGAAGATAGCGAACAAAGTTACATACAAACATAGAAAGAAGGAAAGAAAGAGAGCACCGAATTTATGGTATAGGATCATCTGATTGGCTAAGACGGACAAATTTAATTTTTTTTTACAAATATCATAGTGCATTTTTTTAAGCTAGGGGTGCCAACATTGAGTCGATGCTGACCCGAAGAAAATAATATTGGGGGTGGAAAACTGGAAGATAAAATTAATAAAAATGATCAAGATCAAATAGTTTTTTTACATTACGTATAAAGATACGATTCCAAAAATTATTTTATATTTTTTAAGTAGTATATGAAAAGCGATATTTTATACCCCTCCGTGGATACATTACATTTGAACTAGACGTCTCGTACGCGTGAATATTTGAATAATTATTGCCTTTTTTTATCCCGTAGCTAGCGCAATGAACGTGAATCTCTCTTACTAACTCAGTTAGTGGCTTATGAAGAATCACTATCTGCCCCTAAAACACAGTAGAACATCCGATTTGTTTACGTGATCTGTTGATTTCAAAACACAAATAAAAACATAAAAGACACATGTAAAAAAACAAAAGAAAATAGAATTAAATTTTCAACCAACCTACGTGCGATATAGCTTAAGGCCATGTTGCAAACATACATGAACAACATAAAACATTAAAAAAACGTTGAAATAATTGCCTTTTAAAAGAACAAAAATGTCAAAATCTCTGTACCAAAAACGCAATATCAAACTTGCGAAGCTGAGACTTATTTGGGTCTGGCCCTGTTTAAATTCAAGTGCAAGCTACACAGATATTATTTGCTTTTGAAAAATGCCGCAGTTAAACGCAACCTTATCACGCTGGCATAAAAACATTTTACTTGCAACTGGCTGCTGCATACCCTTGGAAACGGCACGCTTTGATTGTATCACCCGCTCCTGGCGCGCATGATCTGGGAACTCCCGATCACGTGCAGCCCTTGTAAGGACAGTTAGCGCCTCTCAAAATGGATGCTTTAAATATAGCACAATGGGTGTACTTACATGTACACTCGGAAAATGCGTTTTAGGAATTTACAAACACTGGCTCGCTGCACTTTAACAATGGTTGCAGGAAACGTTGGCTACCAGGCTCCTTCAGGCCACTTCGAATTAACTTATATCGTCCTGGTCGAATTCGCTACTATACTATTGAGTCGAACAAATCCATGCAGCTCTCAGAAGAGACTGCGCACAATGTTTTTGACGTTTGAGTTGAGAATCCCCGCATCCCGCGTACAGCGTGTGTTACTTGCTGCATTTCCAGCGCAGGACCGGCTTTGCGTACATTTGGTTAAATAAAATACAATACTAAATCTAATAATAAAACATAAGAAATACAACTTGGCTTCTATATTTAAGCATGAAAATAAATGCTATTGGTGAGGGATCCAGCTGGCCCATTACACATAGCATAAGTCTCGGTCCTTGTAAATCGAGAATTAAAGAAAACTACTTTTTACATTTCATAAAATATTTTTTTTTTAAATCCATCTTAGAAGTTACGTAAAGTATCACAAAACTAAATTTTTTCTAAATTTTTCTGAAAAAATGTAAATAACGTTTTCTAAAATTACATATTTTGCAATCCATGTACATATCTTTAGTTAACCCGAAGAATTTTATTGAAAATCCGAAGCCTTCGGGTCAAAATGACAGTGTTAGTAACCCTAGTTATCTTAGGATTCGCTAGTCTGAAGATAACAATTTCTTTTGTTTTGTCAGTTCCGACCATACTACGTTTAACAAACATATTCAGAAATCAAATTACTGGGACGGCATTGATTGCGCAAAACCAGTTTTGCACATTACAAATTAAAAAACCCGGGATAACTCAAAAATTGTTCAACTTCAAATAAAATTGAGCTGTGTGCAACCGACTTACCAATCGCAATAGTCTATTTAAATTGAGCGCCCATTTGTGGGAGAGGCTTCTAACCAAGTTGTTCGTTAAACGTAGTTAGCAGCGCCTTTTGAGAGGGACTTTTCAGCCCGCGAACAATTTATAGACTAAAGAAAGAAATCACATGTCCATGGATTTGATTAAGTTACAGATGCTCATAAATTACCAAGAGTCTTGTTCGGACATTATATCCCTTTTGAATTTATCCTCGATGGTGACAAACTAGTAAAATTAACCAAGTCTAATGATAAACAGAAAAATAATTAAGAAATTTCCCGGAAATATTGGTTTCCCGACCTACGTGGAAGGAAATGCAGAAAATGCCATAATGTCTACAGTAAGAAGTTCATCAATAACAACTAATAATTTTTGTAGCAGTTAACAAGTGAACCTACGTTTATAGAGCATTTTTTCTGTATCCCCCCTCTTTTATCTGCATATTGAAAAAAATATATCTAACAGAGATTACATACACTTATAAAGAATGGTTATGTATAGAACAAGTTGCAAAATGTGCGTGTTTTTTCACAAATTGTAAATTACCAGTTAACAAAAAACGTACATTTTTGCAACATTACAAGATTTGTTTCCAATTCTGTAGTAAACCACAAAATTTGAGATATTCTACATTATGTTGACATACAAATTTTTCACTAGTGAAAAAAGTGTCATTTTGCCATTAATAATGACAACTTGAAAGTAGAAATGTTAGCACAGGTTGCAAAAACTTTTGTACAAAAATCTTTACATGAGTTAGGATAACCAACATAATTGTATATGTATAACTCATGTAATACGTGGATTTCAGAACATGAAAAACATCTCAATTTAAGATAGTCGACTTATTGAATGATTCTATTGCGTTTACTATATTATCTTTTTTCGCCACTTGTCATATATTTTGTTTCTTCATCAGTCGGTAACGAGTGAGAAAAATTACTAAGGGTCACCCTTTACAGCAATTTAAGAATTCTATCTTTTAAAAATACCTTTAAAAAAATAATGGAATACAATATCTTGCTATTTCCTGTTTGATGCATTTGCTTATTATTTTGCTTTTACTTTGTAGTGGGCGAAGTAACCAAAAGATTAAATAATCAATATTAGAACGCCACAAACACACCTCAGGGAATATCTTGCAAGTCTTGGTTAAAGAAACCCTTGTTTGTATTTTATAAATAGCATTTCGTACAAGGCGTTCTTTAAACGCTAGCCCAGATTTCTACAGCGTGTTGGGGGGACCCAATAACTAAAACAAGTTCGAATGAACATAAGTCCAATAAAAAATTACATGTGTTTTTTGCACGATGCCGCTCCACCTCATATTGAGACAAACCTTCGTATTTTGCTAAATCAGCATCGTGTCCGGACGGTTAATGCACGGATGATTCATCCCCGGATAATTCATTCCCGGATAATTCATTCCCGAACGATTCATCCAGCGAACTGCTCTTCTAGATTCTAGAGGACTGTTCATCTATGGGCGGTTCATCAAAAGACACTTCATCCAATATGTTAGGATACGGTTAGGTTAGGTTAGGTTAGCTTAGCTTAACAAGGTTAACAATAATTTTTTGCTATGCCTTTAATGTAATATCGGTTTTATTGACGTCACGTGAAAAATATTTTATGAGCAGGTGGTAAGAACAGTGGGCCCTGGGAGCATATTCAAGACGAATTTACGTACACGACGAATTTTGAACATTTTATGTTTCCCGTGTCCCCTGCAACATTTAGAAAATATTATTTTACCATTTTTATTTACCTAATGCCATCTTTCTCTCTCCCGCTGCTGCCGTTTTTCTTAATCTCTGAAGAGTCCTGACATATGAATGGAATCATTAGGTTGTTGTTTAAATTCTGTTTTCCATTGACCCATATCTTGTGCGGTTCTGATAATTGGCTAAAAACCGTTTATTTCGTGTATTTTTCCAAGTAATATTTGGTTAAACTTCCTAAGGCTCTTCGCTTCTATTTCGCTACCACATATGCATTTCTATGATGTTTTTACCCAGGATAACCGAAGCATTCTTCAACGCCATACTTCAAATTCTTTAACGCCATACTTCAAAGTGCCTTTAGTGTCCACAATACTGATGCATACTAGTTTCAACAACACGATTTTTTGTCATAGTGATGTGCTTATCTTTTCTAAATTTACTAAACTTTATCTGCCGAAACTGTCAAGTTTAGTCGCCCATTTATATTAACAGAACTGCAACCATTATTGCTTGTATAGGACCCCAGGTAAAGACGTGATCATGATCAATGATTTCAGTACCCTTATAAAATGTGGTTGATTATTATTTCCCCATTTTTTTGCTCTCCCATTGAGTTATTTATCAAAGACTATGCGTCCTCGTCTTACTCGTTTACTAATTGGAAATAAATTTGTTACGGTATAAAATTGTTTTTACGACACCTCGGGGTACGTCCGGGAAACGCCACCACTTGCCCTAGAATATTCGAAAATAGACTAATAGCCACGGATTAATGCGCTCAGGGAAATGGGCGTGGTGCTATGAACGGGACGCCATAGGGACAAGTGCGACGACATATACAGGGTGTTAACAAATAATAGGGCGCCACGTTTGACAGAAAGCCAAACGGGGTAGGATATGCGTGCAGCCTTATGACTCCCCAGAACCGGTAACTGGAGCGCTCGGACCTACCTTTGATGCTCACACCTTCGTCTAGGATCCGCTTTAATTCAATCTTACACTGCTTAACCTGAAACTCGGCATGCAACACACAAAGAAAATACAACGATAGCTTTTAACAAATAGGTCTATTGTTCTATCACACAAATATAGTTCTATATAGTCATTAGTATACAAAATAGGGTTGCTGGCATTGATTAGTACTCCGATAAGGTTGCTGCCACCCAACAGCACACAAAATACGGTTACAAACATTTACTAGTACATGAAATATGATTACTGGTTTAATTATTACGCATAATATGATGGCTGGCATTAATGAGTGCGTAAGAAATGATTGCTGCCCCTGAATAGTACACAAATAGGATCGCTAGCGTTAATTAGTACTCGAAATAAGATGGCTGCCATTAAATAGTACACAAAATACCTGGTTAGCTTCACCTGCTGCGGCAGAACGGGTCCAGCGTGCGGCACAGCGATGTCACAAGGGAGGCGGTACGGGGTAAAATGCTCCAATTAGCGTAGGCGTTGATGAAGAGTACCCAATGATTCCTTCACAGAACTCACATGCGGTTACAAAGTACGACAGGGCCCGCATGGGAAAGGTGACCAGGAGCACGCTCTCGCTTGATTTGGATCCTACACACACACACAGTAGTGATACTTAGGCCGATAGGCGACGATAAACCAAGAAGCGTTTGGCCAAGAAAAAACGGGGCATCACCAACACACAACCTACACACTCCTCGAAACACGCCACGCTAACTCCAGCCACGCCACAAAAAGAGACGCACGGGGACAGTGTCTGCAACGCGCACCTAACACCTGCAACCACCCACAAGGCGACTACAGCATGCCGTCTCGCTCGTACCTGCGGGCGATTCGGCCCGCAGAACATTCTAGAAAAACGTCTACCTACTAAATCGATATTAGAACCTAACGCGCCAACGAATATAAGCGACGCTACAAAACGAGTGCCTTTCAGATTTCACGGTGGCGGATACAGCTGTATAATGCTATGAACCATTAAATGCCTGCACAAAACTCGATATAAAATCAAGCGTAAAAATATGACAAGAAAGCTATATACAAGCGGGGTCGTAATCTTAGAAAAATACTCCAAAAGACCCACATTCGTATAGTTTGAAAATGTCCTGACAAATTCAATGGTTCACTGCCAGTTTTTATTTCGTTATTTCTTTCCTCATACATACTATCCATAATTGCCATCTGATGTCATTTATATACAAATAATCTATGAAAAACTTTATTACAACATGAGAATATAGGAAATATACGAGTAGTACAAAACTTGCATAGAAATACTAAATCTACTGTCGCATTTACGAGCACAATATTAAAGAAGTGTAAATATAGTAAACGTACAATGTTGATGTTAGATTTACAAATTTAATTGATATGAGAAATGAATGTAAGATTTAATTCTTATTGATAGGACTGTAAATAGGTACACTTTACCCGTACTCCCTGCTGTCAAAGATTTATTCTTTCGTGTTTTTAGTCTCCCCTGCTGTAGTCCTTAAATTTGTCATTTTTGCGGACATTCTTCTGATCACTTCGTACATTAATATATTCTGCTTCGGTCGGTCCAAAGAAGACATAACGAAAACTGTCAAGTATTGTGGTGCAAGTTCAATCGGTTATTTCCTGTTTTGCAATACCAAAATTGCCGTTCTGGTAAGTGCCCTTGTATTCACCCCACAAAATTATTTATATAGCCACGTGGTCTTTAATAATAATTTATAATGTCTCTGTATTTCCTTGCATCTGTATTTATTGTAGCTTTTCATCCCACTCAACGAAAAGACAATAGGCCTGGTACCAAAGCAGTTTTCTTCACAACATTAATCTAATTATCACATTTAGTTCCACTAACAATGAACTGTAGCAAACTCTTGCCATAATCGTCGCTCACAATTAAAGCGTTTAGAGTATTTATTTTTTCAACACGGGACGAAAGTGCTGGCTAATTGCACTTAAATACTTCGACGTTTCCGCTTCTCACGCGTGGGCAGAGCTCCGGATTCTTGTTAAAAGATACAGCTGATGAGGACAGCGATGAAGAAAGGAGATGTGTCCGATTAGGTGGACGGAATTTGGTATGGCGTTGAAAGTTGAACAGCTTTTTGTATGGATTCTACTGAATGTGTAAGCTGTTTAGTTTTGCAGCTTATCCATTTTCGATGAACACGTTTCGATTTTTTCTATCAAATTTCTATTTTATTTGATTTAACTAAATTTATTTTAAAAAAATAGATCCTTCATCTCGTTATGAACAATTGTAAATTCCTGCACCGTGGATGGAAAGAGAAGTACGATTTTTAACAGCAATGTTTAATTGCAATTCATATTGATTGCCCGCGACGACGTGTGACCTTGAGTTATGAATATTTCTCCAAACTTGTTTAGGTCTTTGTGCTACATCGATTAATTAGCAAATTTGCAAGTTTATTTGGCAATTAAGCGAGGGGACTGCAGTGGCGATGTAATTTTAAATTCTTACATTTAAATTGCTTATTAAGAAAATTATTCCCGCGTAACGGTTTCTTGCATGGGCGTTTGTGCATGCCGACTAGCGAACAGTAGCTCCTACATAAATACAACAAAAGTATTTTTACTGTTCAACTTGATAGTTCCTGTAATAGGAATTTCTCTGGAATGGGTGTTTCTAGGAAGCTATTTCCCAAATCAATATTTCCTAGAACGACGCGTCGGAATGCAAGGTAATAATGTAAAACAAGAGTTTTGTTAGCAAGTGTCATACATACATTTTCGAAAAGGAAATTTTATTTGCTTAGCCACGGCGTCACGACTTTATTGGATAGAAGTTTAATGTTGAATGAAACAAAGAAAAAATAAACAATAAACATTTTGGAATAACAGAAAGCATTTCCAATATACAGGTGCCAAAGATGAAAAATACAACTTAATAACTAATATTGTATTTAAAAATAAGGGAAATAAATTAAAATATGATACTGTTTTGATAAGAAGAGGGCTCGCTCGCGATAGTCAAAATAATCGTACCATGGAAGATGCAAGAATAAATTTGTGGTATATTAGAGCGCCACCATGGTGCACTGGATGCCAGCTATGGAGTAGCTTCAGCCAATACTTGATTTCAAAATTTGCAAAATTGCACTGCGCTTTACAAATAAAAATCATACAATAAATTTAAAGGCTTTATTAAGATAACAGGACATTAAAGTGTGTCACCCTTGCAGCTGTAGTTGCAACAAAAGGTTTCACAACATTGCCTAAATGATTTCTTCCTGCTTGTAACTTCACGTCGAGCGTAAAAAAAACCTAGCACGTGTTCGTCTGCAGTATCGATACAGTAGCGCAGATAGCTGATAGCATTACCGCACTGCTAATGGAGATATAACCCAAAACTTTCTTACACCACATACAACTTACTTGCTAAAACACATACAAAATGGGCGATAATTTACACTCACATCTTATTGTACTACATATTAAATTAGCAGATTTGCGAAATTACACATGTTACTCGTAACTCGAAAATGGAAACAAATTGGACGGGCCGAATTTGCTTGCTTCTACACGCGGTATAAGAAGCTTCGTCGGCAGGACGATGAAGGAGCAGCGGTAGTTCAAACATTGTCTACGAGCAATTAGCGTGAATCTACACGGGATGAACGGAAGGTTTTTTCAGAGCTTCCTCGGAATGCAAGAAGGTATATGTATTGATGTATAGGACGTCGATGACATGTCTTCTATAGGTATATACAGGGTATGGGGGGGGGGGGCGATGCAGGGTGTTACTGTGAATATATCCGACCTCGCTCGATATTAAATTCTGCGAAATTCAAAACGCGTTCGACGAGACGAATCACGGTCCTCTCATATATGTTTAGAGTTAAGTTGCCAATGTGGATGTTGCTTTGTCCTGGGTAATACCAAATGATACACAACATGGACAACCATAACAGCTATTTTTTATTTTAGAATAAGAATAAGTCAACATACACGAACATTCCAAACTGCCAACACATGCGTAAGCGAATAAACGAACTGGAATCCGACTACGTTCATCAATACCCGAAGTTTGAATCTAGCTGCCCGCGTAAGCAAGTAGAAGGGGTTGGTTTATTATCGCTGGCTACTGAAGCAATGCCTCGTACTATCCGAGCTTACAATGACCCATTGTTAACCAAGCAGAAAGCTCGAGCGTCGGAATTCGGGTTTATTGTTCGCTTTCTCGAGTCTGACATTTTTTCTCTATTGTTCCGAAACGGGCTTCTGCAGTTGTGTACTTTTGGACTAGGATTACGTCTTGGTGATGGTGTCATCGAGCAGGGTTTATTGCCTGATGTTATTGTTAGCCGGAAGGGGTTACACACACGCCCGCTGAATCATCTCGGAATACCCGTAGTTTAATTTTCGTGCACTTTCTTCTGCGCAGCGTATTTTGAATGGCTGGACCTTTTTGAAATTGCAGAAGCGAGGTGTACGTGCTGACACATAATTTAGATCTTGACGTTTTTAGACATATCTCGTAGTAATTTCACTTGAACAGCCACTGATAATGTGCACATCTGTAGCACATTTATTATTGTTTTTTGTACTATTTCTGCGGCAAATTTGTAATAACGCACCTGTTGGAAAGTTCGGTGTGTTTCACCACACATGTCTAACAAATCGCATCTTAATTTTTCTTAAAATTTGGTTCGATATTATCTAAAGAGGAACTGTTGCATGCTGAGTTTGAGTGCTCGCGATTTCGAAATTAATGCACTTATTTCTACTTGTACAACATTAATCGCTTACCTGGGATTTATTTCATTTTCACTTGTTGCACGGTGCACGAATCCGAATATACCGGGAATTCAAAAATAAACTTGATCGCAGGAGTCTATGAAAATTTCTGTCTACACTGCCCTTTATAAAACTAGATACATTTGAACTACAATTAACTGAATTATTAGTTCATGTGACTACAGTCTAATCATCAGCTACACTAACATGCAAAACTATGTAATTTAAACCAAATTTATAAATTAAATTGACAGGTAACATTAAAATAGCCATGGGATAAGTTGTCGAAAGTGAATTTTAAACTCAGTTCTATGTCAACAAAACGCATGCTATAATGCTATAGATTAGGCAAGTTTTACTATTTTCAATGGTTCCCGCGATCAAGTTTATTTTTGATCTCTCGGTGCAAGTACGTTTGACATAAAAAAGAAGACAGGGCAGTTTATGCTTACGAAATATTTTAAAAAAGTGTGATGCAGTTTTTCTTGCCTACTTTGTAATACACTTAAACCATAAATATTTTGTATTATTTCTTGGCAATATGCTGTATTGCGTCAATAAAGATTCAGGAAACGCGAACATGGAAAATTTGCATCGCATATTTTCATTAGGGGTGGGTTTAATTAACATACTTTGTTATAACAATTTTAAATATGTACTACGAATTCGTTTAATACGACGTATTTTCAAATCCACACTGTTCACAGAACACTTCTATTGCATAGTTACAAAGAGACGTCGGAATTACTATCATTTTCCTGTCGCATGTCCAGCAAATGCAGCACTTCCCTTTCGATGCCGAACAAGTGGCCATCTTCGATGTGAGGGGCGATTTCCCGCATTGCCCTAGCTAATTTGCAACGTACTCTACGTTGGTGCCACTGGGCCCTGAGCAACTAACGATTTGCTTTGCTATGCTGTTCTCGTCTGCCTCGCCTGCATAATTCAAGTTGTCCCTCGTGCCCACGTAGATGGTAATTTCGAAAGGCTCCAGCTCTTCGCACTTGGGGTGGAATAGCACCTGTCTGCGCTCGTAGCCCCCTTTCTCGCGGTGGTCAAGGTGGTCGACCACTTCCAGCACGTTCTCTTCCCTGATTTTGTAGGCGACGCCCCATACCTGAGAATAAAATGAAATTACCGAGAAAGTATACGAAATCACAATACAAATTGATAATCGCTATATTACTAACGTGTAGCAAGTATCGAATTGCCAATGAATGTACTGAATAAATACCCCCATCCTGCAATCTATGGTAGTGACTTTAATAGCCACCATACTACATGGAAGTACACATCTTATAGTAGTGGTATAACTTTAATGCGTTGATCGGACCTCAATAATTTCGAGCTAGTTTTTGATGGAAAAGTCGAAGGTACATTTCATTCTACTCGTTGGTATCTACGCTTTGTTACTTGATTTAGTAGCCATAGATCATTGTATACTATCAAACAGGTTCTAACAAGTCACCATACTGTACGAAATCGGCAAACAAGTCTTATCGATCAGCTACGAGACCATATGTAGGTTAATCATTGGCCCGGTCAAAAAGCATGTTCCGAGATGGACTGAAGACAGCTCCCAACTGTACATTGATGATCTATTAAAACGTCTGGGCTTAAATGGAAAAACTGAAACATTTAATGGATGAACCTGGTTTTACATACTCCATCAGAAAGACATGGATCCTCGTACAACAACTTGGAGGAAATCCCCCTATACATGAGAAATAGTCCGTAGACCCCAACAAAATCAGTTTTGCTCTAAAAAGTTTCGCCTGAGAACAAACATACTAATCATATCGCACATCAAGTACAAAACTCCATCGCCAATATTTCTCGTTGATCGAAATAAATCAAGGAGACCAGCTGGTTTAGATAACACCTTAGTTGAAGAACAGTGTCTTTGCACCAGATAATTTCTTGCACAGTTTTACAATAACATTGGGTATCTAGAAGAGTATCACCGGCATTTAAGCGAATTAAAATTACAGCTATCCCCAAACCAAGAAAGGCAAAGGCAGACACAATAAGCTATAGACCTATAGCTTTCCTTAATGTTGCCTACAAACTCTTGGAAAGTCAGAATTTAAACAACCATGCATCATTCCATCAGAATAAGCAGGCTTCCAACCAGAATGAAGTAATTTTGACTCAGGGGCAATTGCTTGTCAAATCCATCCCTTGCAGAAGCCCTTAGGTTTCGACTCGCCATTCACCTCTGGACCAAGCTAAATAGGATACGTACAGTCGTATAATAGGACAGGAAAGATGTATAAGTCTCTTATGTTGTTTATCAATGTTCCATGCACCTACACAACTACCACCCAGCGAACATAAGCGATCTAACACCATTGTAATAGTAGAATGGCTAAATGCCTACGATTTAGATTTATAATTATATCGTCTCATACGAAATACATATACCTGTGCCTCGGCGCCGCTAGGCACCAGCGTCACCACCCTTCCTGGCTTTTGAGGGGTTCCTCGGTGGTCAGTGGAATGTTGGTAGAATTGCGGTCAAACCCCTTCACGTGGCCCACCATTTTGGTCTCGAAGGGGAAGTCGGCCTTCCAAATCAGAGACCCGTAGCCGAAAACCCACATTCTTTACGGCTTGACATTTTTTGGACATTTAGGTTGACAGTTTCATTTTGACGTCAAATGTCGCAGTGAAGGAGAGTGTTTCACACAGTCTAAACTTCTTATCGTATAAAATGCCACAGCACAGAAAATTTTCTAGTAGAATACCCACTGTGTCTACTTAAATTGTTTTACCAGAAGAACACTCCGTATAAGTCTTGATTATATAAATGCACTCTACTACTTAAACAGTTCTTCCTCCTTTTGAATATCACCTTATTCTCGCAATCGTAGTAAGTAGCTTTCACTGCTAGAACGCTAATATTCCGTATTAATCTTACTCGGTATAGTATCTCCTGCGGTATTATATAAATTCATTTTATTCCCACTACGTATAACCTAACCTCAGAATTTTCAAGTTTTTACAAAATGTTGCTCTATATAAATTTCAGTACCCATAAATTTACCATTTGCACGACGCAGAAATACTCTCCATCAATTAGAGCGTGAATAGAAAAAATCACTCCATCCAAAGCTTACTACTTCTATTTACGTCGAATTTTTACCACACAAAAATTACCTCCGTCAATTAATTGTTATTCCATATAAATCCCTTACGGGAGAAATTACACTACGTATGAATTTACGCCATTTCCAGTACTGAATAAATTACCCTCAGCATTCAGCAACTTGCCTCCGTATAAATCTCACTACCTCTAAATTTACCATTTTCACAACGCATAATTTATTCCACCGATTAGCTTTTACTAGAGAAATTTCAGTTCATATAAATCTCACAACGTATAAAATCACGCTAGGTATATTCACGAGGTATAAATTACCTCTACCGCGTAAAAAGTTGCAAGAAGAATCACTGTATAAATCTCAGTACTTATTCTCACATAAAATAGTCGTTACCAGAAGTAATCTGCACTATGGATAAATGCAAGCTATTTCCACTGTGTATGAATTGCCCCTACAAATGAAAACGTTGCTACTCTGTATACACCTCTGGATTTATAAATGCACGCTATTTTCACCAGGTAGGCCAGTGCTTGTAACCATATTATTACAAATTCACCGGGTCACACTATGTATTAATTATTTCCATTACTTCATGTATTTTCATCACATAAAACCCATTGCGTATAAATTCACGCTATTCCCATCTCCACTAATAAATAATTTTGCCAGGAGAATGCCACTTCGTATAAAGCTCTCCCATATAAATATCACAGCGTATAAATTCACGTAGTTCCCAATACGCAGAAGTTATCTTCACTAATTAATACTTCTGTCAGAAGAATACCACTTCATATAAATTCCTCTATATAAATTCCATTACGCATATGTTGTCTCCACCAATTGATTCTTGTGCCATTGTCACTTCGTCACATCTCCTCCTACATAAATCTTATAGAATATAAAATAACGCAATTTCATTACACATACGTTACCTTTACCAATTATTACTTTTGTCAAAGGAATTTCACTTCCTAGAAACCTCCTCCCATATAAATATCACTCCGTACAAATGGATTATAAATTCAGGCTGTTCCTATTCGCATAACCTTCCCCCAACAATTTATACTTTTCCCAGGATAATGGCACTTCGTATAAATCTCATCCAATATAATTCCCATTATTCTCCTTAGCATAGAATTTCGGCTTAGACCGCGTAGTATTTGTAGATGAACACCCAGCATTCTCTGGCTTAATGTGCCTTGCACCTTGTGAAGTCGAGCAAAAACCCGCGCGATGACCATGCTCTTTGGTGGTTCGTGTTGTTTGAGTATCTTGAGAACGAGGATACTTAGGCAGATTTGGCCGTTTTGCTGTTTGTGCATCCATATTCACTAACGTTTCGCAAGACCTTGCAGCTTGCATCATCAGAGTGAAAGTCGCACTAAGAACCGAAGGTCGGTGTGGAGCTATTTATAGTCCTCTGTGCCAGGCGCGCGGAGTGGCGCAACGCTGGTTGGTCATCCGAGTGCAACGTAATCCGCGGGGCGTGGCCGTATGACGCACAGTGGTTGTAATGCTTTAGATCGTGTATCACAGGGGTCCACATTTTACTAAGCTTAAAGCCATCTTCCCTGTTGATATTATTTGGATGTTTTTCTATTTCTATGGCTTCACGTATCACTCGCGGGAAGTAATGAGGTATTCTGGCAAGTACTCTGGCATGCTCAAATTCTAGAGTGTGCCCATTTGTAAATGTATGCTCCGCTACGGCTGATTTTGTGATGCGTTTGTGTTTGCAATCGCCTTTGTGTTCTTGGAGTCTTAGATCAACGGAACGACCAGTCTGTCCAATGTAACTCGAGCCGCAAAAACCGAAAGTGCCGGTTGATGAGGTGCTAGTAATGCTCAAAGATCTCTTGCCTACAGACCAAGTTGAACTTGTCGAAATTTGCCTGAAAAACACTTACTTCAGTTGGAACAATAAAATATACGAACAAGTCGAAGGAGCGGCCATGGGTTCACCGCTATCACCTGTTATCGCTAATATCTACATGGAAGCTTTTGAAACCAAGGCTCTCGAACAAGCGCAGCTAAAACCGACTTGCTGGTTGAGATATGTAGATGATACCTTTGTCATCTGGTCACATGGACGCCAGACATTGAATCTGTTTCTAAAACACCTGAATTCTGTACATCCCAACATGCAGTTCACAATGGAAGTAGAGGAAAATTGCAGTATTCCGTTTCTAGACGTCCTGGTTAAACGTAAATCAGATGGCAGTTTAGGACATGCAGTCTATAGAAAGAAAACACACACGGACAGATATCTAAATGCTGACTCACACCATCATCCAATGCAAAAAGCAACAGTTCTCCAGACTCTGGCCACAAGAGCCGTTCGTATCTCAGACGAGGAAAATCTAGAGAGAGAAAAGCTACATCTGTTTGACTCTTTACAAAGGAACGGATACACAACTACCGCCATACGAAAAGCTCTAGACAACACTCTGACAAAAAAGGCCAAAGAAGAATCTCCACCTCTGGAAGGCTTAGCATTTCTACGTTACGTTAAAGGCTCGACTGATAAGATAGGACGTGTCCTGCAACGATGCAACATCAAAACTGTGTTCACGAGCAAGGAAACTTTGGGTAACGGCTTCAGATCGGTAAAAGACAAGATTCCAAGTTTAAAAACCGCTGGCGTATATCGCATTCCTTGTTCTTGCGGCTCGAGTTACTTTGGACAGACTGGTCGTTCCGTTGATCTAAGACTCCAAGAACACAAAGGCGATTGCAAACACAAACACATCACAAAATCAGCCGTAGCGGAGCATACATTTACAAATGGGCACACTCTAGAATTTGAGCATGCCAGAGTACTTGCCAGAATACCTCATTACTTCCCGCGAGTGATACGTGAAGCCATAGAAATAGAAAAACATCCAAATAATATCAACAGGGAAGATGGCTTTAAGCTTAGTAAAACGTGGACCCCTGTGATACACGATCTAAAGCATTACAACCACTGTGCGTCATACGGCCACGCCCCGCGGATTACGTTGCACTCGGATGACCAACCAGCGTTGCGCCACTCCGCGCGCCTGGCACAGAGGACTATAAATAGCTCCACACCGACCTTCGGTTCTTAGTGCGACTTTCACTCTGATGATGCAAGCTGCAAGGTCTTGCGAAACGTTAGTGAATATGGATGCACAAACAGCAAAACGGCCAAATCTGCCTAAGTATCCTCGTTCTCAAGATACTCAAACAACACGAACCACCAAAGAGCATGGCCATCGCGCGGGTTTTTGCTCGACTTCACAAGGTGCAAGGCACATTAAGCCAGAGAATGCTGGGTGTTCATCTACAAATACTACGCGGTCTAAGGCGAAATCCTATGCTAAGGAGAATAATTCGAGTAACCGCAAAAGCCTCAAACAGTACATAATTCCCATTGCGTATAAACTCGTGCATGCCAGAAGAATACCACTTGGACAAATCCCTCCAATACAAATTCCACTGCGTATAAACTTACGCTGTTCCCATTATGCATAAATTACCTCCACCGATTAATACTTTTGCCAGAAGAATGACACTTTATATAAATCTCCGCTTATATAAATCCCATTGCGTATAAATTCACGGTGTTTCCATTCGCATAACCACAAATTCATACTTTTACCAAGAGAATGCCACTTTGTAAAAATCTCCCATAAAAATTTAATTCACTGCGTATAATTTTATCTATTTCCACAACACATAAGGTAGCTCCACCAGTCAGTACTTTTCCCAGAAAAATACCACTGCGTAAAAATTTCCATATAAATCCCACTGCGTATAAATTTACGCTGTTCCCATTTCTGTAACCTCCGCCAATTTATACTTCTGCCAGGAGAATGTTACTTCATATAAATCTCCATTCCGCATAAGTTACCTCCACCAACTGAAACGTTTGCTAGAAGAATGTCACGTCATCTAAATTTCGTTTCATAGAAATACGTAAATTCACGCTGTTTCCATGAGGCATAAGTTACCTCCAACAATTAATACCTTTTCCAGAAGAATGTCTCTCTGTGTAAATCTCCTCCCATATAAATGTCACTACGTATAAGCACATGGTGATTTCATGACACTCAAGTTGCCACTACCAATTAATAGTTTCGGTGTAAGAAAGTCACTTCGTATAAATTTTCTTCCATATAAATCCCACTGCGTATAAATTCACGCTGTTTCCATTACGCATACATTTTCTCCACCAATTAATACCTTTGCCTTGATTATTATATAGTTTGAGTGGCACGCTATACAAATCTCACTATTATTTACAAAATGTGTAAATCTCTCTACAGTCAAGTACCGATAGTAGAATTACATATTACTTTATTTCTAGAAACGCATTTCTTACAAGATCAACAGTTGTAAGAAGTAATAAAAAAATCAGGTATATCTACAAGGTGGTAAAGCGTAGCAATTTTTGTATGAAGTGAGACTCTGCCAGTAAAGGTATGTAAGTAGAGAAGAATATAGCGTGCATTTGTACTGGGTGGGATTTTCTTGTATAACTGATGTATATGATGGAGTTAATTTATATTTAGTGAAAATTACGTGTATTTATACGCAGCTTGTGCAGCTGATAAAGTTGCTTTCGATATTAGAATAATTCTTAGCCAATAGAATTTCCACGGCGTGACATTTCTACTGTACGGAAATTAGATTCGTACAACGTTATTTATTACAAACACGTTAATTTTATTGTCTATTGTCTGGTGCATACGATTTTATTGCTCGTCATTACTTATCGGAAGTGGTTCCTTTGGCAGCACTATTGTAATGCATCGATATCAGCTTTTTGTGGGCAGACTCCATTGTTAATTTTTTAGTAAATGTAGGCGCGCCTTCGTATTCGAATTCCTGTCATCTTAGATTGCCAACATCAAATTAATACAGCATCATGTCAATGTGACTACAATAATTTACGATTTGTTTTTTATCGTAGAAAGCCTACACGTATGTAATAATTCATTATTTATTATGCATTATTAGTATTGGCATATAGTAGCATCAGAATTGTCCAGATCATTCATTATTTAAAATCAAAAATTAACCTTGCAAAGCACCGTTTCATACAATAAACCAGCCAGGTTTATGTTAAAAAATGTCTTGATGAATGAATGCCAAAAATAGGAAAGGCACGGGGGATGTTAAAGACGAAGAATAGAGGAGTTACTCCCGGTTTTACAAATTATAAAGAAGACTAGTGAAAGCTTGAGTTCGAAAATGAAACATTTTAATTGCGCATGCAAAATATCAGTTGCATTAATACATTCAGTTTGTATTCTTATTTGTTCCAATTCACAAGCCATTGGCAGACGTTCACTTTGCAATAAAGAAACGAAATACTCGTGAGTGGCAACGCAACGCCATAAATAAGAATCGAGTCGGTTTTAATTTATAAATGTCAACAGCCAGCGACAATGAAGAACCTACTTTCCAGATGAACAATAAATCTTGCATTTCTCTTCACGACCGTGGCGTTATCGACCATCTGCACTTTTATACCATAACCAGACTCTCCAACAGCAGATCCTTGCCTTTTTTAATATGCTAATGTTGGGGACTATGTATTACGAAATATGAATTTCAGAATCTCTTATCAATCATCTTAGCCAATTTATAATTTAATAATACTGTTAGATTTATAAATTTAATTATATAGTATGAAAATTGTATGCAATTCCAATTTATAGGACACAGTTAATAGGTACACGCTACTCTTCCTACCTCCAAGACGCCTTTGTGTTGTTACCCCTAAATCCTCTCTAAATTTGTCGTTTTTGTGGAAATTTTTTGTGATCGCTTCGCACAGTACGACATTCTGCTCATCGTTTCGAATCGTGCAACATTGTTTCGGTCCACACAAATTCTTACCAAACGCTAAATATGCATTTCAACAGATACACTGTCATCTTTAGTAGTCTTGAAGAGAAAGACTAACCGGACAAAGTGGCTGGATTAACCTTTTCAAGATAATATCATCACCAAATTACAACCGCAAATTGGTGGAGACAAACTCCCGAAGATTTGCTCTTCACCAAATTACCAGCGAAATTCAACACTCCCGTACATTCTAACGCTACTTATACTATCTGACCGGGAGGGCGTGTCCTATACGACCAATCAGGTGTCAACTTCAACAGAGCGTAAAGATCAGAATGGGGGATGTTCAAAATATTATTATCTTTCTTCTTAAAAATGGTCGAACTTTCAAAAGAATTTAGCTACTTTGTTTAAGTTAACGTCTATACAATTGTTAGGTCAGTTTATAGTGTGAATCTTTACAAATTTTCTCTAGGCCTTTGGTAGCTCGGTGAAACGGAATTTTGATGTACTTTTCGTTGGGATCTTGACTTCTAAGACTGACCAGAGGTGTACAATTTCCAACGTGCAATTTTGTTTTTAGTTTCCTACTCAAATTGTCGATAATTGTAGAAGAGAAGCCATTGTACACAGAAACATTTTTGATGGGCAGAGTTTGGTGTGAAACCTATCTTTGTTTAAAGGACAAGTTAGCAGTTTACGCATAGTAGTCTGTAGTTTTTTAATGAATATCATTTCGTTATAATCCCAGTACATGAATAAACACGGACCCGTAGTTTCAACTTTGGGATTATAACTCGGAATATTCATAAAAATCATCGATAATAAGCGTACTGCTTATTATATTACACCTGATTATAATTAATCTGTCCTCTTTTCCGTGTAAGGGTAAAATCATCGATAATAAGCGTACTGCTTATTATATTACACCTGATTATAATTAATCTGTCCTCTTTTCCGTGTAAGGGTGTGCAGCAGTGGCTGGTGCATCCGCCGCCTTGTCTAAATCTGGATTGTAATAAAGCTTCAGCCACCCGCGTCGAGAGAACACAAGAGCCTGATTACATACGAGGCCAGTTAACGGTTGGAAACGAGTCGTTAAACTGTCTGCTTCTTGAAGGTCACACAGATGTATATCACATCCGGGTGGGGTATAAGATATGAAGACTAAAGGGCTGTACTAGAATGCAAGTATATACCTAGAATAAGCTATCCGATCCGAGGTATAATTGTCATACTTTTCTTTGTTACAACAATCGTTTCTAGGGTATTTATTCGCCGGATAACTTTATCCTTGGTTTGTAAAACCGGCGCTAAGCCACAAATTTATAAACTTTATCTGGTACACCAAGGGGGTCGAATTTAATGTCTAAACGCGCAGACTTAGGTCATCTACAACGTGATGCAAAACAAATGATTCTGGTCGACCCCTGAAAAAACAGCTAAATTTAATTAATTTTGCGACCGTTGAAAATTGCGACCTCAAGTTGTTTAAATAGTTCGAGAACCAAAATTCGGACAAAATCTGCAGGCCGAACCAGTTCTGTTTTACGGCCGAACTACTCTGTTCGCCGAAAGCTTTGTCGTTCAATATCTGTGTCCGAATCTCCATAAGTTTGCCCAAAGCGATCGCCCCGAAGCTACCCCTGCACCGGGAGGCCGAACCAAGCTGCGCCTCCTCAATACTCCAGTCCAGGCCGAACCCCTTGTTCGCCGGGCATTACGCACCCTCCAGAAGGCCGAACCGTTGTTCATCTCCACTTCCGCTACTTCCAGGGCGTCAACGCGCGGCACTACGCATCCTCCAGGAGGCCGCCCCGTTGGTGGTATCCAACTCCACAGTCATGATAGCAACGATCCTAAAGAAATAGAAGAATATGGATGGACTGTAAAAGATGTCATTGATGATTTATAAGAATAGCGCATGTTAATTTGCAAGTAGTTTTACGCTGCCAATATAATAAGGGTGAGGGTAACTGGCTGGTATTGCTACATAGGTAGTATATAAGGTACGCCATTTGTGTTTATTATTTTGTGGTTAAAAGCTCAGTCTTTTTGAAATCATTGCAATCTATGGAATTGCGTAACCTATCATCTTCTGGACTAGAGATCGATTTTTCAGTTTAACCTCGACCGTTTACCACCGACTGCTATCATCAAAACCGCTGTGATACATTAACTCTTCAACAATGTAAACACTGAATACAAATCAATAAAACTGAATGCAAATCAATAAAACCAACGCAAGATTAACTGCGCCAACAATAACTACAGTTAAGTAGATGAAGGAGCCCTGGTTGTCGTCCGTCGAGAGCAATAAAACGCGGCCGTCCTTCTGCATTAACGACCAAAGGGATAAGTTGCTCAACGGTGCCGCGGTCCACGTCGATGTGATCACACGAATTCATCAATTTGTATGCGCCATTGAACTTTAATCGAAATCCTACCGGAGCGACTGACCCGAAGGGACAAAGGAAGTTTCAGCTTTTGTCTGATCGTTGGTCAGGGACATCCGTTTTATATTCGGCGGGCAAGGATGCCGCTTTGAATGTCAACCAGGCGCGCTTTATTTTTATTTGATTTGGCATCATCTCGTCCAGTCGTCCAGCTCCTACCTTTTTTTGGTTGGAATTATTTATAATCGGAAATTCTGGAGCCAGTTTAGATGCGAAACGCTCTTTGTGGCTTTATCGGGGTGGCAATTTAGATTACAGGATTACAAGTATGATATTATGTTGTACGGTATTTGATTGCCTTTTATGGGCAGTTGGTGCTTGCTAATGCATGTAGTCATGCCATATTTGACGTAGAAATGTGCGATGAGCATAGAAACTAGACGCGATGTGATTGGTGATGTTTCATAGTCAAAAAATAGGCCATAATGGAGGGAAGCTTTTCATATTCAACGTTCCTCAAAAGTGACAAGATGTATAAGAACCCTGTAATGAAAAGATGGTAGAATTTGTAATTAAACATTTTTATACATTTTATACTTAATTACACTATGATAATCCATTATCGCTGTTTAGTATAATGTCAGGCACAAATGCGCATTTGCATATTATATGCATAGTTGTATATTTTAACGGTTTTTGTTACAACGTATGTTGAAGATCTGCATCAGGAATTTATTGACAATCCAGACGTCTCTGAAACGAGAATGATTCCGGATACAACAGCACAGTTTATTGCAGAAAATCTTACAGAATCTTAGATTTCAGTATGTAAGCGTGTTTATGTTGCCTCCTAATGAGAGTTGTCAATTAATTTGTGTATTTTGGTAGAGCTGGTTTTTAAATTAAGACTAAATATGTTCTACACTGCATTTGAAGTGCACTATAATACAAATCAGAAATAGAGAATTTCACTGCCTGTTTCTGATCGTTTCCTTATCTACTATTTTATTGAAAAATTAACAAACAAAGGAATCTATAAACAATGTTTTAGAAACCATGTATTAATACAAAACAATGGCTATAACTTTATTAATCGAAATAAAATTAAATTGTAATAACTTTGAATATAATAGCAAGGTGTCGGTCTACTTGCGCCCGGCTCATTTGTGCCCATCCCTATTTTCGGCATATTTGCGCCCCAGAAATACATCAACAGCAATTAAGGTCTCATTTGCGCTCATACTTACAACTCATTAGTCATCAGAACACCTGAAGTAGGCCGATTAGTGAGTCGGTTTCTTATCTACAAAATAGTAATTACAAAAACACTCAATTTAACAATTTTTCGCTTAGCTGCCCTAACTTCTATGCGTTTCTGTTGGTAATTTAATTTTCGTGTTTATTTGAGATTTATTTTAAAACTTTAATAAGACTTGTTACACCGGTGGAAAATTACTGCAGATTACTGCATTTTATTAGAGAGTCTGTGACATTTAGTTTTTCAGCATAATGTTATCGGAATTAAACAATATACTAACTAAACTAACTTTTATATTTTATATAGTTCTCATTTACTTTCAGAAAAAAGTGGACGTGACTACCTCCCTGGACTTTCCCATACTGGAAACTGTTCATATCGTCTTTATTCAACAGTCTTTACAACATATCAAAATTTCAACTCGATGACTCACGTCTTTACCGTGATAAGCGTTTACACTTTCACGTAAATTGCGGGTAAATATAAAAGAATGTGTAGTTCAAAACGTGACCACCGAGCTTCTGTAGATGGCGCCAAGTGGACAAGCCGCCACTGTGCTAGTTTATGTATTATTTTCCTCAAAACGGCTGTAGCACCGAGGTGAAATTTTCTAAGTACCTGGAAATTATATTTTCTAGGGCATACAAAAACGATTTTTTTATTTTCGCGGAAAAAGATTCTTTGACGCAAAAATATAACAACCGTTAGAATAAAAAAGATATTTTTCAAAAATAGAGGGGGGAGGGGGCCGGTGCGCTTACATATATCCACGAGTGTAATATTTTTGCATATTCATATACTCCATTATGCACTGGGCAATTCAGTGAAAACCCCAGCTACCTATCTTGTTTTGTTTATTAATTAAAGGGGTTTAAATTTTCAAACTTCAAAGCTTCGTAGAGGGCTCCACAGATAATTCATGAGATTCTTTAAAAAACAGATCGATAGCCCTTTTCGGGGTCTATCAGTGTATGAAGTTTAAACAAATTCCTGTGGGCAGTTTTTGAGAAATGATTTTTAGAAAATTTCCAAAATTTTGAAAATTTGTAATTTAGGCCCCTTAATATTTTTCAGAACACTTTTTATATCACCTCATGTTAGCCTTCATATACTATTCAGAAAAAAAATCAATTGAATCGATTCATCCGTTTTTGAGTAATAGGGCGTTAAACTCAAAATTTTCAAAAAATCATAGCGCCCTTCATTTTAAACCTAGCGAGTTCGGCAAAAAACTAACAGATTTGTCTTATGACCCTCTATCGTTATTCGCGATAAAATTTTCAAAATTTTAATCACGAAAACAGTGATACCAAAAAAACATGCGTAACTTCCGCTTCCGGTTTCGGATTTTTTTGAAAAGCTTATTTTGTCGATGAATTTTTGATACACCCCCGCATTCCAAAGCGCATCAAAATCGGAGCAATACTTTCGGCTGAAGGAGCGTCACCCACCCACACACCCACACACAGACAGACATTTTTTAAAAACCACTTTTTTGGGTTCCTAGAGGCCCAAAACGGATATTTCTGTGAAAATCTCGATTTCCAAAATTTTCATGATTCCAAGACTTCCCTATACCTATGGGTATGGGAAAGTAAAAAATGACGGAGTTGCTTTCAAGCGGACAGGGCGGATAAGTTACTGTTTTAATAAAATACAAAGGTTGTAACATTTATAACTGACACGCTGAAAAATGCGCTAATCTGTAGACTAATATGAATTATTAAATTAAAGTACCAACAGAAACGCATAGAAGTTAGGACAGCTAAGGTAAAAAGTGTTTTATATTGTTTTTGTAATGCCTATTTTGCAGGTAGTAGACCGCCTCACTAGTCGGTCAACTTTGGGTGTCCTGATAACCAATGAGTCACAAGCATGGGCGTAAATGAGCCCTTAATTACAATTTTTCGAGGCGCAAATAGACCGAAAATGGCAGTGGGCGCAATTGAGCCGGGCCCAAGTAGGCCTTTCTCAGTAGCAACAGTGCTGAATGGTTACAGTGTGAAAAATTAATAGAGAATAATATCTTGTCTAATTTTCCACGATTTAAATAACCGCGGTTGCTTGTTGTTTGTTATAGCGCACTACTACAGATTGATAGATAAGTAATATCTACTTTGATATTGCGTTTGTGAAATAATTTGGATAAACTAGTACCATTAGTGCCTGATGCAAAAACGTTTAGTATTTCATTTATAATTTTTTAAAAGTGTTTTTACTTCTCTTGTTTAAAAGACGAAGGGAGTATTGTAGCGGTGAAAAAATCGTCTACCGAGATTTCGTCAGATTTTGACAAATCAGGGTTCTTAGATGACTAAAAACATGTTTTCTCAAACCCGTTTGTCTGTCTGTTGGCGATATAGGTAAAAAATCTTACAGGAAGACGATGTTTTACATATTGATTAAATGTCTCCCTAGCTCGAAACCGAATATATTTTCGATCCAATATATACAGGATGAGCATCTTAAAAAATAAAATATTGTCTCTTTTTGTTGAACTCGAGAACTATTGGTTAAATAAAGGTAATACTTTGTACATAGCTTAAGTTTTGCCCTCGACGAAAATGGAACTCGGCAGATACAGGGTAAACATTGTAAAAGCAATAGAAATGTACAACGAACCGCCGTTATCACAGACCCAAGAAATTTCCGTGTAAAGTCTTTCATAGATTTTTTTCTGTAGTTGCCCTATAATGTGGGTAGATTAAAACAAGTCTTATTTAATTTTTATATTTTTTCGGCGGCTATTTTTGTGCGCAGCAATTTTTGCAGTTATATGCAGTTACGCAAATGCCGATGTCTCAGGATTGGTGGGTTCTAAATTCTTCAAAAGAATTGTGCTCATCACATTTCAGACTTTACTTTTAACTGTTCATCTTTTTCATATTTTGTTTCCTAACCTGAGAAAATTTAAAGCACTTTTAGGTAATTTTTTTATAGATCAGGTGAAATCCTAGACCCAATTTTTTATAGCAATACACATAAAAGTGCAGTTTATATTTAAAAAATATCATTAATTTTGAGTTCTTGATTTTTTTTTCCAATTTTCAATGCCTATATTTCTATAAGGGAACCTACAAAAAATACAATTTTTGTATTTGGGCTTAACCGCGAAAAAGATGAAAATAAAATGAGACTTGTCTGACTCTACGCACGTAGTGCTGCTTTTAATGGTCTGGTAAAATTTAAAAACTATTAATTTAGAAATGTAATTAATAAAATATCAATACAATCGTATCGTGAATATTGAACAAGACCAAGTTTAAGATTAGTCGAAGACAGCTCTGCGAAAGTGAGTTTAATTATTGTCAAATCATTTAGGAGATATTTAGATCTTCTGTCGTCTTAGGCCGTCGATATACAATGAATAATACTTCTTCAGTGCTCGTTCAAGTGTTTTCATTTGTTATTAACTATTGAAATACGCAGCCCACGTTTATTTAGTATATAGAAACTTGTTGGGATTTTTAACGAGTCTTTTTTAAATAACAATTTAAAGACGCCACTGATAAATATACTAGTCAGCAATGACACAATGACGTTTACTCAAAGGTAAGAGCCTTCAATTAAAAACAAAATAGTGTTGCAATTTTACTGTAGTAAGTACGTGTATTCCAATGGTGGAAAAAACATCATTTGGTCTTTTCCTGAAAAAACTGGTTTTTACTTGAAAAAACTTCTGAAAACCCCACTTTTTACAACTCTAGCTGTGAAGCAATTGGTAATTTAAGAAAACTTAAAGACTTAGGCCAGTTGGACACAGTTTTATTTATTTATTTATTTATTGATACTAACCTTTACAGATATAATATCTAATTAAAAGGAAGACTATTTATAAAAATAAGTGCTAGTAGTTTTTATGTTGATTTTTTTTCAAAGGTTTGAAAGCATATTAGATCTAAGATTTGCTTTTAAAGATATGCTTTTACTGCACATATCTGCAATAATATTGTTTGAGGAAAATATAATAGCTTTTAAAAATAAATCAAAAGAGACTTTGAAATCAAAATCTTTGGATATTTTTGGAAATTTCAGGATATCTTTGGAAATAAAGGTCATCTTTCGTAGTTTTTAGTACATATATTTAAAAGCAGCTGGTAATATTTTGCAATCGTGTGTAATTTCTAGCAATATCTGAAGTCTGGTAGTTTCTAGCAATTTTGGAAAGTTTCGGAATCTTTGAAACTAGCTAGCGAATTGAAAAAAAATTGCTAAACCAAAGTAATTCTATACTAGTCAGTCATACTAGTCAGTGCGACTTTCACAATGACGATAAAAGCTGCAATGTTTTGTGAAATGTTAGTCATTATGGTGCACAAATTGACAAATAGCAACAAGGCCAAATCTGCCTACGTATTTTCGTCCTCAAGGTGCTCAAACTACACGAGCCACCAAAGAGTATGATCATCGCGTGGATCCTTGCGGGAGTGTTCACATTATAAGCCGGAAAATGTTGGACGTTCATCTACAAAGACTACGCGGTCTAAACTGAAATTTCTTTTTAACAAGAAAAATTCGATTAACCGCGAAGGCCCCAAACAATATATAATTCTTTACTAATTTCAGTATTTTTTAAAACTGGAAATATGTGGAACTCTGTGGTGATTTTTGAATCTAACTCCAAAGTAATTCTTGGAAATGTATGCATGATGATATTTTGAAGTCTTTGGTAATCTCTTAAAAATATTATAATCTGCAGAAGTCTTTTGAAATCCGTAGTGAGCTCTGAAAATATTTGCTAATTGAAGGAAATTTTAGGAAATACCTAATTAATGATATTTGGATATATTTGAAAATATCTGATAATTTTTGATTCCCTGGCAGTCCAAGATAATGATTAATATTTTTGTAAATTTTCACAATCTTTGAGAACATACGAATCTTGGATCTTGGAAATCTCTGTCGATTTTTGAATATTTTTGGCAATCCAGGGTAATTTTTGGAAAATATCTGATCATGTTTAATAATTTCTGGCAGTCTGAGTGATTCTTCTGCGTACTTTACTTCTTGACAACCCATTAAGACACATGGCTCCAGGGTAATTTTTACTTTTTTCGTAACTTAGTTCCATCCCATCTTTTTTTATCTGTTTTTAACATTATCCGACTTCCGTCACTTCCGGTCACTTCCAACTCTTTTTCCCTCAAAATGTCTTTTAAAGATAATTTTACTAGCCTTTGATTTGTCCATTTCCACTCTCTGACTATATTTCGGTTACTGCATTTAGCTAGTTGTGATTTTTTAGTTCGAAATTGTATCTCGCTTGCCATTCTTCACTTTGCAGTGCAGAGCCGCAGATTCTTCTTTCTCCATATGCAAGAATTTATGGGGTTCTATTTAATATTGATTCATTTTTATGTATATATTGGTAATGGTCTTATTATCCACTCTAGGACGATGTTCAATACATACTCGTATATTAATGACAAATCCCCTTGTCATTGAAACATACATTCCATACCATTCATTTTTTTGTAGTTTTAGATTAACATTTTTATTACTAATATTAATTGTTGTCCCATTAATTCTAAATTATAAATAATATCGCCGAACTGTGTCGAATACTCGTCTAAAATGTATAAAAATATAAAATAGGTGGACATCCTTTTCGCGGTTTTTTTCCAATATCTGTCATTTGAGGTAGATCTTGCCTTCCTAATCCGCTCTGATATTCTCCTACCTCCCTCTCCATTATTGGTTCCATTGTTGTGCTTAAGTTTTTATCGAGTTCTTATACCATATGCTGAGGAATGCTATCTATCGTTATCTATCTGACATTTTTACGTATAATTCTGTCCTTTTTTTATATAGCGCACATATTATTGTTGTAGTGCAGCTTTTGGGCCGTTCTTCTTTTATCCAAAGTTTCTCGATCAACTTGTACAGCTTTTGCTCCATGTCGGTACCCCTAAATTCGATCTTTTCTGGTACTTCAGGTTTCTTATACCTTGATTACTTGCTCTTCAATTGGAAATTGAACATCCTTATCGGTACTGTGTATCCCCCTTTCTTCTCCTAATTCCTGGATCGTGCTTTCAAAATATTCTTTCCATCTGTTATCACTTTGTGCGAATCGCCTGTGAGCTTTTCTTGTTTGTCTGTGCAAAATGTTAACTCATGGCTGATTTATTTTTGCACTCGCTGTTTTGATTTTCGGTTGTTTTCGTGTCGTCTACATCTCTGGCTTAATTGTTTCTGTGTTTTCACATCAATTTCGTGCTCATTAATTGACTCTTACTGTATAGGCTTCTCCATTTACTATTACATATCTTATTGCTTATACTATATTCGCTCTCTTATCTCTTGCATTTTGCTTGTGCTGGACCAGTATTCTCCTCTGTTCCTGAATTTGCTATGGATAATCCCTAGTGATCCAAATGTTTCGTCCCTTACGTTTTTGCGTTCATAATTCCTCTTTCTAATAATAGATATTGATAGCCAATTACTACATGTTTATCCTAGGGGAAATTATGACGGTGGATACGTAATTGTACGGTAAATTCAAACGTAATCAGTCTTAATTCTAAGCAGTAATCTCTTTGCCGTCTTCTTGTTTTAGCAGTATGTTCTTGACCTTTTCACGCTCTTTAAAATTTTCTCTGTTTATAGTCGATGACAAGCAATTTCCATTGTGGTATATAAATCACGCTTGTAATGCATAATTTACCCACACATTAATAGCCAAAATAATGGGTTGAACGTGAGCCTTACCAGTGTAAAGATAATCCCCGGGAGAATCCATCATATAATTATGTAAATATAAAGTACATCGCTAATTAAACACGTTTTGGTCGAGAGCATCCAATCTTGTAGACAACAAACAAGTTGTTCCATAGTTTTAACTGAGGTCTAGTGGGCTTGTATAATGCGAGCATTAGAATCGACAGGTGGATATTTTTACTTTGTCAATATGTATTCTTTTATATAATTTGTATCAGTTTGATTGATTTCGACTTTGTAACTTTTTTAATCTGGCCAAAGACAACGTATGACTAATTGGGACGGTACAATCCGATACTGCTTGCGGTTTTAGAAAAAGTTGAAAACGTGCACAAAGCATCGAGTTACACAGTTGCCGTAACAGTCCGATCGTGGTCTACATTTGCAATGAAGTTTCTCTTGCCAACAGAAAGTTTCCCTGTCTGTATTAAATAGTATGTTTCATGGATTATCGTTAAATAATGGCTAACTCATCATGTACAATAGAATTATCCAAGTTAGCAAAAATCGTGTTGAAATCATATAAGCATGAAGGTTGGTCGTAGATCAATAACGGTTTATGTTAAATGCGATCCCTGCTATCGAATTCCAATCGTGTCGAAGGTGGCATTGAAGATTTATGCAAAACGCGTATGATTCGTGTAGCTCAAAAGAGTTGAGCCATTCTAGGAACAAACATTTAAATAAATATGTTCAGTAAACATTTTCATAAGTAATAAAAATTGGTATAGTATTCCAACCAAAAATTGGAAAGCTATTTAAAATCAAGTACATCATGGAAAGTGTAAGTCATGTGTAAGTTCGTTTCATACAATCAATAAATAATTTTCTAATGTCAAGCAGCTTTCAAGTAATGAAAGTTCATCTGTAAATTGCACATGTGACTGTGTTGTTAAGGTATTGTAACATCTTGCATGATTTACGTAGGTACTAGTTATTTCACCTTAGTTTTTAAAACCGCATACTAGCATAGAAAATGTTGGAAAATGTATATACACTCACTGGCACGTTACAGAAGTGGTTAGAAACATGGAGACTGAAAGCAAACGAAAACAAATCAGTACAGGTAACATTCACCATGAGAAGAGACAACTGTCCCCCAGTAACGCTAAATGGAAAGCAGGTCAAACAATCGGAACAAGCGAAATATTTAGGCATGCACTTAGATAGAAGATTAACATGGCAGCATCATATTTTCATGAAAAGAAAACAACTAGGCTTGAAATTCAGAACTATGTACTGTATGATTGGCAAACACTCACAATTAACAATAGAGAACAAACTGCTGTTGTATAAAACAATTATCAAGCCGATATGGACATATGGGCTTCAACTATGGGGAACGGCCAGTAACAGCAACATTGAAATCCTACAAAGGTATCAAAACAAAGTGCTACGAACCATAGTCAACGCGCCCTGGTACGTACCCAACAAGGTGATACAAAGTGATTTGTGTGTGCCCTCCATCAAAGAGGAAATCCAACGTTATAGTGATAATTACAGTAAACGGGTTCGAGTGCATCCAAACAAACTTGTTAATAACTTAATGAACAGAACAGGTGAAATGAGAAGATTAAAAAGGTTTAAGCCATCAGACCTAACCACTAGGTTTAATTAAATGTAACTGAACGTTTGATAGATGATAAATAGCTGTATGTTAGAATAGTGCATATATAATGTAAGTAATAACTATAAGTAAGTAATACATAAGTAACTTAGGTTAAGTAACTAAGTGGAGATAATCAAAGGATTATCTCCCACATGTCAGTAAATATGTCAAAGGTAGAAATTATTGTCCAATTAGGACAGATTGTTCAATATGTGGAGTTAATAAAAAAAAAAAAAACTGGCACGAAAAACGGAGCACTTGCATTTTTTATTAGATTTAAAATTGTATCCCTTTGTGATGTTTTATTATTACATTTATTATTATACATTTATTATACATGTTATAATGTTAAATGTATAATAAATGTATAATAATAATTGTAATAATAAAACATCACAAAGGGATACAATTTTAAATCTAATAAAAAAATGCAAGTGCTCCGTTTTTCGTGCCGGTGAGTGTATGTCTTCCAAAATTCCTAAGGCATATGTCAAATTTGAAGGTTGTTATCGAAGTGTCACTGAATGACAATCAGTTATTTTATGAATTAAATTCCGAAGTGACTTCCTGTTCTCAATGCTGGCCTGATTTTCAATAGTTTTCCAATTTTTGGTTGGAATACTATACCATTTAATATCTATTACCGGTATAAAAAGAACAAGTACAATTAAAGAGCGAAGTTCAGTTAATAGGGAATCTACCCGTCGATCTTCCATTTAGACACAAAAAATATATATGTGTCTCTTATTTAAGCAATATAGAGAAGCTTTTTTGTGGAGTTAAACTTTAGCAGATTGAAATGCTCTCCACACAATCGTTATGAAAAAAAAATCTGAAATTAATACACTCTTTAAATGGAAATTGAAAGTATTTCCTGATTCCTCTGGGTAAATAACGCCATCGTCCATAAAAATATGTAACGAAGAAAGGTGACGACGGTTTTCCATAATAAGCTAATCCGCCTCATTTAGCTATATGTGCGACACGCTTGAACCATCTGATCCCAAAGATGAAACGAAGGCCAGGGTTTTGCATGCAGTACGCGGTGTAGCCTTTTGTTAAACCGTCAAAACAAACTTCTGCACAATTAAATGTCCATGTCCCGTGAAAGGAAGTGCGTGTTGGCAACTGAAGATTAACGAGCGCGTTACGAATGAAACTGTTGACATGTTCTCGATATTGCAAATCGACATCCATCATAAGACAAGACCGCTACTACAGTTTTAATGGGAGACATCACATTATTTACGCTAATCATAACCACATTATACCATCTCTTACAAGTTCTATTTGAGCTAAACATCAAACAAGGTGATTTGGCCGGGTTTAAGACATGAGTGTGTTTCCAGCAAAACATCTAATTCATGTCATAGTGACTAAGCTCCTCAAGTAGAAGATGTGATATGGTTTGTAGCATGATATTACTGCGTGTAAATTTGGCAGTGTAATGCAAAAAACAAATCTGCTACTGTTGATCCCTAAGGTGCATCGTTAGTCACAAAGACAATCGCACGGTCTACGTTCTGGTGGTAAGATAACTTTGAAGAAGTGTGATAGCGAACAAGGAGGCGTCATGACTCATGAGCAATGTTATCAAAATCGTTACAAGTTTAGACGAATTGTCGTAACTATCATCATCATAAATACAACACAGATCTGCTATACGACTACAGTATACGCGACCTACAATAGAAGACTAGACCATCGACATAGGTAACCGTTAAAATGCACCACCATACGATATAACAAGAGTAATCAAGTGAGAAGCAGAAGAAGCTCTGGAACAGCAAATTAGAACAACAAAGGCCACTAAAACAAGCATTATACTATACCACCATCCACGCAAACACAATGTCCTTACCAATGAGAAGTAGCAAAATATAACAACACAAAATAATCCAAGCTGGGAAACGAGATGGCGAGACTTCGTTTTGTACACAGGAGAAACCGGATCATCTAAAGCGTGAATTAATTTGGAGACATCCCTGCCAAATTAATAAAATGTTCGGTAAGCTCATAACGATGCTAACTGAATTATTTGAACGGTATGTAAACGGAGATAATATCCTGGTAAACTGGTAAATGGGATGAAGTACCCCAATACACAAAAAGGACAGAAACAAATGTGACAAATGTGTAATTACCGGTGCATCACAACCACGAGCATATTGAGTGGTATATGTGTGTGAGAAATGTTTGAAATAATATATGGAAGAAGGCTGTGTGAACGTAGAGAAATAGAATAACAAACTGGCTTTAGGGCAGGTCGCTTCAGGATCAATAACATTTTTAGTTTGACACAAGTCATTGAGAAGAAGATAGCAACTGGTAAAGAATCTCCTCTACTGTTTGTTAACTTAACTAAAGCTTATAACAATGTACTCATTGGAAAACTATGGGAAATCATTAAAATCAGTTGGTTTTCAAGGATTTTACCCATCTTCGACTCTTTTAGGATATACCCAAACCATGTACCATGTACTAGAAAAAAGGTAATAGCATACTTAGGAGTCCCAACAAGCAACGAAGCATATCTGTACACATTAATTTTGCAAACAACCAAGTGGTCATGACACACGACAAAGAGGATTTATAATCCATGAGTGGATAATGGTTTGAAGGGTAGGGGGATTGAAAGTGAACATAAGAAAACGTACTATGAGTGTATGGATGGACAACCAAAAGATTTGATAGTAAATGATGGACAGATAATAAAAGCTTGTGAAGAATACGTATAGGTGCCTATATGGGAACACGAATAATAAGCTCCGGAAGAACTTGTCAGAATTGCAAAGGAAGAAGAACATTAATGTTGTGGAAATAGAAATACTCTAAGAAATACAAAATGCACAACTAAGTCGGTATGAATATCTGCAAAGACTGAGTGAAATAAGAATACCTAAACAAGTGCTAGAATGAAAACCGTAGGAAAGAAGGTAAAAGGACGACAAAAAACCACGTGGTTAGATGAAATAACCTTCTAAGATGGCAACTGGGAACCTTACATCGTAGATGAACGCTATGAAAACCGCTATACAGTTTGTAAACGAAAATTTTGTACATAGGGAAAAGGCAATGTTAAAAATTACGAATGCTCAACTGTATCTGTGGTCATGTGACATAGTAACGTTGTTTTATTGCCCACGCAACGAAAGATTTCTGTTATACGTTTGACAGTACTGAAGTGTATTGTTGGTGGCACTGACAGTCTCTGTCAAACTTGACGTTAGAAGGTTAGATTTTACGTCAGTTTGTGTCAAATAACAAACAACACCTTATCTGCTAACCTCAAATTTGACATAGACTGCTACTTTCACCAACAAAACACTTCAGTACTGCCAAACGTATAACAGGAATCTCTCGTTGCGCGGACAATAAAACAATGCTATGTTGCATAACCGCAGATATAGTTGCTCCTTCGTAATTTTTAACATTGCCTTTTCCCTGTATACGAAATTGCCATTGACACACTGTATAGTGTATATTAGATCATCATAATCAACTGCAGATGTGATATCGATCCAAATTTGTAGCAAGGCAGTTTCATATTTAGAGCTTATGACCGCTGACACAATAGTAATAGAATAATCTAACGCTAATCTTCAACACTTCAATATAAGCCGTATACCGAGCTTTGAATACTCAAGACAGTCCTCCAACCCATAGCGTTCAATGGGCCAGCTGAGCTACTCTGAAGGAGGGTAGGTTAACACTAAAATGGTCAATACCAAATACGGGCACCACGATCTTCATTGTTCAACAAGTCGCGAATCTAAGTTTTTAATTTTTTAAGCGGTTGGAATTCTATGAATTTCGTTGACTGCGTATGGGATCCTCAGGTCATCGTGGAAGAGTTTTCTGTGGTAATCGCTGTAGAAGTTTGGTGTTGGACGGTTTTGCTCATCCCCAAAGCTGGATGGCTTTATATAGTAAAACTGTATTTTCTAAGGAAATCTGGGGCTGTCTTCCCATTAACCAACGCATTTTCTCCACTTTTCTGTCGAGATTTTTTTTTTATTTCCATGTGCGGTGTCCAGGTAAGCTTTTGATCGTGATAATATAACTTTTGTAGTAAGTAGTATGGCGGTATTGTTAATTATCGCTTGTGGACAAACTACGTTTATTAGTGAATATAACTTGTGTTGAGTTGTGGTTGTTTATTGTAATTGCCCACTTGTCGAACCAATTTTGGAGTAGGTTGAGGTGGTTCTGTAGATCTGAAAAATTCAAATACCCAAGTCCACAATTAAATCCAAAATTCATCCTAGATAACTAGGAAAAACCGTCAGGTGTAACACGGTTTAGTTCTCCAATCTGCAGAGGCGCTGATTTATCGAAAACCATCAAAAACCACCGCCGTCTCTAAATCCACCTACATGGTGTTCCTTCCAGATTCCATTTACTTAATGCAATGATGAGAATTGGAAAAAATAACGTAGACACAGCGATCACCAAATCAGAAATCTCCCCTAAAGGGCCGGACGCGAAGTCTCGATAATTTGTTTTTAACAAAAGAAAAACAAAATACAACCAATAAGTGGAAATTGGGGAGGCCGTTAAGCGAGTTTACCACGACAGTATTCCGAAATTACACTAGGACCCTTGATTGCCAACGGAAGTTGCTAAATGACCGTACCATGGCAACAAAACTCATAGCCTCCTGTAGTAGAGTGGACAATACGCTGAAACTTATTTAAACACACCTGATCAACTAAGACAATACGCGATGTCACACGCAGTTAAATTTCTAACTCCCAGGGCTAATTAATCGTCATAACTCTTATCACATAGCTCGAGGGGGGGGGGGAGGTAAGTCCAACTGAAACGTACACCTGTAGTTTTCAATGTACAAAATGGTAGGCAAAAACACGTATAATCCTTGACATTTGCATAGCCAATAATTTGCGTTTAGGGAAACTAAAGTGGGACATAGCATTAGGGCTAACGTTAAGAAGTAAGCCAAAAATAGAGGCTAACGTCAAAATGAGCTTAATAAGCTTAGCTTGAATCCAGCTGATCTGATGTAAATCTGTACCTATTTGAAGATTTTCGACACCTCATGGAGGAAGCTAGTAGGACGCAAATATTTCATATCCTTGGATTAAAACATGATTGGGGGGGGGGGGGTTCTTCCGCCACTGCCTTTGAATGACACATGACAGTAATATTAGCAGAGCTTCTCAACATTGCTCATCATCATAACGTTCAGGTCCAAAAGGATTAAAATAAACGCTGTCAACAGCTGAATGATCAGAGTGAGATGAGCTGGAACGAATTGTACGAAACCATCGAGAAAATGCAAACAGAGCGTTCGTGCACGTCCACACGGCAGCTTTATCAGCTGCTTAACATTCCTACGAACAGCATTTCACGTGTAGCACCATTTAGGAAATTAACGGCCGGAGAGCGCGTTCCTTTCCTCCAGCAAATTAAAACGAGCTGCTTCTCGAAATTAGCGGTGCTGGAAGAAGCGGCGACCATTGCGATGAAAAGACAACGGAAGTGGCGAGTTCCCCAGTGCATATTAAGTAATTGAACAAGTGGGCAGGCAGGTATGCTGCAGCAATTTATTCAGGGAAATTGAAATCGTTTCGCATCGGGTCTGGAGGAGGAGGCCGCAAAAAGAGAATTGAACTGGTCGCTGTCGCAGCAGCACGCATCTCGTCCCACCTAATTATCTTAAAGAAGTCGCTCGTTGGGTGACGGTTTTTCTAAGCGTGGATATTAATAAAGCCAGTCCGAGTGCCTGCAATAGTTTCCATATGCATAATTTATGGAGATCCGATAGGACGGGGTACTCATGGTTTATTGCTTTCGATCCTATCTATTGGTCAATGTATTTATTTGTTGTTGGGTAACATTAGCAACTGCCGGTGGCGTGCGGATTGAAACTGAAGAAAGAATAGAGTGAAATCGTCGCTCTTGGGAAACTGTGTATTAAAATTACATATGCATGTAGCAAGATCAATGAGTATTAGACTTAATGAAATATTATCTCTGTTGCTATTGTGTTAGAACTCTCGAGAGAGTCCATAACAAGTGCATTTGAAGATTGGAAATAGTGTTTATTCACTAAAACTATCTAAAATCTCTTTATTCCTGCATATGGCAACTAAAACTTTCTAGATACATCTATCTATCACGCTCAAGTTGAAAATGTGGAATAAACGCAGCAATCTTGAGGAATGGGGATGAAATGCTTTCTAACTAACATCAAACGAAAGGTACAACAATGTAGGTATTCAACACAAACATGGCTGTTTCCTATTTAATTTTTTTTCCAGTAAATACAATGTTTTTGCTGGTATAAATTACAGCCAAATGACTGCTAGAAACTCCCACTCGATATAAATCTTGCTACGTATAAATATAATTTATTGCCTCCACTTATAAAATACCCTCACCATCTAAGTGAGTTCGTCCCACAGTCACATAGTACAAATATCACGATCAAGAACTCATCACTAGGTACAAATTACTACCGTCGCTTAAAAATTCTACAAGCAGAACCTCGTATTACCCCCGGTAAATGGATGATATTCCCACTAGGTATAAATTACATACAAATTACCGTTAATAGGCTTCCCGTCGGTATAAATGTGACCTTTACGTATAAATTACCTTCGCCATTTAAATGAGTTGGTCAACAGTCAGTCGCATAGTCAAAATTTTACAATCAAGAAATTCCCGCTTTTAACGTTAGGTACAAATTACTTTTACGTAAATATTTTATTACCAGAGTCTCGTATAAATCTCGGTAAATGGATGATTTTCTCATTAGGTGTAAATTACATCCAAATTACTGCTAGCAACTCCCATTCGGTGTAAATCTCGCTTATAAAAGTGATTTATTGGCTTTACGTACAAAATACTCTCACCTTTTATGTAAGTTGGTAGGTTGTTGAAGAAAAAATAACTAGGTACAAATTACTGTCACCACTTAAACATTTTACCAGCAGAGCATCGTATAAATCTCATTAAATGAATGATATTCCCACTAGGTATAAATTACATCTAAAAATTCCCATTCGATGTAAATCTCGATATATATAAATTCACCTCAACTATTTAAATGAATTTGTCAACAGACCACCCATAGATTAAAAATTGCTCTATGACAAAGTTCACGCCATTCCCCTTACGTACAAATTACTGTCCCTGCTTAAAGGTTTTGTCTATCGACCCTTGCATGATTTTTGGCATGCAGGAATAAATAGACGCCATGATCACTAGGTATAAATTGCATCCATACCTCCAAGAAACTGTTCACTCCGTATAAATCTCGCTGCGTATATAAATGCAAGTTTAAATGGTTCTACTCATCTAAATGAATTGATCAACTATCACTATGAATAAACCTACGGCATGCCCATTAGTTACAAATTACTGTCACCAGTGAAAGCTTTTGCCCGCTTTATACATTGTAAGAAAGGGTACTATTCGCACTAGGTATAAATACATCTACCCATTACTTAAATGGATGTTAGAAAACCACGCACAGAATAAATGTAGCTATGTATAATAAATACATGATATTGCCACTGTGTATAAAATACAAGCACGGTTTAAATGAGTTGGTCAACAGTCACGCAGTCAAAATCTGACAATCGAGAAATATGCACCTATGTCACGAGGTACTGCCAGCAGAGCCTCCGATTAAATGTCTGTAAATCGGCCATATTTTTACTGGTATAAATTAAACGACTTCCAGAAACTCTTACTCAGTGTAAATCTCGCTACGTACAAATGCAAGTCATTGCCGGTAGGTATAAATTACTTTCAACATTTATAGCTATTAACATATCTAGCAATGTTAAGAGTATCGTAACTGCCGCAGATGTTTTGAAATCCGAGCTCGTAGATCGAGGATTTTAAGACATCTAAAGGCTGTTATGATTCATAACATCTGTGGTTTGTTCAATAGTTTATCGGTTGCAGTATGGTAATGGTTGCTATATACGGTAAAGGAATATTACCGAACAGGTACACTTGTTTGAATATGGTAATGGTTGCCGTGTACGGTAAAGAACTATTACCGTACAGATACAGTTATGAGTTAGTTACCAGCCTACTTTTGTATATATAAACAAAAGGCTTAATATCCTGAAACCGATAAAATGAGTTAATAAGCAGACTCGCACAATAAAAATACCACTGGGACTAAATTTCCACTAGGTATAAATTACTGTCGCCACTTAAAGATTTTGACAGCCGTTCACTAGGTATAAATTACACCCATGACTCGTAGAAACTCTCACTTCGTATAAATTTTGCTGTGTATACATTATAAATGCGCGTTATTGGTACTACGTATAAATTGTTCTCACCATCTAAATGAGTTGGTCAGCAGTAAAATTCTCTATGAATAAATTCACACCGTGCTTATTAGTTATAAATAACTGTCACTATTTGAAGATTTTTCCAGCTGATCACTAGGTATAAATTACATCCATAACCCGTAGAAACTTTCACTGCGTATAAATCTCGCCGTCTATAAATGCCCGTTGTTGGTACTACGTATAAATTGTTCTCACCACCTAAGTGAGCTGGTCAGCCGTCAAATTCTCACTATGAATAAATTCATACCGTGCTTATTAGTTACAAATTACTACCGAAATCTTTGCCAGCTCAGTATGTGTATATAAATGATGCTATTTTTTCCACTTACATTAATTACTTGAATGTTAGAAATTCTCATTCTGTATAAATCTTGCTACTTATAAACACATGCTATTGTCGCAGTGTAAAAACGGTAAACACTATTTAAATAAGTTGGTCAATAGTCGCACAGTCAAAATCTCACAATCAAGAAATCCAGTTTAGATTGTGCCAGTAGACTCTCTTATAAATTTCTGTAAAAGCATAATATTCCTACAAGGTATAAAGTGTCTGCAATACTTAAACGACTATCAGAAACTACTACTCAGTGTAAATCTCGCTACGTATAAATGTCAGTCATTGCTGCTAGGTATACACTACCCTCATGGTTAACGGACTCACACAGTAAAACCACGGAACAAAGCTAAAGATACAGAAGCGACACTCCTGAGCGAATTGTGTCCCCATACTCGTGACGTCACGGGACTGTAGTCCCGCCTTCTGACTAGTAAACTTTGCATTTTAACTCCAGCGCTTGGCTACCGCGTGCATAGCGTTACCACTTTATCGGTGTAGTTTTATTAGATTTTGCGAGTGTTACTAACATAATGAATCAAAAATCGATTAGGAAGGGTGGAAGTTGGTGTTCCGCACCGAACTGTAAAAAAACAGCTACTTAAACAAAAATATAAGTTTCTTTCGTTTCCCTAAAGATGCTGAACGGTAAGCGTTTATGCGCGCAAAATACCAAATCGAATTTTTAGAATCAATGAAACAGTTTTTTTAAGAACATTGTAGTCATGGATAAAAAGGGGAAAAATGTTACAAATACCATAAAATGTATAACAGGATTACAAATAACAATATCCTCTGTTCTGCAGTTGTTTAATTATTTGAAAGAACACATTAACTACATATTTACTAGGAGACTGAATCAGGACTTTAGAAAACTTTTTCTGCAATGTGCGACAGCAAAGTGGAAGTTGTTATAACCCTACTCCCATACAATTTATGTGGACATTTAAAAAATTATTTTGTATGCACTATCTCGCACATTCCAATAATGCTAACTGCGCAGAAGATTTCGATAATCTAATCACAACACTAAACGATATTTCTTTATGTACAATATCCAGTAACAGTGTCCATGAAGGAATAATAGCAACTGAAACGTCAAAGGCACTAGCTGTTTCTGCTACAGATTATAAAGAAAATGTAGTCCAAGAAAATGCATTGTATTATGTGTGTGGATATTTAGTTAAAAAATCTTTATCTATTCATACATGTACAAAATGTGAAGAATTTTCTAAAGAAACTGCCCATAGTGCAGAAAGCAGCCTCTACATTCGTTTCAAAGCGTATAAAAACAAAAATAAAGACGTATTTGGAAATCTTAGAACTCCCGCATTAATTTTCACCGAATTTATACGGGAACTTGAAGCAGAATTTTTACGCAACATTGAAAGACTGATTTTACAACAAAATTTATCAAACATTTATATGAGATTTTACAAAATAAATCATTTAACCATCCTTGCGAATATTTCCCATACACTTACATTATAAAGCTTTTTATACGATTACGAATTTTTTATATCTTAAAATATTCAAATAGAGCTCTAAAAACTACAAATTTAAAAAACAGAAAATGTATTATTCTGCATCATTTGTAATATATATGTGTAATGTGTAATTTTTATTTACTTTTTTATTAATATTGTATATTCTAGTTGTAGAACATAGGCGCAGAAGTCTTATATTTAATTGTATAACCTGCAAACTGTATTTGTATCCTGTTTTTAGTCATAACAAAATCCTGTAAACAGCCTAATAAATAAATCGCTTCTTGGCCTTGGCCAAGACCAAATTGTAACTCAATAAATGACTTATATTGTATACCGCATGCATTGCCAATGCCGTATTTACTGGCCAGACTTATGGCTGCCCGCTGCCCTGGTTACGTCACGGTGACCCACGAACTTCAAAGTGCCGCTAGTGAAGTGTCGCTTCTGTATCTTTAGCTTTGTTCCGTGGTAAAACCTCCCTATCTCCCTATGATTAATTTCTCGCTATTCCTATTAGGTACAAATGACTGTCATCACGTATAGATTTTTCCAGCAGAACCTTGTATGAATTTTGGCACGTATGTAGACTATATATAAATGAATGGTATGTTCACTAGATACATATAAATTGCATCTGTTAGTTATATAATCAAAATTTCTAATATTAATATATGCACTTACGTGCAATTTCTATTACCACAAATATAATTATGTGTGATTCCTGGTGCAGTACCAGATAAGATTATAATTCCTGGGCAATCCGGCTCGAACGGCTCGAAGGACGAACTTTTTGGATGATCTGGCAGGGTTAATTAAGCTTTATTTATTAATTTATTAACTATTTAAAATACAACCAGCAAAATTAATTGCACTTAAAAAACTTCCCCATACTTGAAATATTAGATCGGTAAAGCGGTATGGTATAAAAGAAATGGCAAGTTTCTGATAGACAAAATGGTTTATTTCCGATCGATTAAAACATACCATAATAATCTTTGCCGCGAGATGCGTCAATATCTATAGATTTTAACAGGTTCTGGTTTCCTTCGAGTATAAATATCTTGTGGCCAGTGATTGAAAAGTATGTCGTTGACGCGTCTTTGATGTTAAGCTTCATTTAATTTGCTAGGCGCTAAGTACGACGCTGATATAGAATGCAAAAGGTGGACGACATCTCGCTTTCCTGTCACACATGTTTTTATGCTTTCACTAGATTTGCTGTTTCCTGTAATTTGATTCTATATTCGAAGCGTCTGCTTCAAGTAATATCGCTCCACTTCGCGTAGCAATAGTGTCGTAGTTGTATCAAATTAATTTTTGGAGGAACTGAAAGTTTCTGTTTCTAAACCTTACAGAAGGTTACTTAGTGGAAAGGCGTATCGGTACTTGTCCTTTTTGACCCTTCAGGAATCAGATTCTATTAGAAATGTCAATATGTTTCCAAAGGGTTATATCGAGAGATAAAAAAAACAGATCCTCAGCGGTCTGTGAAAATTCAAACGTACGAATAATATGTTGGTGGCACTGTAGGTAAGTCTATGTCAAATTAGAGGTTATCAGGTTAGGTTTTCCGACAGTTTTGATACAGACTGACGCAAAACCTAACCTGCTAACCTCGAATTTGACATAGACTTACAGTCGAGGGGGTAGTCACTTGCGATTTTTTAGGACAGAAAATCTCCATTTGTGGAGATCTTCGTGTAACTCCATAGATCTCCATGGATATCTTTGGATCTCTAGGGAGATCCTGGAATCTCCAGGGATATCCTTGGATCTCCATGGAGATCTTTTGGATTTCCATTGATCTCCGTGTATCTCCTCTGGACCTCCATATACATTAACAACTTTTCAATTTTATATGGAATTAGATCTTTCGAAAAAAACACGTTTTTACTGTCAGAAAGTGGTAGTCTCGGTGGTAGTTTGATATTAATAATAATTTTTATCCATATTTATAATATACAGTGTGTTTCACTTTACATGGAAGCACCCCTGTATTTTATTTGTGTTTGTATGAATCGATTTGAATTTTTTACCAGTTGTACAACTCACCAAGAGGCATCGATTCATGTCCTTGAGCGCTAATGACGTTATTAGCCTGGCCTACTACGATGAAGAACGTGGGTCGTATTGTCAATATTTTGCATCGCGTTAGAGTTACAGCAAAAAGTTATTAAGAAAAGTTGTTTAGAATCACAAGAGTACCCCAGATACCGATTTTCGTTTAATAATTCGAATTTTTAAGTTTTATCCATAAATTTGTCAAAGTCCCAAATTTCAACTTTTAATTTGGTATCAAATGGTGCCATGGAGAAACAGCATTTTTATTATTGTTGCAAACGTCATTAGCTATTAATAATGGCTGAATTACGTTTAACTGTAGCTGAGAAAGTAGAAATAATTAGAATTACTGGTGAAAATGCAAGATCGAACAGAGAAGTAGCTAGAATATTTAATGGAAGGCATCCAGGGCGTGCACCTATTTATCCTGACACAAATTAAAAAGTTGATTAATTTTTTAAACAGTTCCAGGATAAATAGGTGCACGCCCTGGATGCCTCCGTAGGACAGAAGATTTCCACAGTGATTACCCCCTCGCTTACAGTGCTACCAACATATTATTGATACGTTTGAATTTCCACAGCTCGCTGAGGATCAGTTTTTTTTAATCTCTCGATAGTGTTACATTGAGAAAACTATAGTTAGTAGTTAGTATGCAAAACAGGATTACTTTTTTTTTTAGAGAAACGTTACCCAATGTTTAATAACGAACAGATAATTTAAGATGGACTTTTTTCATGTTTGAATTAAGACTGTCGACAAAATAATATTAAAAATCCCATCCCAGTTAGTCTGGGATTTTGCGCTTATAGACTTTCGTCGCCCCTCGTTTTCCCTGCAACCATTTTATGTGGCTATAAATTACAGTGCACATTACATTGATTATGATCTGAGCTCGCTCCCGCGGGAATTTTAATTCTGTAAGCTCTCCAGAAATTTGTCGGTTGAATTTTAGAAGCGTGAAATTTTCCGCAACCAAAACACATCTTGTAAATCTGAAATCCACAAAAAATCCTTGAAAATACTAGAAGTTCTGTAAGATGTCTGCTTTCTTTAAGCCGCTGACGAGGCACGAAGCCGATCCAGTTGGCTCTGCGTGTTGCGTGCGAAAACTGAAACTGAATGATTTACGGAATCAATTTAAATTCATCTGGCAGAAGTGGAATTATGTGCTGATAAGTGTTACGCCTTTAAACAAAGTTCAGTATAAATTATAAGCATTCGCGCAAAGTAATAGCTGCGTGCATCACATGTTTGTTTATAGCGTAACTGTACAGGTAGTTTGTGTAGATATGTCCTAAATCAGAGCAGTTTAAGAATATTGAAAGTGTAATAAGACGGATTAAGAAAAAATCGAAAATTTGTAATTTTCTTCACTCGTGGGAAATTTTATATTTTTGGTTATCTATACCAAGTTACGGAACTTGTAATGTATTGAATAAGAACGCATCTTACTTTATATTTAGTAAATACATGCAACTCCATAATTCGAATATCACAAGCTATAGCAAAAAAGCCTTTTTATTTTTATGTACAAATTAGCCGAAGAAATATATCACTTAACATATGCATTTAGCAGTGCCATGTCAAATGTGGGTTCCATTAAAAAATATAACTGTGTGTCATTCATTCTAATCGTGTTTCTGTTTTACCGTTCGGTGTTGAGGATTACTGCTGTACGGAAGTGAAGCGGAAGTAGTTTTCAATCACAATCCATGCACAATCTTCCAAATAATACGTGTTTAGCGGTGTCCGAGCCCTCGCCACAGTCGCATGCATTGTCATTGGCCTTCCCGAGTACTCTACCACTGTGTTACCTTACGTTGAATGGTTCCCCCTCTCAGTATCGATTTAGAAGACTGCGTAAAAGTTTCATCTATTTTGATTAGTATATTATAGGTAACTTTCATATGTATAATTGCTAGGTATTTCAAACTGAATTGTGAACTTGCTCTCATTCAAAGTTGTTATAGTAAATGTGATTGTTTAAAGCCTCGTTTCATCTAATGAATTAATACTAAAATCTCTATTAAGCGTTGTCCCAGTTCCTTGTCTTAGATAGTACTACATGGAGTTCTGCTTCACAAAGGATGCTTCTCGGCAAGCTAACTATTGTCTTCTCTCTATCTGTTATTATATTTATTGGAGTTTTTCGTGCAGCTCGTAAGGGTCGCGCAAACGTCACCTTTGATTTTATTTTCAGGAAGGACAATTAAAGGCTCATATAGATCGTTCCATACTTAAAATTCAGTATATGGTCTTATGCAGAACGACGTTGTGGACATTTCAGCACAAATCTCGTTGGAAATAAATACGCACCTGTTAATCATAAATAAATCCCCTCCACTAATGGCTTGTTTCATTTTAATCTACATCCTTTTGTCAGCAGGTAAACTTAGACCGCCGGTCGCTGCCGAGAAGTGGCAACGTCGCGCAGAAAGCTCCCATAAGAATTATATTGCCCTATGCTGCGAGTATTTTAAGTATAGAACGATTTATAAGTTAATGGCTAAATATAGAGAATTTATTGTAGTTATACACGAATACAAAAACATTAATGAATGCTTTCGTTTGTTTTGAGTATAGTGTAAGCCGATATTTTTTACAGCTGTTACGGATTCCAGTGAGGGCTTGACTTTGTAATAGTGATCGGCCGATACCGATATAAATATCGGTGTATCGGCAATATCGGAAAATTTTGCCGATATACCGATATAAATATCGGTGTATCGGCAATATCGGAAAATTTTGCCGATAATCGGTATCGGCGAAATTTTGCCGATATATATCGGCAAATTTAAGATCAACCATTTTATTAATTATTTGTATGTAAAAATTTATTTTCGCTATTTTCTCCCATCGTATTTTTATTTGAATCCCAAATGATTATAATACCGCACGACACAATCATTATCTGAGCAGCAACTGCAGCAGCACTGTGCACTGGCGCAAACAATGAAACAATACACTTTCTGTAAAACGGGTAATCACCACGACACTGTCGGGGAATTACCGAAATTGGTTCATGTTACGTCCGCATCGATGCGGAGTTGACAACGTATATTAAATAAACTGCTCAAGTACAGGTCTAAAGAGTAGCTTCAGCACTGCGAAAACATTAAGTATTATAGTGCACCCAGAATGTGTAGTTCAAAACGTGACCACCGAACTTCTGTAGATGGCGCCAAGTGGACAAGCCGCCACTGTGCTACAATGCTTGGAAATTTTGCAAAGTGGAAAATCGCCACCTTTCGCCAAAACCAAATAGCGCATGAAGGTGCTCGGGACCTTAGCAACAACTTTGCCCTCTTTCAAAATTTCGATATCTGTAGCCGTTCGAAAGTTACAGGCGATCCAGACAGACAGACAGACAGACGGACGGACGGACGGACGGACAAAACGTTCGCATAAGTACGCTGAAGCTACTAATAATTACAGACCTTTTAAAAATGTAGTGCCGATACCGATATTATATCGGTATCGGCAACTAAAATATCGGTATCGGCCGATTATCGGTATCGGCAAAAAAAATCCGTATCGGCCGATCACTACTTTGTAACACGTTCCTTTTAGCACATGGCCTGACAGACAAGGCGGCTTGAAAAGGGCAGAATGCGGTGCTTAAAATGTATGGGGCCATTATAAAATGAAAGGACACATGTTGGTGCCGCAATTTGGAAACGCCATGAAAAATGTCAATTCATTATTTGATTGGGAAAGGATTAACCAGTTACGGAGTTTGGAAGGGCAGCAACCAATTAGCGTAGAGCTTCAGTGACAACGAATTTTAGGTTATTTTCATCGGTCGCCCTCCCGCGATTTGGAGTGTTTTTTTTTTTGTAAGTTGTATAAGACGCACCTGAATGGGGCTGCAAGAAGAAGAAAAGCAAGGTCTAGTGCATGTGCTAACTCGACGAATTGTCCGGAAAACTGCTGTAACAGATCACGACTTGTTTAACTCTTCCTTCTCTAGGTGGGTTGCGATCCCACATCGCAGTACCGTAACTGTTAGTAAGATTGTGTTACAGCGACTCCTTGTCTCAGTTTTACTTATCTGCGCGAATCACAATCCGAAATCGCAGTATTTTAACTGTTAGTAAGATGCGTGTATACCCACTTTTTGTCTAACTCTTACTTCGGTAGGAGGATCATGCTCCGATACTGTAGTATCTTAACTGTTTGTAACTTCGTGAGGGGGCCGTGTTACTGATATTTCTGCTACGTGAGCCTATGTGACGTTTCTTTTTGACGTGCGAAGCGAAGGTCTCCAGCTTCAATACGACTTGAGTAAAGGTACCACAAGTATATCCGTCCGCAATCCATCCGAAGCGCACCGTAATACCCCAGAAAAACATACACAATGTAGGTTAACACACACATTAAATCCAACTGCAGTGTGCAACGCTACAAGCTATTGACTCGTTATCATCATATCTCTAGATACGATGGTAACATATCGAAAGGGCTATCGGACGATCTGCATGGTCACAGAATGAGACCACTTATTTTGAAAATAATTAAACGATTTCTCGTAAAAGAAACCTGCGCTGAAAGTAATTCTTTTTCTACTACATAGGCCAAGTTCTTCCTGTTGTTCTTGAAATCTAGTCGATTGCCACTCCTTCGTTTACGATGACATCCTACTTAAGATATCATGCAACTATTTTTACCATCTCATTTTTGACCATTGTACTAGTTCGACTATTCCATCCTTTCCTGCTTTTTCTTGTCTCCAGGTCGATTTCTTTTACTGCAGGAGAATGTTTGTTTCTATGGTTGGTCTCCATAATCCTTTGTACCCTTGTTGTGTATGATCTCGTCTCCACGTGTTACATTATTAAGTTTAATGGAAGAGCGCATAGGGAATATCCTTGTCTTACTCACTTATCAACTACCAACTCCTATGGGGCCTGTTTTTTGTCGTTCTATTCTCACCTCCATTGCGTTGTCATGTTTTCGGTCATCTTGCTTAGGGGACTGTTTTTGTTATGTAATAGACAGATGACGTCGTTTTAATCGTATTCTGGCTTTGTTAAGTCGATGTCGATGCAGCATAAATACGCAGTGATTTTTTCTACCTAAATCCTCGGTGTTCTGCTACTGTTATGTTAAAGTTGAGTTTATTTGTGATAATTTTTGTTGTTAGTTTGAGAACAATGCTTGATATTTCAACAATAATTTCCTATTGATAAATGTTATTAAATGCTGGGTATTCCAAATTCCAAAGTTAATATAATTTTTGATTAAACCGAAGTACCACGACAGCAGATCTGATTCAGTTTGACCCAGACTTACCATTGGTAGATCAGTTAGACCTGAAACACTGTATTTGTGGCCACAACTCAGTTCCACATTAAGTAAGAATGGAAACTAAAAATAGGGTTTATTGATATTAAAGTATGCTTTCAAACGTATTGCTTTACGTAATACGTAATCAGGCGAGCTCGAAGCAACAATAGAGCAGTGCGCCGGGTATAATTTATAAACTGCATTATCGCTAATTAAGAGGCAAACCCTCCGGCTGAAATTAAGTTACATTACCATGAAAACAGCAGCACCCACTTTCATTATCTTAACCAGCGCGGGTCAGTGGCAGCGGCGTCCCATAAAACAAATCCCAAGTGCCAGGGGCTGAAATTAATCTCTGGGCTCGTATACATTTTACACCCGTCCTCCGAGGGTCGCCCAATATCCAGAACTATTATTTTATTCATTTACTCTTCCCCCGGATTTGGGTTGTCATCTATTTAAGTTTTATTGGTCTCTGGTTAACTTTAAAGTAGGGGCCGTGGATTGGAAATGCAATTATTAGATTCTGCTGTGTGTCGCCGTAGATGTATTAAATGGTAATTTCGTTATAACGCTTACTCACTCGGTTTGCATCATGCGTAAGGTTATTGCTCTGCGGATCATTCAATGAACCCCGAGCCTTTACCTCCTCGATATTTAAATATCCCGAATTGTAATGCTACTTCCTATACGAGCATTCAGCTAAATCGGCCTAAATATGGAAGCATTCAGAGATTGAACAAGAACAGGACCTGGTGAATTTCTTTTGTTTATTTCCTTTAGTAGGCTTCAATTTTGGTTTGGGTTTTAAAAGCCCGGAAAAATATGTTAGTCATTTAGATTCTATGAAAAGCTGTAAAATTTAAATATTCTGTTGTTCTTTCTCTTAAAGAGTAAAGTAACTTCCTAGGCGCTACACGCCTAGGAAGAGGTTGAAATTCTCGGAGATTTTAAATTTTAGCAAAACCGATATGAATGGTACTTTACTGGCAGAATCATTCAACTGATGAGAGTAGTATCTACACAGCTACATAATCTGTATCACCTTTTACCATTTACACAGTGTTGGGGCGCCGGGCGCACCCGCTGAGGGTATGTGCATTTTTAAAATTAGGCGGCGGAGGTACTTGAGGTAATGAAGCCTGTCTATGCTAGAACGCTAGAACACTACGCAGGCTATCCAAGTACTGACCAAGTAGACTGGAGCTTATCTTTAACAAGTGCCGTGATATGTACAACATCACTCAGCCGTACTGCCGGCTGCAGCTACATTTCATATGAAATTTAACTAAATCGAGAGGATCGTTTAATTGATGAGGCTAATTTTCACGCAACTAGAATTATATGAAATGAAACTATACTAAGTGAATTATTTAACTAATGAAGATAATTTTATACGCAGCATGATTTATATGAAATGGAACTGTACTGCCAAATCAATTTAAGTGACGAATGCACTTTCTGTTCAGCTAAATCTATATGAAATGGAACTGTATTGACAAAACTTTTTCAGTGAGGGTAACTTCTATGCGGCTACGAAATATAATTCTACTGTGAAAATAATTTAACTAATGTAGATAATTTATGCGCAACCGTGGTATAATCCTAACACCACGTGCCCAACAAGTTTTACATGAAGTGGAATTGTACGGCCGGATCATTTAAGTGATAAAAGCAATTTTTACTTAGCTACATGTATATCAAAATGGAACTCTGCTGAGAGAATCGTTTAATTAATGAAGGCAATTTATACGCATTTATAAGAACTGGAAATCTACTAAGAAATTAATTTAACTAATGAGGGTAATTTATACACAGCAGGATTTACATGAAATAAAACTGTAGTGGCAGAATCATTTTAGTGGTGGAGGCAATTTCTACTGGCCTACATCTATATAAAATGGAACTGACAAAATCGTTTAAGCGATTATGGCAATTTCGGTGCAGCCACATTTATATGAAATAGAATTGTTCGACTGATAAGAGTTATATCTACGCAGCTACATTTAGATGAAGTTTGACTATATAGAGAGAATCGTCTAACTGATTGGGTAATTTATACGCAGCTAGGATTATATGAAAGGAAATTATATTGAGAGAATCATTTAACTAACGAGTTTAATTTATACACAGCAGGATTTATATGAAATGCAACTGTACGGACAGAATCGTTTAAGTTATTAAGGGAAATTTCTGTGCATCTATACATTTACATGAATTGGAATTGTACTGACAGAATCATAAGAGTGACGAGAGTAATATCTACGCAGCTACATTAATATCACATTTAACTAAATCGAGAAAATCGTTTAATTGATGAGGGTAAGTGTCACGCAACTAGATTTATACGAAATGAAACTAAACTAAGCGAATCATTTAACTAACGAAGGTATTTTATGCCCAGCATGATTTATATGAAATGGAATTGTACTAACAAAATCGTTTAAGTGATGCAGGCAATTTCTACTCACCTACATTTATATGAAATGAAGCTATACTTACAAAATCGTTTAAACGATTAGGGCAATTTCTGTGCAGCTACATTTACATGAAATAGAATTGTACAGACAGAATCGTTCGTGTGATGAGAGTTTTATATCTACGCAGCTACATTTAGATGAAATTTTACCATATCGAGACAATCGTCTAACTAATGGGGAAATGTACTGTAAGAATCATTCAGCTAACTTGTTTGATTTATACCCAGCAGAATTTATATGAAATACAACTGCACTGACAGAATCATTTAAGGTATTAAGGGATTTTCTACTCAGCTGCATTTATATTGATATGAACCGTTAAACAGATCGAATAAAAACAAAGGAAACGTACGCCGCCCGAAAGGCGCCCGAAGAACAAAGAATATTACATCTGTTTAACAAACCGCCGCGATCCTACGCAGAAGTATCTTTCAAAACCCTAAAATCATAAAAATAAGTGTCCTTACAACGAATTTCTAAAGTGCAGCAAGATTGCAACCATAAACTTTATTGGAGCCGGCCGGCCAAGAAAGGTGACAGCCAGCGAAATACGCCTCACGAATGTTTGCAGATTAAATTAAGAATTTTTCACTAAAACGCCCTTAAAACAGAGTGCGCTCTGTTTTAATCACACATAAAGGATACCAGAAGATAGGAAAAATTAACCGCTACCTATTAAAACAAACCACAGAGCGCTAGCACATATACAGGTGGAGAAAAAGCAATTTTTCCATCAAGCAGCCAAACACGCGCCCGGGAGAGCGGCCGAGAGTTCAGCGGCCCGAGGAAAGGCATATTGTAACGAAGAAATCAGGGGCCACGACCGAGTAAGCGGGCAAAGATGCAGATTACAAATTAAATTTTAATTAACGGAAGGAAGCGTCCCAGAAAAGCGAAATTGGTCTCAAAAATCTTATAAAAATAGCGCGCAACCGATCAAAGCATAATAAACTTTTTAACACACGCCATAAGAATAATACTTAATTAAGCTTTACGCGGAACATTGCATTAAAAATTCCAAGTTGAGCTAATTTTTACTCAAAACATAGCAAATTGGGTGTCGTTAGAATCGGCATTTCATCAACTATTGATTGCGACTCAAACCAAGTCGATAATTGATCACGCCGCTCAATTAAATGCTATAATTTCAAAATATATCGAAATCGGGCAAAACATCCCTTCTACTTCGACCAATGAGCGTCGAGATCGCGTTGGACAAAGGACTGGCTCCTTTAAATAGTCAGACGCTGGCAGTAAGAAATCACTCAGCCAAGGAGAGTCCACCAGCCGCCACTTCAGCTTCCAGGACTACCAGCAGCCACTTCAGCTTCCCAGGACTACCAGCAGCCACTTCAGCTCCAGGACCAACAGCCGTTTCACTGGACTTAGCTGTCTGCCGCCTTCGTGGGACTTGGAGTTCGAGCCACTTTCGCTACCAGGAACCATTCAGCCTTCCATCGCCGACTCAGCCAAGGAGAGTCCAGCGCCACTTCAGCTTCAGGACTACCAGCGCCACTTCAGCTTCCAGGACTACCAGCAGCCACTTCAGCTCCAGGACCAACAGCCGTTTCACTGGACTTAGCTGTCTGCCGCCTTCGTGGACTTGGAGTTCGAGCCACTTTCGCTACCAGGAACCATTCAGCTTCCATCGACTCAGCCAAGGAGAGTCCACCAGCCGCCACTTCAGCTTCCTACCAGCAGCCACTTCAGCTCCAGGACCACCAGCCGTTTCATCTACTGGACTTAGCTGTCTGCCGCATCTGCGTGGACTTAGAGCCGATCCATTTCACTGGACTTAGCTGTCTGCCGCATCTTCGTGACTTAGAGCCGATCCATTTCCTGGACTTAGCTGTCTGCCGCATCTTCGTGGACTTAGAGCCGATCCATTTTACTGGACTTAGCTGTCTGCCGTCTTCGTGGGACTTGGGATTCGAGCCACTTCAGCTTCCAGGACCAGCTAGCAGCTCCAGCCTCTCCAGAGCCTATCACCCTCGTGGACTTAGAACCAATCCTACGCATTGGACTCTGCTGCCTGCCGTCTTTGGAAAGCCACTTTCGCCAGCCGCCGCCTCCGCCAAAGGAGATCCGCCGCTGCCACCGCAGAAGGAAGCCGCCAACCGCCGCCTCCGCCCAGGAGATCCGCACTGCCGCCGACGTTGCCGCCGCCGCTGCTCACAGCCCGCCGCCCCGTCGCCAGTCGCCACCGCCGCCGCTGCCACCGCAGAAGGAAGCCGCCAGCCGCCGCCTCCGCCAAAGGAGATCAGCACTGCCGCCGACGTTGCCGCCGCCGCTGCTCACAGCCCGCCGCCCCGTCGCCAGTCGCCACCGCCGCCGCTGCAACCGCCGAAGGAAGCCGCCAGCCGCCGCCTCCGCCAAGGAGATCCGCACTGCCGCCGACGTTGCCGCCGCCGCTGCTCTCAGCTCGCCGCCCCGTCGCCAGTCGCCACCGCCGCCGCTGCAACCGCAGGAGGAAGCCGCCGGCCCCGCCTCCGAAGGACCACACCCGCTTCCAATCGCGGATGCCAATCCGCCATTTTCTTTTCTTTTTCTGTATATAAATGTTACCTAGTTATAAGCTTATTTGTATGTGTAAATATAATAAACTTTGTTCCAATCAAATCCAGTGTCTAGCTGAGGGTAACGCCCAACCACCCCTTCTTACGCCGACGCCATTGCAGTAACCCTACCGCTGAGCATAGACGTAGGCTTGTTAATATGAAATGGAATTGTACTGACAGAATCGTTCGAGTGAGAGTAATATCTACGCAGCTACATTTATATGTGATTTGACTATATTGAGAGAATAATCTAACTAATGAAGGTAATTAATACGCAACTAGAATTGTGTGAAATGTACTGTAAGAATCATTTAACTAACTTGTTTGATTTATACTCAGCATGTTTTATATGAAATGTAACTGCACTAACAGAATCATTTAAGCTATTAAGGGATTCTCTACTCAGCTACATTTATATGAAATGAAATTGTACTGACAGAATCGTTCAGGTGATAGCAATATCTACACAGCTACATTTATATGAAATTTGACTATATCGAGAGAATAATCTAAGTAATGAAGATAATTTATTTAACTAGAATTATGCGAATTGAAACTATACTGAGACAATAATCTATTAAAGAGATTAATTTATAACCAGCAGCATTTATATGAAATGCTACTCATTTCTACTCGGCTACACCTACATGAAATGGAACTGTTCTGCCAATACGATTCAAGTGGGGAGGGTAATTTGTACGCAGCTGCACATATGTCAAATGTAATGTTACTATCAGAATCATTTAACTAAAGAAGGTAATTATACGCAGTAGGATATATATGAAATGGAACTCAATCCTGAGATAATCGCTTAGGCAGTGAGGGTAATTTGTACAGTGCAGGATTTATATGAACTAGAAATTTACTGACAGAATCATTTACGGGATGAAAGCAATTTCTACGTAACTACATGTGTATGACATTGAGATCTACTGAGAGAATCATTTAACTAATTAGGGTAATTTATACGCAGCGGGATATATATGAAATGAAACTCTGCGAAGAGAATTATTTAGCCAATAAGGGTAATTTGGACTCATTAGGATATATACGAACTGGAACTTTACTGACAAGACCATTTAAGTGATGCAAGCAATTTCTACGCAGCTACATTTATATGGAATTGAGATCTATTGAGATAATTTAACTAATGAGGGTAATTTAAATTATGCGAAGCTGGATTTCTCTGAAATGGAACTGTGCTGACAAAATCATTTAAATGAAGAGGGCAATTATTTCTACGCAACAAAATTTATATGAAAAAAAATCATTTCACAAATAAAGATAATTTATACGCAGCAGTATGTATATAAAATAGAACTCTACTGACAGAATTGTAGAGGTAATAAGAATAATTTATAGACAACACGATTTACATGAACTGAAACTCTACTGGCAGAATAATTTAACTAATGAAGGTAATTTTACGTAGTAGGATATATATGAAATGGAACTCTACTGAGAGGGTTATTTAGGTAATGAGGGTAATTTATACAGAGCAGGGTTTATTTGAACTGGAATTCTTGTGAGAAAATGCAATTTATACACAGCTATAATTGTATGAAATGAGCACTGAACATATCGATTAACGAATAAGGGTAACTCATACACAGCAACATTTATGTAAAATGGAATTATACTGACAAAATCATTTAAGTCAGGGGGTCAATATGTACGCAGCTATATTTATATGAAATGCAATTTTACTAAGGAAGATATTTAGCTAGTGAATGTAATTTATATGAAAGGAAGTCCATGGAGAAAATCGAAAATTAATGAGCGTAATTTATATGCGGCAAGATTTATATTAAATGAGGCTCCACGGAGACAATTATTTAAGTAATGGGGGTAATTTATACGCAGCAGAATTCATATGAAAATCGTACGACACTCATTAGTGGCCAATAGAAAAATTAGTTCACGAGCCGTAACCAAGACAACAACAAAATTTCTTGGAAATTGTTTGTATAGTCTGTTCACTAAACATAAAAACACAAAGTGGCCTTTGATTTCTAAAATTTCATTAGTGTACTTCCAAATGCATCTTTTGTCTAGGAATGTACTTCCAAAAAGTTACTAAAACAAATAGGTTAAGAGTGTGACTTTTAATTAGCATCTATCATAACTACTTTTAAGGATGTTAAACAAATACTGTGTTTGATACTATTGATGTAGCATTTATTAATAAGTATTTTTATTACATTTTATAAAAGTTCAGGCAAGAATTTCCAGAATAGTATGTACTTTGACACTGAATTAATGATATTTATTAATTGTCATTTTTAAATTCAAAGTCACCTTTATGCAGGCATGGAAACTGGAAACCTTTGCAAAACAAAATACAGAATCCCTAGCAGACAAATTTTACGTATATGCCAACTTCAAAAAAATTTATATGTTTTTGTGTTTACTGAATGGCCTATAGGTAGACATTACTTCTTTTTAGGGTTTGTGTCGTTACGATTTTCTTACCGAATCTCCATTCGAGCATTAATTCATATCCGGAAATTATTTTTCGTGCATTCAACAACATCCTAATTTCCCCTCGCGTCCCGCTCGGGCAAATTAATACGACGTTGTTGGAACGCACTCAAAAAAATTTCCGGAAAGAATTAATGCTCTTATGAGATTATATGTGAAAATTGACTGACTGTACTGAGAGAACAATTTTACTAATGATGGTAATTCACATAGAGCAGTGGTTCCCAAACTTATTTGGCCAACCGCCCCCTTTTCAGAAAAAAAATTACTCAGCGCCCCCTGGAAATCTACAATCTTCAAGCGAACAAACAGAAAGATATTGTAGTGGTAGCTTCTTGAGAGTGATAATTATCTATAAGCGTATTTCTAGGTAGGAAATTATTTTCAAAGAATAAATTAATTAGCAATTAAAAAATACAATGGGGGATTTATACATTAACAGTAAAACATAAATATTTGAGAATTGTTTAATGAATGATACATTAGATACAGCTACTGTTAAATTGTGAATAGTTTATTAAAAAGGTGCGAGCATATAAGTTGATTTAGTTGGAATAGTTGTTTGGTTAACATTAGAGCTTAGATTTTAATTTGTAGGTATTAACCGATATTAACTGACAATCGGAATAACTAAAGTGAAAGAAAACTCAAAATAATTATCTGAAAAAGTCAATTATGAAATGTTATATTAAAATATACCATATAGAAACTTTGTATAAATTATTATTGCTAGAGAAAATGATATTTGTAAAATAAACAAATCTTTCCTGAATTTGTAGCTTGTATTTTGAGTAAAAGCAAATTTGAATAAGAAAAACCCTTTATTATAATGGTATTTACTTTCTGGATGGTGTATTAAAGGGTGTGATAAAGTAAAATTAAAGAAACGGAGAATAAACAGACCGAATAAATAAAATAATAAATGGTATGAAGAAGAATAAGAACGTTTAATAATGGTAAATAGCTAGTCTTCATGGAATAAATATATCTGTAACTTGCATTTTGTGTGTTTATTTGGAAAATAATGTTACACTATGTTACACAACAGATGAAATATGTACGAATGGTTTTTCTAATTCTTCTTATCTTCTCTTTCTTCTTTAACGTTTCACCGCCCCCTTATTTTTATTCGGGGAATATAATAATTGCACTTTTGACAAATTCTTCTGACTTTGTGCCTACAAACTATAAAACTGCAGATTTGCACCCTGCATTAGTTAAATGTTCACTTTAAGCTTAATCGTTATAAAAAGATACAAACGCACTTTGGATTTGGTACATATTAACTTTTAACCTTACCCACTATAAAATGATACACTCGCACTTTGGAATAGGTACATTTAAAACTAAGACCTACCCACTATAAAATAACAGAATCGCACTTTGGATTGGGTCTGAATTTGGAACACTTAGTAAACTTTAAGAGAAGTACACATTTATATATTGCCTATATTTTTATTAACAAAATAAACATATTTTTATTAAGAAAATAAACAAGTATTGTCATTGTTACATAATTATGTATTATGTATGAACGAAAAAAGTATGGCAAAACAAATATAGGTGAATCAGGAAAAAATACTATTGGATTATTAGAGCCTTCTTTGCCATGGCTGGCCGTCCTCTCTTCATAATGACTAACAAACCTAGAGAATGTTTGCATACGTACTCTTTCAAAAAACTTGAGCAAGTGCACCGAGACGTCCCTTTCTCATTTTCAGAATACAACGTTATTTTCACTATCTTCTGAGATTTACGAAAAGTATCAAAACTTTCCAATTTCAAATGGGTATCTTTCCAGATTTGTACATCTTCTTGGGTCAAGACTTCTGTGTCATTTCATGATTTTGTATAAAAAATTGTTTTTCATCTTCTTTTTCTTCAAACATTTTCGGTTTTAATTTCACCCACTGATAAGCATCTGTCCAAATTTTTGTTGTTAATTTTATAGTTGTAGCAAACGGTTCGTTATTGGGATTTTGTGGATTGCGTTCATACGACCATTTTTCAACCAGAGAAACTCTCAAAACTTCCAGAAACTGGCCCACAGGAAGTCGTTCTCTTAGGGTCTGTTCTTTTATTATGACGGAATTGGTTGATTCCAGTCCATTATTGGTGCTTGAAAATTGATCACTTGCACCTTCGTACCAAAATTGATTTTCTCCTAGCCACGTCTTTTCGAAATAATTCTTCTGACCATTTCGAAAACAACTGTCTCATTCTTCAAGAAATAGTAACTTGTTAATACGTGGTCTTGATTAACCAGCAGACCACCGGCCCCCACGACCACCGGCCCATCGGGCTAGCGCCCGATCGCCCGGCCCCCTAGTCCGGCTCTGCCTTTAATCCTTCTATTGATTTATATGAAGTAATTTTCTTCCAAATATTTTCCCTTTCAATAAGGTCCTCAGCGTCTTTTGCACTAAAATGGAAAAAACAGTTCAGAACATTTTTCCTAAGTCTACTTTGGACAATACCAACTATAAAATGGCAGATTCGCACTTAAGATGTGCACGTGGTACAGAACACACGTTGTCGGAAACTGAATGTATAGTGTCTACACGTGCATGCCAAAGCCCGAACTGCAAACATCGTCGATACGTCGTGCTTCGCTCACGTTCGACTGTAGTACTCATTGCACATACTTACGTTTCAAAGTGCTATGTATCGTTTTATTGTGCAAACCGTATTTAAAGAGCGTGATACGATATTTTAAAGTGGATTAAGTTTCTTTAAAGTCGAAAATTATTACAATAAGTTATGGCTATTATTTTCATGTTATGGCAGATTTGATATGGAGTTAATGTTATTTTCTCAAAGTGCATTTTGTCTATCAAATGTGGCATATACTATTTTTTGTGCATCACCTTTAATGAAAGTTTGAAATATTTTTTTAATTTTTATTCATTTCTTTTTAAAGCGATTTTAGTCTTTTTTAAAGTGAGTTTAATTCCAACCCTTTTTATTCACCGCCCCCAAATGCACCCGAGGCTTCTATCGCCCCCTGGATCGTTCCAGCGCCCCCCAAGGGGCGATATCGCCCACTTTGGGAATAACTGACATATAGCAACAATTATGTGAGTGGAATTATACTGATAGAATCGTTTAAGTGGCGATGACAATTTCTACGCAGCTACATATGTGTGAAATGGAAAATTATTTAACCAATGGGTTTAATTCGTAACTAAATTTATATGGAATGGAATCTAGTAATCGGATAATTTAAGTGATGAGCGCAGTTTATACGCTGCTAGAGTTCTACGTAAAAATAGTTTGCATACTGAGGGTAATTTATATGCAGCAAATTTTATATGCAGTGGAACTTTATTGAAAGGGGGGGGGGGGGGGGCATTCAAGTGATGAAGGTGATTTATACGTACTCGGAAGTAATGACACTTCGTTGGTAGAATTATTTAAGTGATGAAAATTATTTTGACGCCCAACTCAAACTGCGTACATAGAAAACGGATGTCTGGTGAATAATAATTTGACACATATAAAACTCACCTAACGTGTACATCACAGGGAGATCGGTGGCAAATAGCAAAACAAAAAGTTCAAATAAATTTAGTTTTTCCTATAGACTATGTAGTAAAATGCTTCCAGATTCTGATGTTGAGAAATGTACTTTTACATTATGGCTAGAAAACTACAAGTTTCAATTCGATGCATCTTAACTCTCCAATACATCTTAAATTGACCATCATATCGAAAGGGATCATTTCCATTTTGCAATCATCTACCTGGGTTCTAAACTGAAACTGCAATTATTAATTGGATATTTCAATCATAGCGCATAAAAAACAATACAAGATCTTTCGTTGTACTTTAAGGTCTGTTGTGGGATTACTCAATATGTAATTACGTCGCAAAGGGGGCCGTAGTTCTGCTCCTGAAACTTTAAGCAAGTACGTTGGTGTCCAGCTTCACAACGAAAATTTATGGCCGTTTTGTTCAGCGATTAGATTAGAGTGCATGCTTTATTCGCCATGTCGTGAAGCGAAATTGGGTTAAGCCCTCACGTTTGTCGTTAATATTTATCACATATTTAATTGATAGGTAGATGCATGTGGGAAGAGCATTGTTGAAGCAAGCGTGGCCTCTACAATTACGATGCTGCCTATAAACGCTTTGCTTTGCAACAAGGGTTGATATTGAAAGGGTGACTTTTGGAAAGTCAGTTTTCATAAAAAGCAGCGTGATCCACACTGCTCTTTAACAGATGCCACTTCCTGCTTTTGATTTATCGCAGCAGATACGAGTGAGTCTGATTTGGAAGTTTTATTGAACGATTCATTACCAGATTTCTAAACTGTAATTTTTAAATTGGTTACAAGCTGTAAATATCGGTAGCCAGCTAGTATCTTATTAATCAAAATGATCGATAAACTTTGAGGCAATAAAAACTTTCTCGGCTTGTACCAGGCAGCTGTAAATTTTGCTCCCCACTAAGATAGTAACGAAATCCACGACAGGTGTAACTTCTATTTAAAAAGTGTGAAAATTAGCAAATGTCTGTTTAATAGCTTCTTCGACCTCCATGGTTTTATATAGAAGTTCCGTTATGAAATAACTGAATTACTGGAGCTTTATTAATGTTACATTAGAAGTTACTTGTGCATTATAAGGATTTTCGTCTTTCTTTTAAAATGACAAAATAAAAACATGTATCCATATTCACACATACTTTCTACATCGTGTCGATCGTTAACAGTCGTAGTACAATAATTTTTTCAGTTGCACCAATAAAATCGCCATAACGTAACAGTTATTATCCCACATCAATATTGCTGCATTATCGTACCATAAATAAAGTGTTGAAGAATTAATTTTACTTCTTAGTTGTTTGTGAAGGTCGTGGAATTTTATGAAATGTCGTTATCGTGAAAAACGAGTGGGGTAGTTAACCCTAACATAAATAAAACAACTAATAAAATAAAACATTGTCATTTAATACTTGTACACAATTGAAAAATTATAATATTCATTATCTCCAAACACATAGTCATTAGAAAAAGAAGATTACTCTGCAGATGTTTCTGGTAGCTTAAGAATAATAATAGTCAATCGAGGCCAAGTAGGGCAAATGAGGTGGTTGTTTTAATATTTCCAAGAAGCATATCTTATCGTTGGTACTAACTAACACTAGACATTCCGCTGCTTGGATATTCTTATACATAAAAATTAGTCTCGCCCCGAAGAAATTTGACAGCCTACTTACATCTTCTCGTTCAAGGGCATAATAAAATATTTCAAATGATGAAGTTTATGTATTAAATTATAAGGGCGGGAATTTTAACTAATAAAATATTTAACATATTGAAATTTTTTGAGTCATAGAGATGTGTAATAAAGTTTAAATTCAGTAAGATGATATTTTTTGATTTCAGAATCATGTTCAAAGTTTAAGAACGTAACAATTTATAGGGGACGTTACAAACAAAACTCGATGATAAACCTGCATTGAACATCTGTTTTCCAATAGCTTAATAAAGTAGCCAGGATGGAAAAATACATACTTGAACATTTTAAAAATTGTAGCTTTGCACCTTACCTAAGACAAAAACTCACGTTCCGCTTTACACTTTAAAGAAATTAAACAAAAATGACGAGGTTTCTGAAAGTATTTTCTGAAAAAACTGTTGGATACACTTCGCGAGATATAATAAAAATGCGCTATTCCCACTAGATTTCTGGACTTTTGATTAACTCAGTTTTTGATTTTGAATTGTTCGACGTTTTTATTTGAATTGCCTGGCCTTTAGACCTTTTTGACTTTTGATTTATTCAACTTTCGATTTTTGAATTGCTTTATTTTTTACATTTAATCGATTCAACTTTAGATTTTTTCAGCTGTCGGTATTGTGGCTTTTGTTTTTTGAATTGTTCGAGTTCTGGCCTTTTAATTTAATTGATTCAACTTCACATTTTTTACTTTCGATTTGTTCCACATTTTAACCTTTAGTCTAGAGTATTTTGAACTTCCAACTTTTTTGACTTGTAATTTACTCTACTTTCAATATTTTGACTCAATTTGTTCGGATTTTCTTTCGTTTCGACATTTCATTTATTCGAAATTTCATTTATTCGACTTGTGATTTCTGAATTGATTCGACTTTAAAATTGATTGTTTTTATTGTGACTTGTTTTTAGTGAATTTTTCAAGGTTTTTTAAATTTAATTAGTTCAACTTTTTCGATTTTAAATATTGTGCATTTTGCTTTGTTCGACTTTTCTTCTAACTTTTGATTTTTTTACTTTCGACTTTTCAGACTTCCAGTCGATTTGAATTTAGCTTGAATTGGGCTTTCGACTTTTACCTCGCTTTTTAACCTTTATTTATTCAACTTTCTATTTCTACATTGTTCCACTTTTTGACTTTTAACTGATTCTATGTTAGACTTTTGGACTTGCGATATTTTGCATTTCGGTTTGTTCGACGTTTGCAGTTTTCGACTTTGATTAAGACTTTTTCAACATTAGACTTTTACTTGCGACTTTTCACTTTTTCAATTTCACTTTAGTTTCTGAGATTTCGACTTTCCACTCGATATTTTTGCCTTTAGTTATTTGACTTTTAATTTAATTGACTTTCGATTTTTGAATTGCCCACCTTTTTGCTTTTTAATTTATTCAAGTTTTTGTATTGTTCGACTTTTTTTTAATTAATAGGCTTTTGCCTTGTTCCACTTTTTTGACTTTCGATTTTTGTACTTTCGATTTTCTAGACTTTCAATTTGACTTTCTTTTGGGTTTTCGACTTTCGACTCGATTTTTTTTATCTTTGATTTATTCTACTTCAGTTTTTGAATTGTTCGACTTTTTTTTCTTTTGATTGGTTCAACTTTAAACTTTTTTCGACTGTAGATACTTTGCATTTTGATCTGTTCAACTTTAGACTTGTTTGACTTTTTTAATTTCCAAATTTTTACCTTCGACTTTTCAGATTTAATTTTTTTGGTGTTTTTTTGGCATTGGGGAGTCGAATGTTTTGTTTTTTAATTTTAATTGTTCGACATTATGTGTAAGTGACAATCTGTTCAAACCAAAAGCTCATTTTACCTTTTACAAAGAAAAAAACATTTTCTAGAAACCTTATAATAAATTGAGCTATTAATGTTAAGTCGGAGTTGCCAATTCACGCTATCGTGTCGGAACTAAGTGGGCCAATCAGCTCAAAGCATCCGAAGCATGTGCCCAATATCGAGCTCGCAGTTTCGATGGCTTAATTGGGATAAAAGTGCGGAACAGACACCGCCGACTACTCCAGGCGGCATTACGCATTATCGACGAAAGCTGCGATCAAAGGCGCCGCGGGCGATAACTGGGCTTATGCCAAATGCCGCCGATAACAGTTTACTATGGGGACTATCTCAAACAAACAGCTCGACACGAAGCAGGTTCGCCGTTACCGTAAAAACGGAAACGCGGATGTTTACTTTGGCTATCGCCCCATCGCACTGTTCCATCAGATACGTCCGGATAATTAGCGTGCTGCGTATTTTGCACCGAAGGACTGATATGGAAATTAAATTACATGCTGATCGCAAGCAAACAAGATAAAAGTGCCATGTTTTGTGTGGGAACTGCAAATATACGCTCAGTATGCGCTTTTGTCTTCCCTCTTGATGAGCAATTTTTTTGAAGAACAAGCGACTTCCTTGGCATCTAAATTAGCTTCAAAGTGCCAGTCAGAATTGCTTGGTCATTAACTGAATTCAATTTGTTCTTACTTATAAGGCACTTGCAGACAAATTCAAGGTTTTATCAGAAAATGGATGTTGTAGACCAGGATAAAATGCTGGGAGGTTGTTTCACCAACCATCTTTTCTCAAGATAATATTCATTAAAATGCAAAGAATACACTTGGTCCTGAGGTTTTTCAAACAAGAAAAAGTTTCCCATCGATGAAATGTTATAGACATCAGTAAAATTGTATTTAGTAAAATATCGTCTTGACTATTTAACTGAATAAAGAGCTCTCAGTATAGTCTATCTCAGGCATTTCGACGCTTGCATCAGAGTTCAATAGTTGGTAACCTTGTCTACTTGGTTTTATTGTTTGCGTTTCACATTTAGACTGCCAAAAATTTAAAACTGAGTAGCCGATTTAATTTGCTAAACAAAGTATTAAGTTGTGAGGTATATCCTCTCGCAACCTGTTATTATTGATGATAACGACACAATAACTACATAACATCGCCATAAAATTAAAGTGGTGTTTGAAAACTGTTATTAGAGCTTGTCTCGCAATTTTTGGGCGATAATCCGCTTTATCTTGTGTGCTTGTGATAGCAACCTCAATAACCGAGACAGTTAATTAATAAAACGTTATAACTGTAGTGGTTTCCAAGATTTTGCAACAGTATTTAGGCATTTTTAGCATTAACTATGAACTTAATTTTGCGTTCTCAATGGTCAAAGAAAAGCTTTTCGAGTTATTTTTTATATTTAATAGGAATTATTTCAGTATACTATCTGCTAATACGTTCTAACTTCACGGTCTTTGAAGTTCATATTGTTCGAAATCATTGCTCAGAATTTGCAATTATCATCTTGCATTGTTATCAATGACAACAACCCTCACCAGGAGAGTTTCTGCTACTTCAAATGCACACACGGTACTGCCAGTGATATAATGTCCTATATACCCTTATAAAGTAGGTTGGAATCTGGTAGTAGGTCTAAAACGCAACTCGCTGAAGTCGAGGGAAACCCATCGCGTAGTAGTAGAAAGGATATGTCCCCCCACAGCGACATGATTGAAGATTTATGGGTGGAAGGTGAACCAAGTTCACGTGCACTTGGCCGTCAAGATGAGCCCGTTGTGCTACCTCCGAATCACGATAAGGTATATGTTTGTCTGTGGTTACTCTTCCTCATAGAGCAGTCTTCAAAGGATAACAACTTGAATTGCATCTCAACGTCGAATGGTCAGTACCGATTCAGTGGAAAAAGTTCAGTCTATCCACTGATTCGGACGAAAGACTAGATAATTGCAAGCCTGGCACTCTATCCACGGCGCTACTGATATGGTTTTTCAGCGACAAGACTATTATGGTACAACTTTAAACTTTTTCAAAAGATACTGTGCGTGTCTATGCGGACTAGAGACCATGGCGATGAAGAGCTAGAAATCGTTTATGAAGAAATAGAAGAAACAATAAGACAGCAAAGGAAATGAAAATTGAATTATAATGGGAGACTGGAACTGGGGTTATAAGCAGATATGGCGTAGGTAAAAGACACGAACGAGGAAATCGCCTAGTGGACTTTTATACACAACGGAATCTTATACAAGTCAACCCTGTATTGAATCACAACCCTCGAACTCGTGGACAATGCCAGGAGATATAAGAGACATCCTCATTAAAAGATTCAGGAACCAACTCAAAACCGTTAAAGCTACCCAGTCGCTGACGCAGAGAAATACCACAATTTGGTTTTAATGACTTGCTACTTGGGTAATAAGAAAGCAATACTAGCACTACGATTAGTACTACGAAAAAATACTGGAAGAGGCAAATATAGGTAAAAGGGGTGCCATAAGATGAGACTGTTTCCATCATTTTTCAATGTATACCTAACAAAATTAATGAGCTGTGACAAGACAGGGCGAAAGAAAGCAAGCGACAGAAAGTTCAGAAAACCAAAGATTAGAAGAATTACGCTCTTTCTGATACCTAGGTAGCACAATAACAAAATACGCAATGAAAGAAGCGAAACCGAAATCATACGAAGAATTAAATTTGATGAGCAAAAGTCGGAAACGTTTCCTCAAGTCATATACGTACTCGTATGTGGACGATACGATATCTCGAGGTGAGATCAATATGTTCGAAGCGTTTGAGCACTGATCTTACTGAAGGATGCTGAAAGTAAGTTGTTCGGTAGATGCAATTATTGCTAGACGATGGCAAGAACACGTAATGATAATGCAAGAAAATAGATTAGGAAGCTTGTAAAGGGTTTGGCTCACCTGAGTGTGTTTGAAATAGCATTTCAATATATAACCTATTTGTACATCTGTGTTCTTTACTGTTTCTTGGTATATGTATTCATAATTAGGCTTAGTTAGTTTTAAACGCACAGAAATATGTTTCTGGATACCGCGCCAATATACGCATGCACATGTCGCGTTACACTTCCGAAAGCGGTCAGATTTTTCGCAACAGCCAATATCGGCTTGATGCTCGAGAAGAGATTGATTTCGGCGAGAGAGTGTGTGCTTTGTTTTCGCGGGTATAAGTAACCGAGGGGCGAGCTAGTTGAAGACGAGCGTCACTGCATTTCCTAGCGAAATCCGAGAGCAGAGTAGCGCCACAGTAGCGGCTGTTAACTTTATTGAAAGAGCCGAAGTCTTTCAAACATTGCAGTTTGGCGATTTGGGACCAGGAAGCATGCGTCGATCGAGGACGCATCGCCCTGGATATCCCGCGAGGACGGATACAGGTATTACGCAACAGGCGTTTCGGTAGTCATCACTGCAGGTAGATGTTTTAATACCATATTTGGTCATTCGAAAGAGCTAACCGAATGAGTCATTGCGCGCCAACGCGTACGATTTATAGTGTTCGGGTTCGCATTGCGCTTGAACATATGCGTAGAAAGCTGTCAGTACTGCGCTTAAATGTCTGTGTAGTAGCTGTATGTTTATCTGTATTTTGAGTATATTTTCGGTGCTAACATGTTCAGTCTAGCATGCGGCCAAGTTAACGTCTGAGAGATCTCATTGCTATTGAGAGAGCTGGCAGTGAATAAGCGCAAACATAATTTATGAAAATAGAATGGCTAAACAGCGGCGTAGGAGACACGTTGTTACTAGAGAGGTTTTTGAATATTAGAAGATAGGAAAGAAAAAAGGGAAGACCAAGATGCACCTGGAAAGAAGAAGTACGAACTGCAGCAGAAGACTTGATAGGGCACATACCTACGACGCGAAGGAATACTAAAGGCGATTATTGAAGGAAGAAACGCACCAGAACAATGGAGAGGGATGCCGTTAAGAATTTAATTTGACTTTCCCCATTTTTATAAGCAAATTACAAAGTTAAAGTCATGTTACAAAAATGAATTGACTTTCGGGTGACTTCCCCCAGAAAATAGTACCGCGATTTTAAAAACGCCGCTGCTTCGGGAATCACTTAATAAATCCCATCTTAATTCAAAGGGCTTACATTGTTGTCCAGATCGTTTTCAGCTTTGCAGAGGTAATTGGGCGGAAAATGTACGCACGGGGAGGTTCAATTGAACGAGGCGCGCGCTGAAATGCAAGTGCGTTGCTTGGGATTAAAGGATTTTTGCAGCTGCTAAATATAAGCTGCGAGTTACTTTAAGGCCGGCGAAACAGAAACGAACGAACCGGATTAGAGCAATCTGGAAAATAACGCTCCAGAAATAATATTTAAGTGCATTATTCTCGGCCCTCTAAAAATAAGCATTCCTGGAGGCGTGGTTTTAGTATGTACCAAAATAGTCAGTTTTTTGCTTTTATTGAAGTTTCAGGGCGTTACGCCACATCTGAAACCAGAAAACCGAAATTTAGGATACGCCTCGACGTGATTATAGCTCGAGACGGATTTTGTTCCAGGCTAGTGGTGGAAAGCGCTAACGCTCTGATAGCGAGGGAGTTCTGCAACATTAAACCCTTTTAAGTTAAAAGCGTCTGTATCTCTTAGTTCTTAGGAAAACTTACAGTGTTGCAGTCTGTGCTAACATGTACAAAGGCCTATTGCCAAGTCTTGTGGAATTGGAGCTTAATGTAGCTTCAGTTATTTACGCTTACATGAAACCCCTTTAGCGTAATATTCGTGCATTACAACTTGTCACCGAAACTGTATATTCGAGATTTGTAATGATTTTTTTTTAATTTTTAGGTAAGTCACCCCACATTATTCACACAAGTGGAAGGACATTTGGTAAGTTTGTTCTGTATGAAATTATTTCTACTTACCAATAAAGCTGCAACTAATTAAGATTGTGCGAGGTGCGAAGCACCGAGGGATACAAGGCATAATATACCCGATAGTTCCTGTAGTTTAAGACCATTGATTCATTTTCAAAACTCTCTGATTTTTGTGGTTAAAGTAAATCATATTTATAAAGCTAAATGTAGCTCTTTGCATTGTAGATTTTTAGCCGACTTAAAATACTCGCTCATAAATCTCTTCTAATTTGAAGAGGTATCAGATCTCTACGAAAATAAAACCGAGCTCCTGTACTTAAAGACACTGGTGATTCATTTAACCGTGGTTCTGTTGCTCCAATCTTGTAACCAAATATTTCTTCCCTATTTTAATTGGCTTTTCGTGTAGGTAACCGATACGCGACACGTAAAACTGGCGGTAATTATAATAAACCAATCAGATTCGAAATTGGGGGAATATTTTATGCTGCAAGTGTTTTCAAACAACGTGGAAATAGTTTTAACCCGCGATTAGCTACGTCGCAAAAATATAAAGGCATTTCTGAGGATTAATTAAAAATTGGATGTGGAAGATAAATATGCAGTCAAAAATTCTGGTGATTTTACACTTTGGTTGCTTATAGTAATACATATAGTTGATATTTATGATTAGCTTGCACCAACAGTTCTTGAATAATAATCTGAAAAGCAGTTGGAGATGCTGTCGATAGCTTTCTTTTCAAAGTTGTGCTCAAATTGGAAAAAACATTAATATCTCCATTCTGTCTTGCTGAAAATTAGTTATTCCAGAAAAGCGAGTGAACTTTTGGAGATTCATAAACGTTAAATTAAGTAAATACCTAGCACACGTTGGCATTTACCATAAATTCTTCTGGGAAAATTTATTGATAGTAAAATTCGCCACGATCCAGCCAGACGCAGAAATCAGGCCGAACGCCTGTTTTATCGGTTTCTGGTTCGAAAGTACGCGTCAGACGCGTAGGTGGACTGCATAACAGCATTCTAATTCACCAAACCCGTTACCGATTCATTTCGCTATTATCTGTTAATTGGCTACTTTGTAGTTTGCCTTTTCTGGCGCAATTGAGGGCAGGATTAATGCTGCGGAAAGCCGATTTTCAAGGTCAGGTTTATATTGTTTTTAGATTTACAATCAAGATCTGCTGTAGAGATCAAAATAGTTGTTGAGTCAGCGTAAATTTGATATTGTTGTATTGATTACAAAAAAAATGAGAGGCCGAGACAGTTGTTATTTTAATCTAGTCGATAAATATGTAGGGAATTTCACAATGGTTATATTTCAGACAGTTTAGTTCCCCGAGAAACTGGACTTGCCTGATCTTGAAATTAAATAGTATAACATGTGAGCCTATCAATTGTGTTAGGCATTTGGATTCGGAATAAATTGTACTTATAATATGCAAACTAAAAATTAAATGTCAGTAGCATTACCTGCTTTGTTCCTAAATTGGTTCTTTTGATTTTGATAAGGAATAACCTATTTTAATTGTCGGGCTACATATTTTCTTATATATCAGAAAATTAAATATTGAAAATAAAAGTTAAGAAGATTTTGTACACTCGAAAATCCGATTGTTAAAAAACTATGATATATTTACAAAATTTCCAAAAGTTCCTAAGCTTTAATGGACATACTATTCAGAAGTTACAACGATAATGGATCAAATAAGGTGACGGTGGCGTAAAAATGAAGCCAAATTCCTAAATGTAAGTAATACAGTTTAGATTCAAGTTAATAATCCCATTATGCTGGGTTGGTTATTGCAAAGCAACCCAAAAAGTTATTGTTAAAATAATAAAACAATACCGCGTTTGTGAACATCTCGCAAGGTCTATCGCAGAAGCCTCGTGAGAATGTATAATTAATTAAAATTATCACTTTGTAAAAAATAAGCGGTTCCCGACGTCATGGGCGCTAACTGAAATGAACCCGTCTACTATTTTAACAAATACATAAACAACAGTGAAAATCCAAACGTACTTAAAATGATTTAATTATTATCAAACAAGCAAAATGTCGTACACAATAAATATTTGTGTTACAAGTTGAAAGCATGGCCGCATTACATTCATTTCAATAAGCCATTGATATGCTCCTAATTGAACTAAAACGCACGCCTCGAAGTATCTTCCTTAGCTTTATGTGGGCGAAATAACTTGAACTGAGCGATGACCGTAGGACTTCTGCGGTTCTGATAAACAGTGGAATATGGACGCTATACAGGAATATATTAATGGTAAAGAAACTTAACCTGCGTTTCCCATGTTTTTAACCTCTAACCTGGGAGGGACGACCTGGGCTATGGCACTTTCGTCGCCCACAGAACAAACTACAGAACTTCTCGGGAGTCGCCCAACGACATTGGTTTTATTAGGGAAAGAGAGATCAAAACCGATCGTAGAAGGAGGCGTACAAATGAATTCCCCACGTTAAACCACGTGACTATGCATACCTTAAGGATTGGCCTCAAAGAGGAGTAGCGGCTCTCAATTCTGCACAAGAAGTGTTGAATCGTTAGGAGATACAGTGTCCACCTGTAGAATTGAACACTTGAATAGTTTACGTATAATTACGTATAAATAGCCTGTCTCTTTTTGATATTTGCTTAAAAGTCAAGTAGCTTCCAATACGTAAGAGCGCTTACTTATCTACCGAATCTGTTTCTAATATTATTGAGAAGTAGTGGCTGCTTATTGTGCACAAGAAGTGTTGAATAATTAGGAGTTACAGTATCCACTTGTAGAGTTGAATAGTTTACGTTTAGTTCCGTCTAGATAGCCTTTCTTGCTGCAATAATTGCTGTGAAATGTATTTAATACTAGCCGACACGGAAAACGCTGTTTGGGATTATGAGGTGATGGGGAAAACCCTTCAAACCATTAAGCACAGAATCATAAAAGTATGATTGCAAATAGAAAGTCGTACAGTGTATAGAAAAACACACTTTCGATATTTTCCAATTTTCCGGCCTTCCCTTTGGATTTTTCCGAATTTTCTTTTTTGTTAAACCACATCGGAACTAAGACGAACAAAAAAAATCATCCAAATCGGTCAATTCGTTCTCGAGTTTTTGCGTTACTAACACACAACGATTGATTTTTATATATACAGGGTGTTACAAAAATGTTGGGCTGGCTATACATAGACAGTTTCTACAACTAAAAATAAGCAAAAAAGTTTATATAAACATATGTCCTAAAATGGTTCATTTTCGAGATACAGGGTGTTAAAATGTGTAAAAATAATGGTTCCAATTTTTTTCCTCGAAAACGAAGCAAGATACGCAAAACCCTCAAGTGAAAAACAAGTTGTGTTTTTAGTTGCTTCATATTAAACAAGTTTAAAAATTGCAAAAAAACCAGTGGGTGTTATTTTTTTATGAAAAAACACTAACAGGTTGCCCCGTGAGCGCGCCTCTGGAATTACTGTATGAACGGTAATAGATCCAGAAGATGCCCCATAAAGTTACCAACAAACTGTGAGAATTTCATTAAAATCGGCTGAAGCGTTTTTTTTTTCTACAAATTTTAACACCCTGTATCCCGAAAACGAACCATTTTAGGACATACGTTTATATAAACTTTTTTGCTTATTTTTAGTTATTGAAACCGTCTATGTATAGCCAGCCCAACAGTTTTGTAACACCCTGTATAGAAGATTATTGTAGAGTAGTGGATGTTAATTGTGCACAAGTGTTAAATTATGAGCTACAGTGCTCACTTGTAGAGTTGAATTGTGGCTGCTAGTTGTGTAGAGGAAATGTTGAATCATTAGGAGTTACAACAGTATCCACTTGCAGAGTTGGAATTAGCTGAGTGTTTACTTATTTATTGAATATAGTAATATTATTGTAGTGTAATGGATGTTAATTGTGCAGAAGAAATGTTGAATCAGTAGGAGATACAGTGTCCATTTTAAGAATTAAAGAGTTGAATAGTTTACGTCTAATTACGTATAAATAACCCATCCCTTTTTGATATTTGCTAACAAGTCAAGTAACTTCCAATACGTAAGAGTGCTTACTTATCTACCGGATCGGTTTGTAATATTATTGATCAGTAGTGGCTGCTTATTGTGCACAAGAAGTGTTGATTAATTAGGAGTTACAGTATCAACTTGTAAAGTTGAATAGTTTACGTATAGTTCCGTCTAGATAGCCTTTCTTGCTGCAATATTTGCTGTTAAATACATTTAACATTATTGTAGAGTAGTGGCTTTTAATTCTGCATAAGAGTGTTGAATCATGAGTTACAGTGTTCACTTGTAGAGTTGAATTGTGGCTGCTAGTTGTGCAGAAGAAATGATGAATCATTAGGAGTTACAACAGTATCTACTTGCAGAGTTGGAATAAGTTAAGTGTTTACTTATTTATTGAATATATTAATATTATTGTACAGTAGTGGACGTTAATTGTGCACAAGAAGGGTTGATTCATTAGGAGATACCGTGTCCACTTGTAGAATTAAACAGTTAAATAGTTTACGTGCAATTACGTATAAATAACATGTCTTTTTGATATTTGCTAAAAAGTCAAGTAGCTTCCAATACGAAAGAGTGCTTACTTATCTACCGGATCTATTTATAATATTATTGATCAGTAGTGGCTGCTTATTGAGCACAAGAAGTTTTTAATAATTAGGAGTTACAGTATTCACTTGTAGAGTTGAATAGTTAACATATAGTTCCGTCTAGATAGCCTTTCTTGCTGCAATATTTGCTGTTAAATATATTTAATATTATTGTAGAGTAGTGGATGTTAATTCTGCATAAGAAGCGTTGAATCGTTATGAATTGCAGTTACAGTGCTTAAATTGAATTGTGTCAGTATAATTGACGTGTATTCGGTATCCATATAGTGTTCATTTTTAGTAATGGTTAATTACTTACTAAGTACTGATTAGATACGCGGAGAACATTATATTGAGTTGTGATAAAATAGGCTGTGTACTTACGAATAGATTAACTATATGCTGAGTATGTTCAGTATTAACTGAATACAATAAAGTACTATTGAGAATTAGTTCAGTAAAAATTCAATGGTAGAGTATAGTTGGATATGTATTGTAGTGCATATCCTTGTAAGAAATAATATCTGATGAACATGATGAAATGTTTGAACACTTTTTTTTGGGAATTTAACAAATGTGCTTTTTCTGTCACATTTACGTAAAATTAGTATATTCAAATATAGTTGTAACTACTAATAATAAATCACAAGCTTATGGGAACTTTTTAAATTATGCGATCTCCTCATATCATTTTCTTTAGCACTTCTAAAATGTGCTCTATACAGAGATACTGAGGATAATGTTTATTGTTGAATATATTTTGATTTCTTAGAGTGCTGTTTAGATATTCATACTGTGTGTTGTGTAATGGGGATTTATTATTTATTAGCTTCTCTTTATGATTCTATCTGAGTACATATACACTCTCGACTACCTAGAATCATTATTGAATTCGTTAAGTATCTGTTGACTATTTTCAGTATAAACAAAATTATATTGAGCATGTCAAACAATGGTAGTCGTCGTGTAGATTGAGTAGAAATTCAACAGTTTGAATATAATTGAGTCGGTTCGGTATTCAGTATTAAATACTATTTCAATTCTATGAGGGGTGTTTTAGTATCTTCTACATTACTCAGTAAAGTTGTGTATGTATTGATCTGACGAGATACGCTTAGCACCCGTGTGTTAGTTTGGATCCATCAGAGTATCTTTTTTTTAACTTTGTTCTTCATTTATCCAGCTTCCCACATATTTAAAGTTGCTATTTATGTGTTCATTATTAAGCACCAGCATAATTTCTTGATCGACGTTGATTATTTAATACTTCTCTCTCCATCATTCTTCTGTAATGATGGTCAAGTGCCTCTTTTAAGATATCTTCTGCATGGTCGACCTGGTTAAATCTCTTCTCAAAACAGTTGTAAATGAATAAGTTGTAGATGCAGTTATCTAAGACTGAGGAAAATTTTAGAGTGTAACACATTAGACTGATTAACTTCTAGTCTTCAAATAAATGTAGTTAAAATATTTTAAAATGATCTGTACGTTTGTTGCATCGTTTGTGTACTTCTTAATCGTTTTAGATTCGAAAAATTACGAAGTGAGAAATGCAGTCACGATCAAGTGCAAAATCCCTGCCCGAAGTGCCAGACTACCTAAACTGTAAATAATTTTAGTCAAGTTAATGTAGTTGAACGTTTAGAAACGAAAGAACCTGTTCTTATTCCCATCGACTCCGGAACTGCGTTTAAACGATTGGAAATTGCTAAATAGTGCAATAATTAAATCTGCAACTGTAAACGCCGTTGCCAATCTAAGTAATCTACCGATGGTGTTTCTTCAGTCCTGTTACTGCTAAAATTGCTGCCTTCCTTGGCAGCGATCTAATTAAAAACTGTAATGCATAATATTGTTGCTCGTTTACTGCTACGCTTTGATGCCGGTTCATTTCCTATCTAGACGCGCGAAAGGCTTTAAATTAATGTCTTCTGTAAACAAACTTGAAAGAATTAAGTTCCTAAAAGGGAACCGGCCGGATATTACACTTTGTTAATGCCGCAATTAAGCGCAAATCGTTCAAAACCGAATTCTGAGCGCTTCCGACCCATTCGTCATCAGCTAATTGTATGGGAAAACTGCGATATAATTAATAATTACGACCAAGACCATTCGCACCTAGTTCTGCGGGTAAATATTCATATAGATGGAGATAACGCGTGCATGGCATAGCTACCTCCCTTTATCTCAACAATCGCCGTTAATTGCGGCGGAGATAAATTCACCCATTTTTCGCCAACGAAGGCATTCTGTGCTAATGAGGCCGAAGAAGTCGCTTTCCACCGGCTATTAACATATCAACCATAATGAGACCGTCCGGCTGCAAAAATTTTGACTTTTATGGGTCGTTCTAAATTATGCCGATAATCTCCTGACCGGTTGCCTTTAACGAAAGACAATTTACATTAAATCGGCTGGGACTATTACTAGATGACTAATGTCGGATGTCGCCTTGTCTAATTTTTCGTGTAATCGGAGAAGACCTGGTTTGGAAATTAATTTTATGGGTTATAATTGTTCGTCTTGGCGGGGCAGTTCTTCTTCGGCCATCGTGGGCTTTGAGTTGAAATTTAATAAATTCTCGTGGGACGCCGTCATCGAAGGGCGATTTTAAAAATCCCCAAACCAGTCTTGCAACTCGCGCTGCAGCACGTAGCGTAGGTCAAACGTATTCATCACAATTACAAGCCGATGCGAAGAGGTTGCCTTTGTCTCTATCGATTGCTTTAATTTCAGCACAGCTATGCAGCAAGCTTGCCACTTGGTGTTTCCTTGAGAGTGCATTTGCAATCTGACGTTTTAAGTAGTTCAGATGTCTTCTATCCTCGCTTTGATAGCAACCGAATTTACTATAAATTGTTCATATTAGAGCTATTTATTCCATCGTATCTTGGGAACCCAGAGGATTGACTAAAATAAGACTTTGTTTGGGCATTATTCGATGATATGTTGGATTGTCTGTATGATCAGCACCACAGCGCAGTATGACGATGAAGTTTCTCCCCATTTGTAAAGCGAATTCGCACTTTTACCGTGGTTGGATCTTAATGCTGGTTGATATTCTCAGGGAGGAGTCGAAACCTGGTGTTTTTTTTCGATATATGTATATGTAACACAATATATATTTCAATGCTGAAATTCTTGGGGTTGTGTTAATCAGAACAAGGAAGCGGGGATTGATTATGTGTGAGTTTATTTATTTGGTATAGATATGTATATAATTGTACAATAATTCCAAACCAAGTGACCAGGGTGCGTGATTACGCGCTGGCGGCGGTACTGGCGGTTCTTATTCCTCTGCGGTGATTTCGGGGTCGGGGTTGGCAAGGGCTAGAAGGGACGCTCGATCAAGATGAGGGGTATACAAAGAGAAAAACTATAACCCGAGGAACTGTGGCGGGAATGAATAACGGTGCGGCGTCCTGGAGGATGCGTAATGCCGGGCGTTGAGAGGTTCAACCTGGACTGATATGCGAGCTGGTGGTCAACAAGAAGGGTTGACCGTCGAGAGTGCTGCAAGTGCGTAATGCTGGGCGAACGGGAGATTCGACCTGGACAGGGCCGTTGCGGAGGCGAAAAACCTGGTGATGAAACAACATCAGGGCGACCAGGGATATTGCGGAGCCGAAGCGAGGTATGACGGCCAAAGATGCTTTGGGCGAACTTATGCAGATTCGGCAGAGAAAGCGGAGGGTGAAGCGATCGAGTTATTTCGGCCTGTGGAGCTTGTAGCCCAAGCTCTGACGAAAGGGAAGGGCTGGAGAGCTTGTTTTCCAAGCTCTGGCGAACAGAAAATTTTCGACGGGAGAGCTTGTCTAAATTTTGCTGCCGATCCTCGAAGTATTTAAACACCTTGAGGCCGTTATTTTCAACAGTCGGCGTCGCACTGGGTGTCAAACTGCTATGTTTTATTAATTTGGCTGTAAGTTTTTCCAGGGGTCAGCGAGAATTATTTGATTCGCCATGTTGTAGCTCACCTAAATCTGCGCATTTTTACACCACACTCGTTCCCCTTGGAGTACCAGATAAAGTTTATAATTTTGTGTTGGAATTTAGCCGTTGGACAGTTATAGACAATGTTGCATCATTCGACGGTTGACTTTGTTTCCAAAAGCAAGCAGTTTATCATCTGGTTTCCAACCGTCTCATGGAAATAAAACCGTCTCTGTTTTCGACGAGCAACGAGTTTAACACATTATGTTCTCTACATTTCTGCGATATCAAAATTGTTGTATATCCATTAGTTGTGTAGCTTTTACATATGGTGGAGCTCTGGACCGAATTCTTGGTTTGAGCATCATCAGTCGTGAATAGGGAGTAGTAAATCGTTTTATATTTTTATACTCAATTCCAAGATCATTGCCTCTGCATAAATGTGCTGGAACGATATGGTTTACTATAGGAATCCGGTTAGTAGGGGTGTACCTAATCGTACGGGATATGATATAATGAGATCGGTATTCTGAAGCAGATTAGGCTAGTCGTAGGACTGTAGAGGGCAGTCGGGGGCATATTGGAAACATACAGTCTGAAAAGAAGTGGGGCTTACACTGAGCCCTGAGGGAGCCCATTATTAAGTTTAATTTGGTTTTTCTTCGCGTTGGCAATGATAGTAATCCGTAAGAGTATGTTGCTGAGCACCTCATTTAGTTAAGTTCACGATTTTCTGACGGGGCATGACACCGAAACTTCTAGAATAGTCCTTGCCTCAAAATAGTGTCGAATGTCGTTATTAATAGCGTCTTCCCTCTTGCCTTCACATTATTATCTTGTTATCGCCCAGTTATCTACATAGCCAAATTTCTTAGACACTGTCGGAGACATACCGATAATATACAGACTGAAAAGAAATGGGACTAACACTGATCCCATTCGCGTTGGCAATGATAAGCCCGAAGGGTCTGTTGCTTGTATCCCATGTGGCATGGTTGCGGTTTTTCGGCAGGGTATGGTACGCATAACCTACATATTAGTCCTTGCCGTGGTTAGATAAATGAACACAACATATGTATTTAGTTGTGTGTGGAAACCCGCCTCAATAAAGTCATTACGAATAGCTACTATTTGGTCCACTGGGATTTTTTTAGTATTGTAGGGCGTATTCGGTTGTATATAAGCCTCTCCATTATGCTCGACAAAGCGATTCCTCGAGGCCTATTACCCGGTTTTAAGATGGCAGAAATTTTTGTTCTTTTTAAGGAGTGGGGTTGGTAGTAAGCAAAGAGAAGTGCGTAAATGTAAATCCCAGTCTGTAAAACAAGGATTTGCCATTGCTATGGCAGTTAATAATAACTTGATATCAAATTTAAACAAAATAAAATCATGGTGACTACATGGGCACATTTGAGGGTTGTCTAGCTGTGAAGACGGTTCTTTAAAAAAGCTTAAATTTGTTCATCAATACAAAAGGGACGCCAGTGAGTAAATCTGCTCAATTAGAAACGAGAACTCATAAACTTAAAGTTTAACCAAACTCATAATAATCTGAAATACATTAGGTAAATATATGAACCAGATCATAACTCAATTTGTGGTATAACGAAAACACATAATCATAGTCAAATGTATAATTGTCAAAAATATGGTGCTTTAATGCAAACGTTCAGTACGCCGGGAGAACCCAATAAACATCAAATCTAAAATATAACAGTCAAAAGTATACTTACAGTAGCAATTACGTTAAGTAGACAAACTATATAGATTGTTAAAAGTTTAGAAGTGAATATAATTATTAAGGCAACTTAAATTTCGATGAGGCCTTAGGGGAAACTCGTCGGAGGCGCTGGCCCAAGCACAACGCAAGATGCCACGAACGAGAACAAAATCAAATGATCTTAAAATAAACAAGCTGAATTTCGATTAACCCTGAGAGGATTCAGTTGAACACGCTGCCAATCGGCACAGCAATTAAGTCTCAATCGAAATGAGACAATATAAACTAAAGCGAGAATTTAAGGAATTTAGCTCGAGTCGTGGGAACACTCCACAAAATACATAAGTTCATTAAATAGCTTGTAAGTGCACAAACTAAACTGTCGCTCCCTTGACGTGGCGGCTCTTTGGGCAGGTTACAAGCTGCTTGGCGAGAGCAGCAACTCGAATCGCTACTAGCTCAAGGTCGCCTTAATAGCTATTACACCTGGAAGGACTAAAGAAAAAGGTGGCAGCTGCAATAATATTAGCTGAAGCAGCTTAAACTAACAAACATCTCACGAATATGCAGCTCGAACCAACAAAACAAGCAAAGAAAAGAAGCCTTAAGAGAATTTACTCCAAATTTGGACCACTTTACGCAAACTTCCGCAAACTTGAACGCCTAATCCGTCATCTTGACGCAAGCCACTTCAAGCACGAGGTGAGCCAAAAAAAGCGCCGCGCAAAGTAGGTCATGGGAACGTCGACACACAGCGAGATCTGCTTGCAAACGGAAAAAGAACGCTCAAGCGTCGCGTGCAAACTTTACGGTCAAAACAAAAAGCCTCGGCCGAATCGAGAATGCAAAATAGGTAACAAATCATTTTCCTTTCCGCAACAATTATGCCCTCGTCAATAATAGTGGTTAATTTCGATTGTTGTTAAAAATAAAATTAATCCATTGCTGTCCTATCGTTATCAGTTCTTTAGAAGGACACGACGATTGTTTGAAAATAAGACCATTGGCAGTTGTATAATAACGTTAACGCTGATCTAAACTGTCTTGTTTCGCCCTTTGCCTCATTATATGTAATAGTAATGGAGGCTTACTTTTAATTCATACTGTTGTCATGGTGCATTCTAGACAGGAAAATGACAATTTTGTTCTTTTTCGGAGTAGTATACGAAACAAGCGTTTTATACCGATCAAAGGCAAATAACGAAGAACTTATTCTTCTTTTGTTCCAGAAATTCTGCTGAAGTCTCTTTTTTTTCACAAGTGGTATCGATGTAAACCAATTGTCGGTCGTTATATTGCAATTGGTGTTATATATGCGCGATAATTTTTATTTTTTTTAGTTAGATGGATATAAGTCATTATGTTCGCATTCTATTTACCCCATACGATATGTTGGTTCTGACTCGCTTGGATTGGTTCGAAATTTGACTAAGTAGAATTCACAACTGCCGCTGTAGGTAACATTGCTTCGCCCCACATCAGCGTCGATTCCACTTTTCAAGATGGTTGTGGCCTTGTGGCTCATCATACCAAAGGGGTCGCAGGGCTTTGCCCCACTTCAGGGGAGCTTAACCCCAAGTAAATAGGGCCTCAGGACATTGCCACACGTCAAGGGGGCCAAGCCCTGCATCAAAGTTGGATAATTTTTCAAGAGATTACTCGCACTGCCACTTTACAAGATGGTCGCTGATCGTCGTCCGGCCGTACCCACACGTCAAGGTCATGAGTTTACGTCTGTGACTATCCCATAACCTAAATTTTTGTAGCAACATAACCTAACTTGGCCGGTGGGCTTAACATGTACTTGTCGCTGAAATTCTATTTTGCAAAATTTCTAACCAGTTCAAACGAGCGCGGGAAACGGCTACCTACAGTGGCCATCTACAATTATATTTAGCCAAGTTTCGAACCCATCCACGTGAGCCAGAAGCAACAGATCTTAACTACTCACATTCGTGATATAAAAGGTTTTTGAATCATTCGTAATTAGCAACTTCATCCTATATTCATCGGGTTTACTTACCATGTAAATGCAAAATTAATTGTACAGTATCTGTAGGGTGTATGACACTGCTTACAATTTATTATTCTTATTATCAAAAAATCAAGTAGCGAGAAACTGAAATCTTTGTTGGGACCTTCTGAAGATGTAATGCTTAGGGCTTCTCGCTTTGGGCCAGGTAAGTGAAGTACTAGATATCGAGCTGCTGGTATCGGATTCCGCTTGTGAAAATGATTTCTTGTAACTTGGAGCTGGGTGCCTCATCACCAGCTGCCTCATCGCCAGTTACCTCATCAGCATTTTATGAATTCTCACTGCCGCGCTGCTCTTTAATGTAATCTGGATCGTGATTACAATCTCCGCCTGAAAGTTGCTCTTCGTCATCACTATTTTGGGTCCTCTTATCTACGAGTTGATTTTGCCATATCCTCTCACTTTCAACAAGTAATTCTCACCATTAAGAAACCATCACACATTGAAAAGTAATATACGACACGTGTTCTACATATTGGAATCTTTAATACTCTTTCGCCATGAAATATAAATATAGTAAGGTACATATTCCACAAAATGGTGTATACTACGAGATACCAACTAATGTGGTTAAGCACTAACTGGATTTACGTAAACTGTCGCACTGGATACGCATGACACCAGTCTGCAATTTCAGAATGAATTGAAATCATAAAAACAATAATAATTGTTGAAACGTAGTGTAATAGTAATGGACCGTTAATAAAAACATTATATGGAATTAACTTCGATTTTAAACGTTATTGAATTGAAAACTTGTAATCTTTTATCTAACACCAGGAATCTTTGTTTTGCAATTGCATCAGAGATGTTTAGTTGACGGGCATTTTCATAATTTCAATTTCTTTGTGAAACATTCACTAGTTGCTTACACAATTGTGGCGGTTAATTAATTTTCAATTAAAGTTTTAAATTTTCCTAGAAATGGCATTTTGTAAAACAATTATAATGTTTACTGCGCACAGTAAACAAGTGGTTGCTATTTAAATGAACAATCAGGTTGGGCTGTGATTATTTTAAAATATTTTAAAAGCACATTAATTTTATGATTGTCATGGACTTTTACAACTAATTAATTTTTAATTAGTAATTTAAAGTCTTAGCAGCGGTGACCTGCTACTTATTGTTGTGTGTTGACGCTGAGAACATTTTTTCGTAAAATCCTTAATTGTTTTCTTGAAAGTAATCATGCTGAGTATTATTTTTCAATTTATTCTCAGCCTGGAGACCCCTTCTCCATTTATGAGATTTTGTTAGGCATCAGTCTAATACTGAAACTAATAAGACTAATACTGACTATTGTCAATAAGTTGCGTCACCTTATACTATCAGCTTCTCATCTAACATTTTTTTAAATCCGTTAATTTTTACCTCAGGTTCAATGCCCATGGCATTTTCGGAGATTATTACCACAAGTGGTTGTAATTACACGCGTATCAAACGGTATTGTTAACAACTTCCTTATGATGAATCAAAGTCGAGCGTTCTGATTATAAGTCTGTTTTTACCAGTCGGTTTAGCCGCTCAGCGCTCTTAAAAAAATTAATGCGGGGCATTGTGTTGAAAACGAGGAGCAAATTGCTGTTTAATATCTCAATAATGCAAGCAACAGTACATAATTAATCAACATTGGGTAGTTTTTGTATCAAACAATGCTTTTATGTTACAATTACCACCTTATCTAAGCACTATGTTTCACCAAGGAAGTCGATATAAAATCTCATTTTGATAAGGTTACAGCTAAAACAGTACCGTTTCTTTTGAAAAAATTGCAGGCAATCCAGGCGTGTACTAATATTTAATTTGAGGAACAGGAAGTGGGCTAATTGGAGAATTACGGCCGAGTATGTGTTTAATCCAACACTTTCTTTTGCAAAAACAAACGCGACTAAAATTAGACCATAACTGTGCTTATTTTTGCTGCAAAGCCTGGTTGTAAATATACAACATCTTTTGCGTTGAAGCGCTGAAGTCATTAGTGCTTTCTAGTGTTATTTATGTGTATTATTATTGTTATTACTATCTGCAGGACATTCTAATTGTTGTGCTTGGGTTGGTATTATAATAATTGTGAATAATTACACATATTGTAGGAAACTGTGCATTTGCGTAAAAAATATTAATTAAAACAATAACTCAGCGTGAAATTTCATTGAGGAAGTCATAAATACAAAGGAGAAATGTTAGAGATAGTTTGTATTTTTTAAATAAATTCATTGCTTTGAAAAGTATACGTAGTGAGACTCTACTGGCAATATAATTAAAAAAGATCATATACTCGTAGAGAAGAAAATGCCCTGTTAGATATTTTTATATTGAGACCTTTTGAAACCGAATTTACGCTACACGAAACGTACCCAATCACCATGTACTATTTGAAATTGCTTGCAGAATCAGTTTTGTTTCTCAGCTATTAATCTTAAATCCGACCAGGTTTATAATTTTTTACACTGAGGTGTACGATAGTAGAAGCAATAGGATCGCCATAAATGAATCACGAAACGAATGCCACACATTTAAGTGCCACCGAATTCGAACCATGCGGTAATTAACAATCGGTGTACGCGTTTGTACTTAATGCCCTTGTGCACATTAATGGTCGCGTTTCTTTAATTTGCTGTGGCAGTTTGCTTACAACGTTTTATTTATAGACAGCAGTTCCCTATTACAATCGTAAAACACATGGAAGCCGATCGTGAAGCAATGCAGGTTATTAATTAGCCCACGCCGTAATGACTGCAAACAAATCGGTTTCCATGGCACTCCTCTTCCAATTAATTTCGTCCGAGCAGTTCCTGCATTGCTGAAACGAACGATCTAGGATGTGGAAGGTTCGTCGACATAAATTTTTGAAAAAAGAAGAAAAATTAAAGTATTACATTCATGTGAAGGGTATAAATATCCACAAAATATAATAATACGTTCTCAGAGATGTTCAATATGGACAATGACTACTCCATTCACTTAGCCATTTGTAATTTTACTAAATCGCCTTTTTGTTGATTCATAGTGCAGGTAAGAACGCCTTGATACATGTAATTACATATTTTATATTGTTACGCTAATTAATTTTTGTTCTACAACAGCCATTGTCCTTTGTTTTAATGTTCTGTTTATAAATATTTATAATTTATGGATACATTAATCGCTGGCAGAAGAAAGGGTCAATCAATGGGAAGAATAGGAAGCTCAAGTTTATATATAAGTTTTTTAAGTACATGTTCAGAACTACAGCTTCAGCAATATCATTTGAAATAGTTTACAGCTAATGAAGTTTAAATTCTTAACATATGAACATCAACTCGTAGAAGTCTTGCTCCGGAGCAGTTTCACTCCGTATAAATTAACCCCGCTGCTGAAGATGTTTTTCAACTAAATTTGGCTTCGTACACGTCTCACTATGTACGTATAAATACCATATATAAATTACCTCTACACTTAAGTAACATTACCAACCTTGTAATATTTATTACGGACACATTTATAACTTAACAAAAAAAATTGGCAGATCAGCGGGAGTAACGGTAAACCTACCGTTATATTTCAGTAATAATTTTTAAGATTTTCTTCAGAACTACAAAACACGACCGTCGACCCGTATAAATTACCCCTCATTGCGTATAAATTTACCTCTATCTCGTGTAAATTATACCCATTTCGAATAAGTAACGCTTAAGCGCGTATATTACCACTCACTGCGTATAAATGAACCCCTCCTCATACAAATTGCTCTTCGCCGCGTATTAGCTACCTCCACTAAGGATAAATTACCCCAAATTGCGTATAAATTACCTCCACCACGTAAATCCCCTCTTGCCGTATATAACAGTTTCCCATAACGTATAAATTACTACTTATCGCGTATACATTTCCGCGACCATGCATAAATTACTACCTCCTTTATGGATAAACTCATTGTTGCGTATAAATTAGCCCTGAGATTGTTTAAATTACTCCCAAGTCGTATAAATAACCCCGTATCACATATAAATTGTCTCTCGTCGCATATAAATTACCTCCACCCGTATAAGCTATCCCTCACTGCGTTTGGATAATATCCACCGCTGAATATATTGTAAACCAAGTCCCACTCCATCTAAACCTCACTATATAAAAGTAAACGCACGTTTTATTGTTTAAAATTACCTACTTCTAGAACTTCGAAAATAAGCAAAATGCGTTGGGATAGTTAAGTAATTTATACACAATGCGAATAGAGCGAATTTATACGTAGCTATTTGTGTATGGAGTGAAACTTGGTTAATAAGTTAGGTGCGAGGTTAAATTATACGCTATGAAAACGTTATTGAACAAAATTTGCACAGTGTAATATATGAACACTTATTTAAACAATAAGCGATGGTTCGTCGGAGATACAAGATTTGAAAGAGCAACTTTTGTGGTTGGGTGCTTCTGCTTAGGAAAAGCAGAAGATTAAACAAATCAATAGTAAATGCCGCCAACTCCTAAAGTTTAAAGGAAACGACAGAGGAAAAATTAAGATTACTTATTTGTGTGTATTGATTAACCGATTTGTATAAATTACTCTCACCACGGAGAAAATACTTTAACTACGTATAAATTACCCTCACTTCTTAGAAATTACCTCACCACGTACAAGTTATCCCTTACCTCGTGTAAATTACCCTCACTACATGTAAATTACCTCAATCGCGTATAAATGACCCCAACTGTGTATAAAAACTTCGCGCTTATAAATTACCTCCTGAACGTCTATAAATTACTCTCACCACGTGAGAGTTACTCCTAATCGTCTAGAAACAAACGCCTCCGCAAATAAATTTCCCTCACTTCGTAGAAATTATCTTACCATGTAGAAGTTACACACTCGCCTCATATAAATTACCCCCCACAGCTTATAAGTTACTTCAATGTTGTGTATATAACTCCAACCGCCTATAGAAGCCCCATTACGTATGAATTACCCCCTCATCTCTTGTAAATTACTCCCACACACGTTTTGTTGCTTATAAATGATGTACTTCCACAACTTAGATAACAAGCAAAAATCCTACGATAGTTAGCGTAATTTATATGTAGTGAGAAAGGCGCCAATTGATATGCAACTAGATTTATATGGAATTAAGCTTTGCTAGAGGATAGATCGCACATGATGAAATTGTTACTGAGCAGTGAGCACGTTTTCTACGGTGTATAATATGGACCTTAATATCGGATGATCAAATAAATTTCACCCGATATTGAGGTCCATATTCTACACCGTAGAAAACGTGCTCACTGCTCAGTAACAAGTTCATCATGTTCAATTCCATATAAATCTAGGTGCGTATCAATTGGCGCCTTTCTCACTACATATAAATTTATTGATAGCTCTATATAAACATCAAAGGATGCTTCGTCTAAGAAAGGTTTAAAAGAATTACGTTCGTGATTGGGTACTTCTGTTTTCGAAACACAGGAAATTAATCAAAACTAAACGACGCCCACTTCTAAATTTGAAAGGAATGGGTAGCGGAAGAATTAAGATTACAAAAACCATAAAGCCTTCCTTATTTCTGTGTTATTGGCTGACCGATGAACCATGACGAGCACTTAGTGCGGTCGAGTGTGGAGATCAAATCGCGTAAACCAGTATCGTTGCAATCGAATTGCAGTTTCAACCAGCCGCTTCAGCTTTGGTCGTTGTTATCTTGTTTAACTTAATCGGAACATTGGTTCGTTCCTGAGGAAAAGTGACATCCAAACCGAAAAATCGAGGCAAGTACCATAACGCGATTGTCTTATTTTGGGAAAATACAAGCACTGATAAAGTAACAGTCAGGAGTATTTGCTTACCATTGTTTAACAGGTTTGATCCTTCTATCAGCCAGTTTGATTTACTGGAATTTGCATTAACGTATCGATAATTCAGATTCATACACCTAATGCGTTTGCATTCACGTAATGAAAGCAATCAGAAACTGGACACGGTAGCCTATATTGTATAATGTTTATGAATCCAATGCATTTTGTATCGTTATCTTAACTACTTTGGCGTGTGAACTATAGCTACAGTAGAGCGATGCAAATGCGGAAATGTGTATACTGTTTTATCACGAAATCTGACGTTAAAGTGTAACCTATACATTCTATAAAATGGCAAAGAGACTTAAAACGTGCCAAATTGCCCATCAGTAAGGCCGGAAGTTCAGGCACTAACATTTTAAAAATAGGTAGGTATAAACAGGCATTTATTTGTACACATTTTTACTTTCGGCATTTTTAAATGGCAGGAGGTATGATATATATTGATATGATCATTAAATGATAAAGCATTCAATAACTACACAATATTAAAGCAGCTTAAAATAATTTTCCTAAAAGGAGTGATGGTTTCGTTTTATCATTGGAATTTCGGTTTCTTACAACGGTATTTGCAGTTCATTTGTAACTAGTCCAGTTTTGATTGCAATTGTAATACAAATTAGTCAAGACTTATCTGAAAGAAGTAATTATTATTATAACATGTAATATAAAAGTTTAATTCTTACATATTTGGTCATGAAGTTGAAAACATACACAATGTAAAACTGTTAACCTAAAAATATTATTTATGATAATTAGAAAAGTCATAACAAGTAATAAAAGAAAACTGTATTATCATTTGTTTGATAACCATTGGTTTTGGTGGGTAGTTTGAAAATAAACAGAACAAATGGGTTGTATACAAATATAAATTGAATTGACACAAGTCCCAAGAGTGTAATAGACAAAGATTAGTGCGAAATTAAAAACTTAGTGAGTGCATCGATTACTACTAGGTACACAGGGATGTGCTGCCAACCACAACGAGGATGCTGTAGCAGAGATCTGGCGAATAGAAGATTATAGAAGATAAACAGCTCGCAGATAGAAGCTTACAAAGTGAGTCGTATTAACCTTCAACTTAAAACAAGACACCTATAAAAGGAAAGTAGTAATATAAAATATATCTGCTACTTACAGAGTCATAAAAATTGAATTCAATTGAATCATAAATTGTATAATAATAAAATTTGTAAACAACAGTAATATTAATCTAAAGTTGATTTAACTGAAATTAAGTATTTATCAAATATTATTAACAAGGTGTTAAACGTATAATAAAGGCAGATATTAATTACTTAATAAATAAAATTGTCCTATATCTTGTTTTATAGTTATTCATTGTTTATCTTAATCTGATTTAAATATTAACCCTGAGATAGAGTCGAATAACTAAGGTTATTAGGTTATTACAATTACATGCTAAAGCCTGTGGACAAAAGGTAAGATTTAAATCAAAGTTTTAAATAAAACCCTAAGAATAAGATTTAAATTAAATAAAATCAAATAAAAGCTATTAGACCACAGCAATATCATAGGACAATATCACGACCACGGTTCGAAACCAAACGGAGACTGAACTCCAATATTAGCGGTAAAAACACATGCAAATTGTGAGTTTTTCCAACTGTTGCGAATAACATCCCAGTGGATCATTTAAGCCTTTAATGAGTGGTGTATTACTTTTCCGCAGGTAGGTGCTGTAACTTCCAAGGGTGGGTTCAGCTTGTTTAAGATACATTTCTTTGAAAATAGAACCAAATAGGCATTTACTCATCAGAAAGAATTCTGTCGTCAAATAGTCAAAAAAGGATACGAGTTAATTAAATGTGCTACTTAACTATTATTAATAAACTACCATGATTCTCAAGCGCGAAATACACAAAGAGAAGCTCAGTGGCATAAAGGTTATAACAAGAACAAAATGGCATGCACATAAAAATCGGCAGGTATCTTTCTTGACGTTTTAATATGCTATTCTGTAACTAATTAAGTAGAACGATCTTCGTGCATTAGAGGAATCAAGAATACTAGCTTCTAATTCCTAAAAACAAGTCTGGCGACACTCAGGTTTTGCTTAAATTATCTGCCATGAAGTCTTTCGTAGAACAGTTTTCATTTAGACACTACGTTCAGAACGGTTTTTTTCGCCAATACTGCACCATGGCCGTATATGGCTCGCATCCTTGAATAACACGAAGAACCTGAAAGGCAGAATCGGCCGGACGTTTTAATTAGGCGTAAGCGACATATTCGCGAATATACAACCGTGAAATTCAAGTATCGCCGGCCGATCTCCATTTTTACCTTTATTTATGAATTAGAGGTCCCAGGAGACGCCTAAAATATACGGCCAAGGCATCCAGTTTATAGCATGCGTAAATATTAACTGCGAGCAGATTATTTGGTTTGACAGAACCTGTTGGTAGCTCGCATTTCCACAATAAATTCCCAGATTAAGTACTCGCGTTAAGTTCGAAATGTATCTGCAGCTTTGCATGCTGCTTAGTGCCAATAAGTAAACTGCTTAATTAAGTCCTGGGTGTTGTACTGGTGCCGTTAGCAGGCTCTTTCCTTACCGGGCATTTCTTAATTTCTTGTTTACAGAAAATTACTGCAATTCAATTCTAGTAATGGTGTTGCTATAGCTTGCTTGAATTTTTAAGGAAAACAAATCGCAATTGCGTTATATTTTTGTATGCATGTCTATTAAAAATAACCTTGGAAAAGGAAAAATCCTTTCAATGAAACAAAAGGAAACTGATAAGTTTAAAGTAGGGGCCAATAAGCCGATTCACTACCAGTGTGGAAAGAAAAAAGAGAAAACCTGACCGCAATAGGAAGTTGCCAAGCAAGCGCGTTAGGAATCACGACAACAAAACGTAACATTCAACAGAAAACGCTTGAAAAGCTCAGACGGTGCGAAATATCACGCGCAGCTTCGATCAGATAAACCAAATAATGTAATAACGGGAATGAACTTGCAAGTAAAGTCACACATGTGTGGCAGGAGACACTGCATATTACAATCTGCTGCAGGCTTGTATGGTTAATAAATAAATCAAAAATCACTAAGGGCACATGAGCATATACATAACCTCCAAAAAGTCAAAATAAACAGTTCGTACATTCGAAATATGTAAGTATTGAAATGACAGCTAATTAAACAAAATAACGCTCCCAGAAAGGCCTAACAAAACCAGGAAACATCACATTACCCGAAAAGTGAGAATGCCAGAACTCAAATCAAGCACATAACGGCAACTAAATTGGACTGCGGCTAAGGTAAATCACTACGGCTAACGTTAGGAAATAAAGCAAAAATATGTACTTACGTCAAAAGGAATGTAACAAGAATTACTGTAATTGTTACTTAGTTAAGATAATTAAGGTCGAAGGCTGACACGTTAGAACTAATATCGCTATGGAAATCAAAACGTTGTTCTTTTGTTCATAGGAGCCACAAGAAGACGAGAAAGAGTTTAAAACACTTCTAACGTAACAAACGCAGCACACATAAGAATTTAGAATATGACAACTGTCTGAGAGAATGCTAAGAAATAATAGTAACAATATATTTAAAAATCCATGCCTTACTTACACTTCTTATCGAAGTAACGTATATAACTATCGGAGACAACAATCAGGGGCTACAAAAAATAATTTTCAGAACTTAATGCTGTACTCATTACTGATGACGTTTTACAGTATATTACTAAATCTTTTGTGGCTAATCCTCTTGTCTCAATTGCTGCTTTTTTGCCTTCGTATCACTTTCCCGGTGGTATCCATCTGAAGATTCGTGAAATTCACTCCTTCACTTGTAAGGTGCGAAAATAGTACTGTGTATGAATGTGTTGTTTACATGCCGGGAAGCCCAAAATTACTTTACGGCTCGCTAAGCGGCACCAAGCGGGCGGTAAAGCTCAGGGTCTTATTTGTTATTTTGATAAACAATGACACCGTAGGTTGTCAAAACTGATAAATATTATAAATCTGGTTTTAATTGTGAATATTCCGGACGTTACATAAAATATTGTATGCGCGACTACGTCTTGGGCTCTAATTTTCACGCCGCGGGCCATAAACGCCTTCTTAGGCCCTTGGTACATAAATAACTATTAAATTTGTTAACTTCTTTAATTTCCAATACATCATTTATTAATATTTTAAATTTTGCTTTTATCAAATACCAAAGTTTTTTCTTTGTATTTTCGCCTTTGGCATTCAAAACAAATGTGGGTATTGTCCACCACAAAATTTTGAAGTAGACGTATATTCGTTTATGGTTTTATTGTAATCTTTATTATTGCCTAATACCAGTTGCTTTCGCGTTGGGGATTTTTAGTCCGAGAGAGTTTAGCATCTTATTTTTGTGGGCGCAGAAACAGTTCACGTGCGTATGTATTGTAGTTACCAATTGTGGTGGCGTTTTGACATAAAATATTCAGTTACGCTCGTGTCTTGACTTAGCGCATCGCTGCGATAGTCTGAGGTATTTCTTCTGCGATATTCATCGGAATTGGAGCTGCATTTGCCATTCTTCGAAATGGGTTAATCATGGGATACACTTCAAAGCTCATTTGCGACATGTAAGAAAATAAAAGATACACACGGCTTACTACAGTGGGAAATGGGTGCAGTCTTAATCTGAAAGCGCTGGTGTTAACGTATAAAAGTCAATTCGGTAGAGACGGTAGAAGATGATTATTATCGTTTGTTATGTGTCACCGAGTTATTTAGTCTAGCCGCTGACGAAGTTTGTGACGCTTTCAACTCGGAAGAAGGCATCCCGAGAGGTGTTGAGAATGAAGAGTCTTATTTACTGGACGAAATTGCCTTACCTTAACGTGCTTGATATTGATACCACTTGTAAACGCGAAGGCATATCCGCCTTACAATGAAAATACATAGAATGTAGCTTGATACGTTACATTCAAACACAATATTATAAGGAAAACTCTCAGCGAGTAGCCTTGGGCTAGCTCGGGCTAAAGCTAGAGCTATGGGAGAAATTTCCTAAAAGGTGACGTCACGGTCACGACGTTTAGCCGTTCTGTTGGGGAAAAGCTCCAAACTTGTACCTGTTAGGCGAAAACGTGAAAACATACATGTAAACAGTGTAAATGACATTTGGAAATAAAAGCGTCGTAAATGTTGTATCTAAGGTGGAGTATGATGTACATGCAGAAATTATACAGGGTGTAGAAATGTTTTACGCACCATAGGGTTTTCAATGGTCATTTACTTATATGAAAACATTTGCTTCCCTAATTATTTTAGAGAAAACTTGTACATAAGTTTTTTTATAGAGAAAATATTATGCATGTATTCATGCCACATTTGTCTTTCTACATTTTGAAAAACCGAAAAATTAAAGAAATTAAAATTACCATTTTCACAAAAATCGGTGGTGTTTTGAAATTATTCAGGCAAATTAGTTTGCTGTTTATTTGTTTGTATCTGTCAAACTGATCTTTAAAGACTACTTCACGTTTTTATTTTACACAGAAATGTACTTCATGTGAAATTGGTGTCATGTAAATTAGACTGATATTTCTTAATGGCAGTAGGTACTTTTCGAGAACATTTCATGAGTGGTTATTTCTTTCAAAATTTCTGTTTTTTGTTTTTCCAAAACGTAAAATGACAAATGATGGCATAAATGCATGCATTTTTTTTCTACAAAAACTTATTTACAACTTCACAATTATAATTAGAGAAGCAAATATTTTCATTAAAGAAATGACCATTGAAAACCCTATGGAGCGTGAAGCATTTATACACCTGCATACTGAGTAAATGGGCGATTATAGCTTAATGCAGTGATTTAACGATACTAAATTCTGAAGGCAAAGCAATGGGCGGCGATGTTCGAAACTCTAGCTCGGGGATGTTAGTTACTTGGGCGGTTGACGGAATGACCTGCGAGGTTCAACAGCTCAAAAAGTTTAGCCAAACGTTGGAAATCGGTCAGCGGTGGGAAGAAACCAAAGCCACAAAAAAATCGGTGCGATGCGTAATGCTAGTGTGATGGAAATGACTATGCGGGGTCCGACGGTAATATAAGTAACGGCAGCGAACCTCCAAGGGTTTAAGCACCACACGAGTTTTAAATACCCGGAACCACAGAAACGTTTTTACAACCGTAATTTTATCTTTGCTGCTATGGCATCACAAACGATACGTGCGGTTTGCTTGATGTCTCACAACCCTTCTGTCTTCAGTGCAGACGTGGGTCGCCTGACTCACGTTCATCGCAAAATCTCCCCGACCAACGGACTAAGAGCAACGGCGTGTGATTGAAATTGTACTTGGGATAAAACAAATGGTCATATTCTTCACTATTTTTTAATTTATTTCAGTTTTTTATGTAATATTGCCTGATACAGTTTGTTAATACTTTTGTCATTTCCTATTCTTAACACGACCCATCAACTTTTAGTTTCTTTCAGTAAGTATCAAACATTGTTACACTATCACTTCATGATTTACGACGTGGTTAGCCTCATCGATATTTTTCTGGTAACAGTAGTTAAATTTTTCTACTTATCTCTGTAGATAAAATGCTGAAAGGGAAAGCGAATAGCAGCTGCCACGGTTCGTCATGGCCAGTGATTGTGTTGATTTGCGATCACGTTGGTAAAAGATCCATTGAAAGGACTTGCGCTGGCGATAGTGCATCATTACTGCTGTTGTTAAAGAAATGTGGATTTATAAGCAAATATGAATTTGAATACGCAAAAAGGGAGCTATCGGAACAAGCTCATTGCGTAGGCAATAAATGCCGGCTCTTGTACTAATCTGCCCGAGGGCAATAATAATTGTACATCAGCAAGAGCACCTTAATCCCACGTAGCGATTACACCATCCGACGTCCAAAATTTATATTGATTTATAGCAGTAACCACACAGCAGCTGATACAGATCTACACCTGTTTTCCCAGCGAAAATATGTGCGTTATTAAATCAATTACGCTCGCATCGAAGATCGAGCCGCTCTTGCAGTTTTCATGCATTAACTCGAAACGGGCTCATTTGCATAATAACTAGTGGTGGAATTTAACAACTGCCAGAGACCTGCTCTAGGAGATTGCCCCCATTTCCACCCATAAAAATTCTAGTAATTGTTACGTATCGCAGGCGGCCGCTAATAAAGAAATTGTACCTTTTTTGTGCCCAAACTGCCTACTAGTGGAATTAATGCAGACGTACGGATCATTAATTTCAGCAGCATTCCAATTTAAAGTGAGCGTAATTGAAGTTTATCTCCGTGCCTAATCCGCTCTAGTACCACCTCGAGTGCCATTAGTGGCCTATAAACTGCCCAGCCAATTATGTGTGTCATGCTCGTCTAGGAATTCGAAAATCGCCTACCAATCTGAAAATTGCTGCATCGTAAACATTTGTTTAAGGCCTCCCAGAACTATAATTTAGTTTTTATTACTGGCTGTAAACTAGCGGGTCGAATAGCCAAATCGCGTAATTCAGGAAGCGCTTTTCTCCATGGTAAAATGCACCTTCACAAGAGGCTGTTGCGCATTTTATTGCCTAATAAAGGGACATAACGTCATTAAATTGGCGGAATGAAATCGACTGAGTTGCACGTTGCGTTTAATTACTGAAAGTGAATAGTATTTCTCGACAGTTTCTGAAAGAGAAAGCTGCATCCAGAGGAGCATCAAGAACATAGAAGATCAAATACTGTACTCAGATCTATCTAAAGGTCATTGAACAAAATAAAAATCTGAAATGTCTCAAAAGAAATCTAGGCAGGCATGAAATAACAACATTAAAAGACAAAAATGGAAAAGAGGAAAAGACGAAGACAGAATATTGAACATTGCTGACGATTACTACAAGACTTTATATGCATCACAATCACAAACTGAAAACCCCGAAGAACAAGTGGAGATGAAAGTAGTAAACATAGGCTCGGAAGATATCCCTAAAATCACGGAAGAGGAGATAGGTTATGCCTTGCGCCAGGAGAATATAAATTACTGGTAGAAATAAAAGAAGGGTAAGAAATAACTAATACCTAAATTAAAACAGCTCTTTAACATCTGCCCTAAAATACTGGACTAATGCAGTAGTGGTAATTTTATTCAAAAAGGAGATAGATCACTCACCCAGAACTATAGACCGATTAGTCAACTATCTCAAATGTACAAGCTACTAATCAAAATAATAACAAATCCAATTACGAACAAGCTAGATGACTATCAACCTGTTGAGCAGGCTGCATTCAAAAAAGGCTGTGGTACTTGTGATCACCTCTTGACAATGAAGATAGTACTAGAGAAGAGCTTTGAATATAACCTCCCTTTGCGTTTGGCGTTCATTGACTACGAAAAGACATTTGTCGAGCACTGGGCAATTATGAAAGAGCTACACTGTACCCGCATTGATCATAGATACAAAGAGTTATTCTACAACACCTACAATCAAGCCAAATAAAAAATAAAATAACATGAGTATACCAATGCAATGCCTATCAATAGAGGTATCCACCAAGGGGATACCATATAACCCAAACTTTTTACAATGGCACTGGAGGAAGTGTTCAAAATAATGGGAATGGTCCAACAAGGGAATTAATATCACTAGAGGAGCCTCAATCACCTCAGATTTGCGGACGACATAGTCTTAATCGCAGAGAATACAGAAGACCTACAAGAGATGATAAAACAATTAGAACAAGCATCGAGAAATATAGGACTAAAATTAATTTAGACAAAACCAAAACAATATGTTCACAGGAAACACATACATCAGTAAAAAACACGGTATATATAATTTGATCAAGTAATACACATGAGCAAAAGAAAATACGGACATAGAGGTGGAAAGAAGAAGACGATTAGGTTAGGCAACTATCAAAGATTTTAAAGAACAAGAATCCCCCGATATATAAAATCAGGAATATTTGAGCAAACTCCCTATACTAACGTATGTTGCACAAACATGGACGCTTACCAAACAGTCACAAAGCTGGGAGTTGCACAGAGAACCATGGAGAGGTCGATGATTGGTATCACCCTTAGAGATAGGAAAAAAATAGTTGGATAAGACAAAGAGCCAATATTACAGACATAATAAAAATAATCACACAACTAAAATGAAGTTTTGTTGGGTCATGCAGCACGATTAACGGATAACAGATGGAACGCTGCAATTATGCGCTGGAGACCATGGACAGGAGAAGGCCAAGTGCACGCTGCTACGACGATATTAAGATGGTTGCAGTATGAAGATGGAGGGACACAGAATATTGGAGAATCAAAGGGGAGGCCCATGCTCAATACTGGACGCCACAAGGCTGAAAGAGTTATTTAGATAATTTCTTTGCAACCCAAAAATTCAACACATATTTTTCGATTGACTCTAACCTTCTTTGATGTAGGATAACCATGGTAATAGTTCATGGTGATGGTCTGACCGTTTTCCAGGTAATTTATTAAGATAATTTCTTTTGCATTCTAAAAATCCGACTCCGCCACCTTTTCGACTAACCTTCACGTTTATTGGTGGTGTAGGAGAACCTTGGTAATAGGTCATGGTGATAGTATGGCCATTTTCGAGGTAATATATGGAGATAATTTCTTTTCGTCGCAAATTTCCTGTTCAAATTTACCGCCTAACCGATCGGACTAGGAATCACCAAATTCTGGAGCAAAAATGTAACATTTATTACCCTATTTTAAAAGAGTCTTTGCAGTTCGCATGCACCAGTTTAGGACTTCAGGGCCAGATTTTTCTTATTTGGCCAATCTGTTACACCTTACGGAGTAAATACATGAGAGTAAAAAACCGATGCCATCACCTTTCCGACTGATTGCATCATCTTCACTTTCTTTGGTTTATGAGAACCATGGTAATAGTTCGTGGTGATGGTCTAGATTTTCTGGGTAATCTATGAAGATAATTTATTTTGCATTCTAAAAATTCGACGCCATCATCTTTTCGACTAACCTTCACGTTTATTGGTGGTGTAGGAGAACCTTGGCGATAGGTCGTGGTGATAGTATGGCCATTTTCTAGATAATATATGGAGATAATTTATTTTTCTTCACAAAAAAACCGATGCCATCACCTTTCCGACCGATTACATCACCTTCACCTTCTTTGGTGTATAAGAACCATGGTAGTAGGTCATGATGATGGTTTGTAAATTTTCTCCGTAGAGATAACTCCGTTTACATCCCAAAAAAACTGATGTCATCGCCTTTTCCACTGACTGTAACACCTTCACCTCCTTTGGTGTCGGAAAACCATGGTAATAGTCCGTGGTGATGGTCTAGATTTTCTGGGTAATCTGTGAAGATAATTTATTTTGCATGTATTTTTTTATTTTGAAATTGCACTAGTCAGTTATTCTAGTGGGGTTAAAAGTTTTGTTATTTCTTCATCTTCAATTAAACTAATGTCCTGTTCAAATTTACCGCCTAACCGATCGGACTAGGAATCACCCAATTCTAGAAAAAAAATTTACATTTATCACCCAATTTTAAAAGAGCCTTTGCAGTTCGCATGCACCAGTTTAGGACTTGAGTGCCAGATTTTACTCATTTGGCCAATCTGTTACACCTTAAGGGGTAGATGCATGAGAGTAGTTGTTGTCCAAGGACTGTAAAAAACTAACGCACAATCGAGTTGTATCCCGAGGCATTAAGAGAATATATTTGTATATCAGCAAGTGATTCTTAATATTTTTATAATAACCGACGCTAACTTGAACTACAAATAATTGGGTTTTGATGCAGACTTTTTTTTTAGTTAAACACGCTCGTGAAACTTACTCTAAATAAAAAACCAAAAGGAAGAAAAATATGGCAATACTAGTCGCCTCAACGTTTTCAGCTTCCCTGCATTCTCGGAAAGCAAAACAAATAATTAATCGTCATACGCCAGATCCTGGGTATTTACACCCTCATATCTATTCGAGTAACGCCTCATTAGATAAATACTGCGCCTTTACGCAGAAATAAGTCTGCGAGAAGCTGGACTGGTTCCCAGCCTCTCTTAACTGGTAATTAATTTGAGAAGTATGAAGAGCCTACTGGTTTCAGCCTTATTGCAGAAAAAGGTGAGCTTGTAACTATTTGCAGAGTAACACCGAGGCACTTTAATGCTTCTTTCTGAATCGAGCGGCACCTTCTTAATAAGAGGTATGAGATTGTAGCTTAATTACGTAATTTTAAAGTATGGATGTAGCTCTAAGTACATCTTCTATATTAGCTTGAAGCTGTGGAATGCTTACAGATTAAACGGAAGAGCCGGTGAAAACTTGCGTCAAGAACTGCTCTCATTAAAACCTAAGATTGTCTTCAAACCTTCTGTTGTCAGACATTCTTGTTTGCAAGAAAAAAATGTTTCGTGATCATAATGATTAAAGAATGTAGTTGTGATTCTAAACGAGGAAATTATAGTAATTTAACTCGAACTTTTAGCATAAATAGTGCTTAATTTCTAAATGGGGGCATCATCCGTACATAAATAATTGACTTCAAGATCATTGTTTTAGTTTCTCACATAAATAAATCTTGCTTAGAAATTTAATTAGAGCTCCTGGCAATGAACGACCGGAAAATGCACTCAACAGTCGTATTTTGCGCTGGGTAATATAAACAATTCAGTATAAGCTCCCTCGTAATAAAATAATTCAGCTTTTAATTTAATTAAAATTTCATTGGGACAAGGTATTAATGGTTTGTTTGTAACTGTGGTCTTCTTTGTGAACTGACATTTTGAAAATTATGAGATTTTTTTCTCTGCCGTTTCATAATGATTTTAAATGAACTATTCATCACTAGCTGAAACCCGCGGCATATGCCGCATTTAAAATGTACAACGAATTTAATAACTTTGGTTACACTAAAGAAAGTTTTAAAAGCACGCTAGAGATTGGCAGTAAGAAAAAGTTCCAAAAAATATATTTTCAAATGGAAAGTCTCTGGAAAGAAAACGCTCGCCTCTGGAAGGCGTCCTAATTTATACGACGTTGTTGGAACGCAGTAATAAAAATTGCGGAAAGAATTAATGCTCTTATGAGATTATATGTGAGAATTATTTGCGCCACCGAAATAATTTTCAGCTGCCTGCAATCTGTGTTTCTTTTCAGGTTGAAGCTGTTGAGGCGTTGAGCGTCATAAAAATATAAATGTGGTAACTCAAGTCTCCAGTTACGCCGTTACTGTTGTTAAATAACTCAATTAATTATTATTTCTTTGTAATTTTAAACTGGCATTATTATTATTATCTCTATAATAGCTTCCATAAGTAACTGTTTATAATGTTTATATGCTAGCGAGTTAATTTTCTTCTTAAATCGCTAGTGAATTAATAGTAGATTGTTCTACAAGTTAAGAAAAGTGAGAATTTTCCAGCCAATGTAAAAGTTTTACGTGAGCATGGAAGAATGACGCTGTAGCCCGCGCGCATTTAAAGTTTTGCGTGTTAGATGGATATACTTTATTTGTGACATTACAAAAAAAAATTCTTTTACACACGTCTACTATATGGCAAATGCTACACCAAATACATACAATATATAGAGTTCACATTTAATGTTCTCTGAATGATGTCATTTTTGACAGTGGTCTATTATGAGATGTTGTATCGGACTTTTTCCACTGTCTCGGGTGTTTACCACACGACGTTTCGGGAGTTTTTGGTCTACTCCCGTCCTCAGGTGAATGAACTCCTGGTTAGTCCTGAGAAGGACTGATTTTTGTACGTCTTTTTCACGTACACTCGTACCTACCCCGGGGTTTGAACCCGGGACCACTGATCGCTTGTGATTACGAGTCTGACACTCTTACCACTAGGCCACCAGCGCGGCCATATATTTTAGTTATAAACTTATATACAGTGTGTCCCAGGATTGATGTTACAAGAGGTGAGATGGTCTAAAAATGTTTGAATTTTATTTTAAGGTTTTGGGGTTCGGTCCTGCTTGGTTTGAAAAGAATTTTAAGAATATTTTCAGTTTTTGAAAAACAAGTAGGCCTTGACAGGAAATCAAAAACTATTTTATTTTCAGGTAAACTACCCTTTTTGTTCATAATACGGCAAAATTTTATTAAGAAAAATTGTTTATAATGATAAATTATGGCCCTATCCAAAATTTCAGAAAGATCTGTCATCTTATAAAAAACCGTTATTTTTTAGATAATTGTATGTTATTTTCAGGTAAACTACCCTTTTTGTTCAGGATACGGTAAAATTTTATTAATAAAAGTTGTTTAGAATGAACCTATACAAACATTTCAGAAGGATTTGTCGACTTAGATTAAAATGTTATTTTTTAGATTAAACAAATTGCATTTATTAAAAATGACGGTTAAATCTAAGTCGACAGATGTTTCTGAAATTTTGTATAGGGCCTTAATTTCTCATTCTGAACAACTTTTCTTCATATAATTTTGCCGTATCATGAACAAAAAGGGTAGTTTACCCGAAAATAAAATAAAATAATTTAAAAAATAAGGGTTTTTCCTAATTCGACAAATATTTTTGAAATTTTGTATAGAGCCATAATTTATCATTATGAACAACTTTTTTTAACAGAATTTTGCCGTATCATAAACAAAAAGGGTAGTTTAGCCGAAAATAAAATAGTTTTCGCTTCCCTGTCAAGGCCTACTTGTTTCTCGAAAAAGAAAAATATTCTTAAAATTCTTTTCAAACCAAGCAGGACCGAATCCCAAAACCTTAAAATAAAATTCAAAAATTTTTAGTACAACTCACCTTTTGTAACGTCAACCCTGGGACACACTGTATATGTTACCGCTATATGCGCAGTAGACTATTTTTGCAATTCTCTGCGCAGTAGTGGCATCCAAATGGGTTTTATTTCTGCGCTAGCCTGGCTAATTGGTTCTTCTTTTCTGTGAAATTGCAATGCAATAGCACTTTTTCATTCCAAAAATCAATGTCAAAATTGACTCTTTCTACAAAGAAATCTTTTCTGCTAGACAAGACAAAAACGCAAAACGTTGTCCTGGTCAAAGCCATCTGCATTTGAATTTGAAAAAAATATGGATGCCTTTTGTCCAATTTTAGCTCCGTTTTTGTGCTTCACTAACTGACTTATCTTTAGCACAGTATGGGCACTTCACCTCAACACATCCGTTTCCGCATATATTACAATATATTACAATTTAAAATGCTATCTGGCATTGCAGCAAATGAGTTGGGGTGAAGTGTCTTATGATGTTTCTCAAAACCACCAAGAGCAATTTTTTCGTGGTCACATCCATATATTCCTACAAAATTTAACAGTTACATAGAGTTTATAAATGACTCACCAGCTTTGAAAGTACGTTTATACAAGTGAGGATAACACAGCCTTTTCAAAAGGGAGACAGAGGGCTTTTCGATTCATGTAGGTACTACAGACGGCCTGAAAATTGGAAGCTGTGATACCTCAAAATAAAAACAGTTCAGAACTGAAATGTCCCCTTCAGATTTATAGCCCTGTAGAAACTGCAGAACTTCAGCCCTGGTCAAATTTGGAATGGGTCGACTTGGCTTTGAGGACCTATTTTTACAGTCGGTTTTGTTGTGTTTTGTGGGAAAGTCAACATCTTCAATGTTCTTACAAAAGTGCTTCTTTGACTTCGGACCTGTCCAATATGCGAGGACATCCGTCACTGATTCTGTTTTTTTGGTGGCAAATTCAAGGGCAAAAAGTATTGCAGCTATGTTTAATGTTCTTTTATCGCTTTTGTGAAAATACTTAGTTTTACCTTTGGTTAGGTCACCCAGATGTAAACAAACCGATCGGCACCACTCGGGTCAGAATATGCAGGGTTGCCAGACTAAATGCATGCGCGTTTTCAAGTGTTACGTGCTAACGATTATAAAATTACAAGTCTCGCCCAATAAAGAGTTTCACGTTTCGTGCAATAGGCGACTTCTAGTTTTTGTTTTCTCCATCTTATTAGTGTAAGCTTGTAGGGTTTTCTATTCATGTTCACAACCATAAACTGTAGCCGTCGTCTTAAAGCGAGTTGCTAAGGGATAACATACTGAACGTATCAAGGACAGGAATGGTTTTTCCAGTTTTGTTCTGTGAACGCCTTTAAATTTTGAAGCCGTAATTCGACCAGCTCTGTATTGGTACCACGCAGCAGAATTTGCTTGCTTATTAGTATCATTTTCGAGTTTGCGGCATTCTTCGATGGACATGCTCATATCTAACTCGGAACCTAAAATACAACATTTTTAGATAGTATCATTCTTACGTAGAGCAAGATTGAAATGAAAAGGCATGTTTGTTAACTATTTTGTGACATCGGTCATAAGTTGCCATAACAGCATGATTTACCTGTTGGGTTTAAGGAATTTGCAGGAGCGCACCGTGATTCGATTATCTTCTAGGAATTTCTTAACTTCTTCATTACTAACTGTAGGTTAAACTTGAGTCAGAAATATGAAAGAACAATGCTCAATGCACACTATACTTGCGTTTTTGTTTATTCAAAGTACGAGTTACTTCTTTTGCCCACTTGCATTCATGGATGGCTTTTTCTGCATGAAGTTTTTTGATTTGCTGCTGTCGTCGTTGCCGCTCTCCGCTATGATTTACCAGCTTGTTTCATTTTACTGGGCGAAGAGGCCAAGCATAAAAATTTGCAGAAATATAGGTTATGTAGCGATGATGTAGCGTTAACGTTGGAGTCGTTTTTACACTATGTTAAACGTACGGCTTGGATTTCGTTGCTTGGTTGCGTTCAATAAGCAGATATGAAAATTAACCAAAGTGGACTTGCCTTCGAAGCTGAGTCAATAGTTTTAAAAAACACAAGAAATATGCAGAATAAATAATTGTTTTCTGTGATAATATCGCTATTAAAAGTTAAGGGAAGTTTGTTTATAAAAACCCAAAAATAGAAATAAACGAATGCAACCGTGGTACTTTTAGTTGTGTAAACACGGCTTTTAGTCTTCTGCATTATTATAAGTGATGTTACCAACAATTTACTTTTGCTCTTTTTTAGAAAATGTTTTTAATTAAATTAGTGGTTTCGTGTTACCCGCAATGACAACATCCTTTGCCTTTAAATTCTAAATTATGGAGAGATGGAATAGGACAAATTTATACGTAGTGATCTCGCGTATAATTGCTCTGTTAGAAAAATAGTAGTGCCGACCATTTATTCTATATGTGGAAATAGGACGTATTTATACGCAGCAATCTCACACTGTAGAGAGTAGAATCCGTATTTAAATAGTGGCGGTTTTATACTAATTGAGAGTTGCATTTATACGCAGTGACCTCATTTCAATGAAGTGAAAATCAAGTTATTCATGCAGTAAAGGAAATTTATACAAAGTGGATATACGAGTAGACTAGAACAAGCTATCTCCCGTCTGTGGAATGAAATTCTACTAGTAAAATTAGTCCAGCGCTAACGAAAATTTGTACGTAGTGGGAATAGGATCCATTTATACGCAGCGATATAACGATTATGGACTCAAACTCTTGTGTAGAAAAGTAGTGACGACAATTTGTACCAAGTGAGAATAACGTATGTAACATAAGTTTTTGCACAAATTTCTAAAGCAAGTGTAAGTTTATTATTTAACTTTATACAGGGTGATTTTAAAATGTTTCGCCAAACTTCGGGGTATTGTTCTACACACCAAGGCAAGTAAAAAAGTCCATATAAACATGTGTCCGAAAATCGCGCGTTTCCGAGTTACAAGCAATTTCTGAACTTGTGAAGTAGTCCAGTCAATTGGTGCTCAAAAAGGGCGAATAGGGGAGAGTTTTGGTGGAGTTCTGATATTTGGTTCCTATATGTTTTTTGGGTCGCTGTGTACGAATATCAGGTTTTTCAATAAAATTTTAGACCGGAAACAAGTTTTTTTAAGCAAAAACCTTGTAAAAACCGATTTTTTTTAGTTTTTCTAAAAGTACCCAAAAGATATCCATCATTTATAACTATTGAACCTATACGAAATAAAAGAGAACACAGTTTCCTACACTTTATGTATGTGAGGTTTTTTTCTCCGATCAATCGTTCAGCCGCGAGAGCGCCGCAAAATTATAGTCCAGTCAAATGGTAGAAAATAAAGGAAAGTTTTGGAGTTTTTATATTTGGTTCCTATATGTTTTTTAGGTCGCTGTACGCGAGTATCGGGTTTGCCAACATTTCAATTATGAAGATTCATTTCATATACCATTGTTGATTTACGAAAAATGTATAGTTTTCGAGTTACTTTGAAATAAACTGTCATAATTCCCTTTTAACACCTAACTTCGCGGCGCTCTCGCGGCTGAACGATTGATCGGAGAAAAAACCGCTAGTACATAAAATGTAAGAAATTTTACTCTCTTTTATTTCATATAGGTTCAATATTTACGAAATTGGATAGTTTTCGAGTAATTTTAGAAAAACTAAAAAAACGATTTATTACACGGTTTTTGCTTAAAAAACGTGTTTCCGGTCAAAATTCTTGTTGGAAAACCTGATATTCGTGTACAGCGACCCAAAAAACATATAGGAACCAAATATCAGAACTCCACCCAACATCTCCCCTATTCGCCCTTTTTTGAGCACCATTTGACTGGACTACTTCCCAAGTTCAAAAATTGCTCGTAACTCGGAAACGCGCGATTTTCGGACACATGTTTACCTGGACTTTTTTACTTGCCTTGGTGTGTAGAACAATACCCCGAAGTTTGGCGAAACATTTTAAAATCACCCTGTATATATTATATGTTACTATTTATATAAATCCCTTGAAATTATAAAAACGAAACTAAACTATTGACAGGGGCCCATGATCTACTATAGCACACACTTGAACTCCAACCTGACACATGAAGGTTTGGATTATTAACGTATCCATATCACGAATTTTTTGATAGATGCACCTTCATAAGTAGTCCTCATTTTGACTAGTCGATAAATTCACACATGGAATTCCTTCTTCACAATCTCACATTGCGAAGTTGGTATTTAAGTATTGGCAGTTTTATACTAGTTAGGATATGATGTATTTATAAGCAGTAACCTCATTTCTATGCAGTGAAACTATGCTACTAAAATTATTTAAGTAGTGAGGAATATTGATACGAAATAGGAATAGAGTACATCTATAAGCAGTGATCTTGCTTCTGTAAAATAAAACTCTTGTCAGTAAAATTACTCCAGCACTAACGGTAATTTGTAGATAGTGGGAATAGGACCCATTTATGCACAGCGATATCACGATTATAGACTCAAACTCTTGTATAGAAAAAGTCAAGTAGTGAGGACAAGTGTACCAAGTGGGAATAGGATGCATTTATACGCAATGATCTCACTTCTATGGAGTGAAACTCTTCTAGTAAAATTATTCAAATAGTTGGGCAATTTATACGAAGTAGGAATTTCTAAGCAGCGATCACTTCTGTGGAATGAAACTCTTCTAGTAAACTTACTCCAGCACTGACGGTATTTTATAGGTAGTGGGAATAATTTGTACCAAAGTGGGAATATTATGCATTCATACCTAGTGAACTAACTTCTAAGTAGTGAGACTGCTAGCAAAAATTATTCTAGTAGTGAGGGGAATGTTTACGAAACAGGAATAAAGTACATTTATAAGCAATGATCTGACGTCCATGGAATCAAACTTATCGGTAATCTATAGATAGTGGAAATAGGACCTAACTATACGCAGTGATCTCACGTCTATGGAGTGAAACCCTGATGGTAAAATTATTCAAATAGTCCGCCATTTATACGAAATAGGAATAGGGTACATTTATAAGCAGAAATCTGACTTCCGTGGAATGCTACTCTACTAGTAAAATTACTTCAACACAGACGGTAATTTATAGATGGTAGGAATAGGGCCCATTTATACGCAGTGGCCTCACGTTTATGAAGTGAAACTGTGCTAGAAAACCTCAAGTAGTGACGACAATTTATAGCATTTACAGCACCAAGTGGGAAGAAGACGCATTTATCTATACGCAGCGATCTCACATTGTGAAGTTCGTATTCAAGTAGTGGTAGTTTTATACTGATCGGGAATCGGAGACATTTATACGCAGTGATCTCATTCCTATGGAGTGAAACTATGCTACTGAAGTTTTCCAGTAGTGAGGAAAATTGATAACGACGCAGGAATAGAGTACATTTATAAGCACCGATCTCGCTTCTGTAGAATGAACTCCGCTAATAAAAATATTGCAACACTAACGGTATTTTATAGATAGTGGAAATAGGACTCATTTATACCCAGACATCTCAGGTTTATGGAGTGAAACTCTTTATATTAAAATTATTCGAATGATATGGCAATTTATGCGAAATAGCCATAGAGTACAAAATTACTGCATCACTCACGGTAATTTATAGATTGTGGAAATAGGACTCCTTTATACCCAGTGATCTCACGTCTATGGAGTGAAACCCTCTGATAGTAAAATTATTCAGATAGTACTACAATTTATGCGAAGTAGGAATAGAGTGCATTTATAACCAGCAATGTGGCTTTCGTGAAATGAAACTCTGCTAGTAGAGTTAGACTAGGGTGCCTTGATGTCAATTTGACCTACTTTTGTTCTTTACCAGAGTACGGACAGATCGTTGTCCTCTTTTACTCATAAGAACTTTTGCATAAGACATATACTTTTCTCTTTGTTGAATTTTTGCAACATCAACTAACTACTTGACGTTGCTAAATTGTAGGTTATATTTCACCATGATGCGCGTACATTGGCGTAACATCAATAATTACCTTCCTTATATTAAATAAATATTATGACATTTCCGCCGAATTTATTTGTACACACTAAGCACTTTTCCATTATGTAGATTCTAAAATGCAGGGAATAGCAAATAGTTTTCATTAATATAATACAATAAAGAACCTTCTAATAATTTCTTCTAGAACGTTTATGGATATGTGAATTGAAAAGTAATGCCATTGTGACAATAACTAATTTATTATGCGATTGAAAAGAGGAGGAAGCTAATTGTGTCCGTACCCTGCTAAAGGACAGATACGTCAAATTGACATCAAAGCACACCAACGCTGGCGGTAGTTTATCAATATTGGAAATAAGACCCATTTTTATGCCCATTGATCTCCCGTCTATGGAGTTGAACTGTAATAGTAAACTTAGTCAATTTTTCCGAAGTAGGGAAGAGTACATATCTAAGCAGTGATCTGACTTTCCTGCAATGATCTCCGCTAGTAAAATTATTCCAGCAGTCAATGCATTTTATAGATAGCGGGAATCTGACCCATTTATACCTGGTGATCTCGCGTCTCTGGAATGAAACTCTTAATAGTAGAATTATTCAAATGGTATGGCAATTTATACCAAGTAGGAATAGAGTACAAAATTACTCCAGCACTCAGGTAATTTATAGGTAGTGGGAATAGAACCCATTTATACGCAGCCATATCACGTCTCTGGAGTACAATTATTGAAATGGCAGAACAATTTATACGAATTAGCAATTGAGTACAAAGTTCCTTCACCACTCATGGTAATTTGTAGATAGTGGGAATAGGGTCCATTTATATCCAGCGATCCCACGTCTGTGAAGTGTAACTCTTTAATAGTAATATTATTCCAATAGCAGCGCAATTTATACGAAGTAGCAATAGAGTACATTTATAAGCAGAGTTTATTTCTGTGGAATGAAACTATTCAAATTACTCTTACGCTATGATAATTTATTGGTGGGAATGCAAATCATTTATACCAAGTGATCTCTCGTCTATGGAGTGAAACTCTTCACAGTAAAATTATTCAAATGGTAGGGCAATTTATACAAAGTAGAAATGGAGTACAAAATTACTCCAGCACAGTAATTTATAGATAGTGGGAATAGAACCAACTTATACCTAATGATCTCACGTCTATGGAGTGTAACTCTGATAGTAAAATTATTTAAGTGGAAGGGATATTTATACGAAATAGGAACAGAGTACATTTATAAGCAGCAGCTTGACTTGCGTGAAATAAAACTCTGCTAGTAAAATTACTACAACAGTGACCGTAATTTATAAATAGTGGGGAAAGGACGCATCTTTTTATACCCACTTTTCTTACGGTTGTGTGGTGAAACTCTAATAGTAACTTTATTCAAATAGTAGGGCAATTTATACGAAGTAGGAATGGATTAAATTTTATAGTTAGTTGGAATATGACCCATTTGTACGCAGTAATCTTCTGTAGAGTGAAACTCTGCTAGAAAATTGTAAGAAGTGACAATTTATACCTAGTAGGAGTAGGATTCATTTATGCGCAGTGGTTTCACTTCTGTGGAGTGAAACTCTGCTAGAAATTTTGAAATAGTGATGACAATTTATGCCAAGTGGAAATAGGAGACATTTATACGCAGTGATTTCACTTCAGTAGAGCGAAACTCGTACAGTGAAGTTGTTCAAATATTCGGGCAATTTATACGAAGTACGAATTAATTTATAAGAAGCGATATAACTTATGTGGAATGAAACTTTGCTAGTAACATTAATCCAACGTTCGCGGTAATTTGTAGATAGTGGGAGTAGGACCCATTTATACTCAGTAATCTCCCTTGTATGGTGTGAAACTCTGCTAGAAATTTTGAAATAGTGATGACAATTTATACCAAGTGGAAATAGGAGACATTTATACGCAGTGATTTCACTTCAGTGGAGCGAAACTCTTACAGTGAAGTTGTTCAAATAGTCGGGCAATTTATACGAAGTACGAATTTATAAGAAGCGATATCACTTATGTGGAATGAAACTTTGCTAGTCAAATTTATCCAACGCTGACGGTAAATTATAGATAGTGGGAATAGAACCAATTTATACGCAGTGATCTCACGTATATGAAGTGAAACTCTGCTAGAACATTTCTAATAGTGATTGTTTTTTGTACGATTAACTTGATAAGAGGCTTCCACGAATGGGGCCCCCAATTAATCCACTGCGAGTTCCGGTTCAATGGGATTGCCGGGAACTGCCACTTAATAACCCTAACTTGGGTTCAGTTAGTTGTTGGAGTGAAACAAGACTTAACAAACACGAGTATATTGAGTAACAACGATTACAAACGTCACTGATGGACCGATGGTTTTTTACAAAAGCTTCAACTGTTGTGACACGCTTGGATTGGCCACGCGAAAATAGCGAATTGCGCGTAACCGTAACACAAAACAACCTGGAAACGACTTTACCAGGGAGTTAGACCGAAACGCAAACTAGCACAAAGCATAGCTGAACTTGCTTCCTCGAGGCTCTGAATCTAACTAACTCTGAATTTACAGCGAGACGAACTCGCCAATTCAAGGAGGGGCAAGCTCAAACACTATTGGCTGAGGCGATCCTGCGTAGCCAATCGGAGCATCGCACGTTATTTAGGAAAAATGCTTATTCTAAGAAACCTTAATGCTAAGCTCTCTCAATGAGGCAATTGAACGAAATCCATAAACCCATGATTCCCAAATATGCTAAGTCGGCTTAAGTTCTAGTAGAAAATGTATCCATCCGCTTTAAAGCCATTAAGGGAAGCTTACAAATTCCTTTCCAACATTAACAGAGGCAAACAAATACGGCAAGATGCAAATTTGGCTTTACCACGACCTTTGAATGAGATAAAACAGTTATGACTTGAATTACGTGATTAATTATAATCAAAAAGGTTTTGATGCACGCATCTGTGTGAATCAAACATGCCGCCCCCGAAGTGCCGACTATGGCACGACGTGATTAAATCCCAAAATTAAACTGAAATCTAACACTACAAAATAATCAAATGCATAACAAGAACTAATGACAGATGATAATCCAAGAGTCTTACAGATAACTTACAACTAGCATGAATACAAGCAAAGAAACAACTAAACCTAGCAAAATGTTCAATTAGCGAAAACTACCAACTAAGAGCAAAGTCAATGTTTATTGCCCTTGATCGCAATGATCGTCTTTGGGTAGGATGTACACTTTACGCACCGAGCGTTTCAGGAGATTCCCTCGGGAATCGCGCACTTGCACCACACGCACAACACCATCCGCTCCTGGATATGTGGCCGAAATGATTGCCAGTGGCCAACGGTAGCTTGGAGATGCCTCGTCGTGGACGAGTACCACGTCGCCCACCTGGGGGGCTAGAGACGTGCTGGAGGACTTCCACTTAGGCCGGCGCTGCAGGAGGTGGAGGTAGTCCCGGGACCAGCGATCCCAAAACTGCTGGGACAGCCGCTGGACCAGCCCATAGCGGCTGAGACGATTTTCCGGTATGCCCTGGAGTTGGGCTTCCGGAAACGAAGTCAGCTTCCGACCGATCAAGAAGTGGGCAGGAGTAAGGACTTCGGGGAATGAGGCGTCGGTAGGGAGAACACAGAGTGGACGGGAATTTAGTATCGCCTCCACTTGAGTCAGCATGGTGTAATACTCAACGAAAGTTAACTTTGCATTGCAAGATATTCGCCTTAAATAATATTTCAATGACTTTACCCCCGCTTCCCAAATGCCGCCAAAGTGCGGAGAGCGTGCCGGAATAAAATTCCACTTAATGCTATGTTTCGACAATTCCTCCCTTATGCATTGCTCACTAGAGCCTGACAAAATATTTTTTAATTCCGATAGCTGATTTCTGGCACCGGTGAAACTGGAATAGCGCCAGAAAAGTTCAAATTCTGGGACGCGATGGTGAAGAGTGGCCACTACTGGGCGCGACTCTTGGGCTGCTAGCTCACCCGAATCAATTTTAACGGGCTGGGGTTTTAAGCCCGCCTGTGACAAAAACTCTGGCCCGTGCCACCACAAGCGCGAGTTGAGTAACTCCTGGGGTAACATTCCCCTGCTAATTATATCGGACGGGTTGCAATTTGTACGCACGTGAAACCATTCTTCCCTATTGCTTAGTTCGTGAATCTCGGACACCCGGTTCGCGACGAACGTCTTCCAATTACTCGCATCCTTATTTATCCAGTGCAGAGTTATGGTGGAGTCCGACCAATAGTACACGCGGTCAAATTTAAATGCGGAGGAATCGAGTATAGTTTTAATCAAACGAGCCAACAGTAAGGCTGCGCAAAGCTCCAAACGAGGCAAGGATATTGTTTTTAATGGAGCGACCCTTGACTTAGCACAAAGCAAATTGGTGGTGACATTACCGCGCGCGTCAACGCAACGTATATACACGGCGCACCCGTAGGCTACAGAACTCGCGTCCGCAAATCCGTGGAGATCTATCGAATTTATGTCATCGCAAATTACCCGTCTCGGAATTGCCAACGAGCCCAAAGAGCGTAATGAAGAATGGAGTTCGTCGTATCTGGAGCGCATCTCCATGGGCACCGTTTCGTCCCATGACAACTTCAACTGCCAAAGCCGTTGCACGAGAAGTTTCAAAGTTAGAACGCTTGGACCAAGTAGTCCCAAGGGATCGAATATTTGAGCCATACTAGAGAGTATAGCCCGCTTGGTAACTGATTTGCAACAGCTAGGGTTTACTCTGTAACTTAGCACGTCCCGCCGAGTATCCCAAAAAATGCCGAGAGTTTTCTCCGTGGCGTCTTCCGTCAAAGAAATGGGCTCCATGCTGCCGCGATCTACACCAATGGCGCTAGCTACTTCACTGTCGTTGGATGCCCACTTTCGCAATTCAAACCCGTACCCCGACAAAGCGCTACTAATTTCGAATTGCGTTTTTATGGCTTCCGCCCTATTTTCAAAACCAGTCAGTAGGTCATCTACATAAAAATCCCGGCTAATTCTTAATGAGGCCTCTGGAAGCGATGCTTCGATTTCCTGGGCGATTTGTATCAAGCACCTAGTTGCTAGGTACGAGGCTGATTTAGTACCGTAGGTGACCGTTAATAATTTGAAGCATTTTACCGCTGAGGTTTTGTCGTCACGCCATAAAATTAATTGGTATTGCGTCTGCGAGGGGTCCACGAGGATTTGCCTGTACATTTTGGCGCAATCTGCTTTCAGCACGTACTTGAATTGCCTAAAGCGACAAAGAATTGCAAACAACGACTGCTGGACCACTGGGCCCTTATGTTGAAGGTCGTTAAGCGATACTCCGGAGGAGGACGCACAACTGCCGTCAAAAACAACGCGATGTTTGGTCGTTGAACTGTCCTCCTTTATGACTGGCAAATGTGGTAAATAAAACCGAGGATGAGGAAGGCTCGCTTCGTCGTCCACCTTGCTCAAGTGACCAAGCGACTCGTATTCTTTGAGAAATGCGGAATACGCGGTTTTCAACTCGGGATTTTTTGACAATTTGTTTTCTAATGAATAGAAACGCTTTAACGCTATAGCGCGCGAGTCTCCCAGCGATGGAGCATCTTTCCTGAAAGGTATGCTCACGATGAACCTACGCGGCTCCGACGACGCCCGTTTCGTAGTCGATTGAAAATGGTCTTCGCAAAATTTGTCACCAGCAGAGAGTCGGCCTGATGTACCGTAAGCCCCCTCGATTTCCCAAAATCTCTGAATGCCGTGCTCGATGCCGGCTACACTTAAATGAACTCTATTTGAACGAATGAGCGCTCGATTTTCGACATTCATGTTTCCGCCTAAAACCCAACCAAAAAGAGTTTTTGTTAAGAATGGCTTCTCTGGGCCCAATTTCACCTGTCCCTGACAGAGCACTTGCCAAAAGACATTCGCGCCTAATAAAAGATCAATCTTTCCCGGTGTATTACAATCTGAATCGGCTAGCACAATGTTTGGTGGGATCTTCAAATCCCTCAACGAGAAAGCAAGGGCCGGCAGAGGGTCCGTAATTTTGTCTAACACAATACAGCTCAAAATGTCCTCGTATTTCCCGTTACGGGAGCGGATTCGAACGTTTGCTCTGAATTCAGCGTTCAGAGCCCTGGCACCAACACCCGACAGTGAGGTGATATTACCTCGTTTCTCAATTTTCAAATTTTGACACAAGTCGGCGCTAACTAAGTTAAGTTGGGATCCGGGGTCCAAAAGAGCTTTTGCCCGGGAAAATGACCCGGAGGATCCTTCTACGAATACGCTAACCGTGGACAATAAAACTTGCGCTGGCGCCGCGATTGCAGGACGGCTACAAGCTGCTGAAACGGATGCGACGGGTGCCTCGCTCGGGGAGACGGCCCCGACCTCCCGTGCGTCACTGCTGGATTCTGGCGGTCCAGGACGCGGCGACGAAGTATTTTCGTGCGCGTCGCGCTTTGGACGCAAACACAGTAAAGTATGGTGCTTTTTTCTGCATACGCGGCATCTCGACGATGTGCATTTTACCACGAAATGTCCGGGCTTGAGACAATTGTTGCATAATTTCAAACGACGCGCCTCTTCGATACGAGCGTTTACCGACAATTTTGAGAATGATTCGCAAGCGTTAATCGAATGATTACTATTTTTGCAAAAATCACAAGAGTGATTACCTTGCTCTCTGGCTACATGAGCGCGTGCATGACTTTTTTGCTCGGATCCCTGATTTCCCAAACTCGAACCTATTTTCGCAGCTTCCAGCGAACCTAATAAGTGACTTTTGCTCTCTAAAAAATCTAACAACTCTCGCAAAGTAGGAAATTGTCCGGCATGTTTGCATAATTCCCAGTCAGTCTGCATTGCTGAGCTGAGCTTCGAAACTATGATATGTATTAGTATGGTGTCGACTGTGGGTTCCCCGTACGCCTTTAAAATTTCCAAAATTCTAACTACACTATCGAGCAGCCTTTGAACAGACGAATGTGAATCCTTTTTTACGTTCTCTAAACTGAATAACGCATTTATGTTTGATTTTACGATCAGTTTCTTATTTTCAAATCGCTTGACTAGAATGTCCCAAGCAATGGTATAGTTATCGTTGGTAACTTTTAACGACGAGATTGAACTAGCAGCTTCTGCCTTAAGGGAAGAAATCAAATAGTAAAATTTCTGAACGTTGGTCAAATTAACGTTGTTATGAATAAGCGACGTAAAGGAGTCATGAAATTGAACCCAATTCTCGAATTTCCCCGAAAAGGAAGGCAAATCTAAGGGTGGTAATCTTAATCCAGCGAGCTCTCCTGAAGGGCCACTTTGCGAAGAATTTTGACCTACATTCGGTTTTATACCCGAACTGATCTTATTTTTTGATAAGAATTCCTTTACTGCGCTACTAATCTCGCTAAAATGAGTCATAAAAGAGTCAAATTCATTGAAAAGTTCATCAAAGTTTTCAGCGTCGGCCTCCATTAGGCCCTCCATTGACTTCTTATACTCATCCAACAAATTTTGGAAACAACTAAACTCTTCTGACAAGTTGCCGACCTCGTGAGCCTTCACGGGGCTGGACGAAGAAATTCTATGAAATAGAGTTTTGAAACGATCTACTTGGGCTTTTATGAATTTGCAACGAGTGGTTAAAGTGCGAGTTTCCGACATGACCGCTGATGTCGAACGAGTTTCCACCATGACTGACACAAGCAAAAAACAGCACTAAACGAAGGTGTAATGGAAAAGGACTTACTTTTGATTTGAGAACGTAGTAACTTCTTGACGAACAGAAAACCAACCCGCTGCCGATCGCTGCCGCTTGACGTGGGACCTGGACTCGGTGTAAGCTCTCGATGGTTGAATTTCCTGGTGTTGGCGAAGCTTCTTGACGCTCTCCGACGAAACGATGTTGGAGCAATTGCATCCACCAGCTACTGGAAACTTGTACACTCGCGTTTTTTAGCTTCTTCCAAATCCGGCTCGAAGGACCAATGTTTTTTGTACGATTAACTTGATAAGAGGCTTCCACGAATGGGGCCCCCAATTAATCCACTGCGAGTTCCGGTTCAATGGGATTGCCGGGAACTGCCACTTAATAACCCTAACTTGGGTTCAGTTAGTTGTTGGAGTGAAACAAGACTTAACAAACACGAGTATATTGAGTAACAACGATTACAAACGTCACTGATGGACCGATGGTTTTTTACAAAAGCTTCAACTGTTGTGACACGCTTGGATTGGCCACGCGAAAATAGCGAATTGCGCGTAACCGTAACACAAAACAACCTGGAAACGACTTTACCAGGGAGTTAGACCGAAACGCAAACTAGCACAAAGCATAGCTGAACTTGCTTCCTCGAGGCTCTGAATCTAACTAACTCTGAATTTACAGCGAGACGAACTCGCCAATTCAAGGAGGGGCAAGCTCAAACACTATTGGCTGAGGCGATCCTGCGTAGCCAATCGGAGCATCGCACGTTATTTAGGAAAAATGCTTATTCTAAGAAACCTTAATGCTAAGCTCTCTCAATGAGGCAATTGAACGAAATCCATAAACCCATGATTCCCAAATATGCTAAGTCGGCTTAAGTTCTAGTAGAAAATGTATCCATCCGCTTTAAAGCCATTAAGGGAAGCTTACAAATTCCTTTCCAACATTAACAGAGGCAAACAAATACGGCAAGATGCAAATTTGGCTTTACCACGACCTTTGAATGAGATAAAACAGTTATGACTTGAATTACGTGATTAATTATAATCAAAAAGGTTTTGATGCACGCATCTGTGTGAATCAAACAGTGATGGCAAAATATACCGAGTGGGAATGAGATACATTCATAATGATATCACTTCTATGGAATAAAGTTCAAAATTACTCCAGCACTCACTGTAATTTACAGATAGTGGGAATATCACCCATTTATACCTAGTGATTTCACGTCTACGGAGTGAAACTCTAATAGTAAAATTATTCAATAATCGGGCAATTTAAACGCAGCGACCTCAAGTCTGTGAAACGAAACTCTACTAGTTAAATTACTTCAGCACTGACAAGTTATAGGTAGTGGATTTAGGACCCATTTCAAGTAGTGAGAACAATTTGTACCCAGTGGGAATGGGATGCATTTATACGCAGGGATCTCACTTGTATGAAGTTAGTATTCAGTATAGAATAAGTAAGTAGAGTAGAGTAAATATATACCATGTCTGTGGAGTGAGACACCCTTATTGAAATTAGTACTGCAAGTAGTGTACCTAGCAATAATTTATACCTGCACATAACCATATTTTTACGAAATATGAGCAATCAGTTTTTCTTAAGATACTCTACAATCTCTACATCAATAGTTTGTCATGCACACATCTCTGTTTATGCAGAAGTTTTTAGTTCTACGAATTCCCTTTCGATTCAGGTAAAGAATTGGTAAATACATACATTTTAATAAAACAAGATAAAATGAACTCGTAACACTTGTTCTTGTACCAAAGCATGGCACTTACAAAAATTCCCCAGGAATCTGGCATGTTGGGGATATAATCTTACACGCATCCAAGATGGAATCTCAATTTTAGGAAGCTCCGGATCGACGACTGCGATAAAGAAAACATGGCAGTTAACCATCTGCTCCTTAAATGCTGATTTTGCGGGAATTTCGCTGTTGTTGATTGCTGATCTGGTTCCCCCACAATTAACATCGACAAGATGATTCAATTGTGATTCGCGGCCGAAACGGTTGCTCAAAGCTGGTCTTTGTGTAAGTGCAGGATTGAATCTCCGGCGAGATCTTCTGCAGCCTTGTATCCAATTTTAATTTATTCGATCTGTCCGAATGATTTGTGGGGATGCTTTAGCGGTTACATTCTTCCATGGCATTTGTCGGTGTAGTTTTCATCTTTTATAAATGGTTCTTAACTGGCTATTGTTGGGAGTTGCTGAGTCTGGGGCTGCCTGCCTGCCGCTTGTTAAATCTTTCCCCTCAGGAAACACTAACGTGGGTTTGCTGTTTACATGGAAACAATTTTTTCGAGCGCCCGAGGCTGGTTTAGTAACAAACGACAAGCTATGTAAATAGTCAAATGGTAACTCATCTAGTGGCTATCATGTTTATCTAAATAATATTGTACCATTTTCCATTTTCACAATTTTATCTGATGAAATAATGAAACAGGTGGACGTAAAGTTATGGTATTTGCTGATTTTTGGATGAATATCTTGTAGTAACGAAATCTGAATGTTACAAGAAATCCGTGGGCGTTGCTGCGTACATTCGCTGCAAGGTACCTTTCAACGTGAAATTCTAGATAATATTATGTCGCTCTCAAATAATATTATTAAATCTTCGAACCACATTATAAATGGCAATACCACATGAAACAGCAACGAATCCAAGAACAAATGCTTTTGGTACAACATTCTATTACACATTTACGTTTACCCTTGGATCGTGTTACATTTTCATTTGTTTTAAATGTTTTAAGCGGCATCCGGATCTCTTTACTTAAAACCTTGTTATATTATAACAATATATTTTAAACGATAAAATATTTACCTTTTTCTAGTGATAGATGAGCTTCTGACAGCTGGGGGGCACGAGTCTCTGATCCCCTACACCATTACTTTCTATTCAAATTCAACGTCCACTCAACATGGAACTATTCATCTTGTTTAAGTATAATCTCAATTTATACCAAAGCAAAGCAAAGCCTATCACTTAGATCTACCATTTATTATAAAAAAAGTTGCATAAACGCCTATACACACGGCAGTAGTGCAGCCCAACAGCGCCTGCTTGCGTGCAGTTTAGTTACCTATCAGGGGAAATAAATCATAACCCCTACAATAATCTGGATTTATTAAGAACTTCCTGCTGTTCTTGGAACACTGTACGCTAATCCACAAGAATTTATGAAGCAAACATGCCTGCCCGATTTCTTGCGTTTGCTATGCTCGTAATTGCCCCAGTATTTCAAATCCGCGGAGAGAATAGCGGCTCAAAATTGACCTTCTTGGTAGCTGCGTATGTGTGCTTGCAAGTGTGCTGCGAGTAAATTTATCGATCAGTGGCGTAATTACACTGATCAAATCAGTCCGTTGCAATTAAGAAACGGAAGGGCGCGGCGCACTGTGGGTGAAATTTGCTCTTTGAGCTTGTTTTAATTGCTTCAACTGTCAGAGGTAAACATAAGGAATTGAGAAAATAAGCAGCCGAATAAAAATGGGGTTTTAGAATACTAAGATGTCGTTGAATGAAGGGTATGCCTCACGCCATCCACACTCCATGTGTAATAGCTATTAACATATCTAGGAATGTTATGAGTATCATAACTGCCGCAGATGCTTTGAAATCCGAGCTCGTAGAGGCTGTTATGATCATAACATCCGTGATATGTTCAATAGTTTATCGGTTGCTATATGGTTATGGTTGCCATGTAGGGTAATATTCCATTACCCTACAGATAAGTTATGATCCAGTTACCAGCCCACTTTTGTATATGTAAACAAAGGCTTAATATCCTGAAACCGGTAAATAAATATTACACCGTAGGAATTTATACCAAATTAACGACTCGTATTCTATACTTCTAAATAACCACGAGACGACTCGAGCAAATTTGAGGGGCTTGCTAGCTAGACAGTGAAGACGGCGTGCAGTTCTTTACAAGATTACTAAAATACAAACAAATGCTGAGAGCGCCAACAAGTCTTCAAACAACAAATGTGCTGAGATAGAAACGAGAATTCATACACTCAAAAGCAGCAGTCAATCGAAATATATCCGCAATAAGAGGGTCGCAGTAACCAAATAAGACAAGTGGTAAATCGTAACAGTGTATAATAATCAACTATAAAAATGTCCTGTCAACAATATTATATAAAATCACAGCCAGTACAGGAGTACTTCCGTGTATGGTTCGACTGTACCCAATAAACAATAACGGTAAAATCATAGTATTAATCTAATTCGTACAAACAACAAGCAAAAGTGTAAAATTACAAACAGACTTATGTCTAATCTACGAACACAGTGCACACCAGATTGAATGAAGTTAAAACCACATGTTAAAAAGGGTTTAAATACTATTTTCCATAAGAGTAAACGCAATAGAAAATGCTATAATTACTTTGGTAGCTAGGCAACAAGTAACTATTGTACTTACTTGTTGCCTAGTCATTCTTATGTTTTTCATTTCGGTTACTCTTATGGCAAACAGTATTTGATGATTTTTCAACTCATGGAATTGCCATGTTCAATTTTGGGCAACCTGTATATTTAAAATAACCTGCATTCATACGTACGCAGTAAAATTTATACATAGTCATACTTTGAAGCATTGGAAGTAATTTATAAACCGGAGGAACAGCACACATTTATACGCTGCAAGATTTAGACAGAATTAGACTTGGCTATCAAAGTCATGCCATAGGTGTAATTTATACATACTGGGGAAATAGCACCCATTTATATATAGCGAGATTTTTACGAAGTGGGAGTTTGCTAGGCAACTCAATTAATGGCTGGAAATAATGTATACGTAGTGACATATGGTAAGGTAGCATTTAAACTAATCTATCGAGTTTTGGGTGACTTGTTGATTGCCGAAAATATCACCCATTTATACGTAATGAGATATATACGATGTAGGCATTTCCTATATACATACATCGATTAAATGCTAAGAATAATCTATAATTACACTAATCAATTGAGTCTTCGCTAGATGGCTGATAAAAATGGCGTGGAAAATTTGTATATATGGAGCATAGCATACAGTCCTACATTTATACCAAGTGAAAATACGACGGAAGTCTTTGCTGCGAAAGTTCACTAATGGGAGTCATTTATGCATAATGTGAATAGCAGACGCTTATACGTAGCGAAATTTATACGAAGTAAGACTTTGCTATCAGTCAAGTCATATGAGTAATTTATACATAGTGGCAAATAGCACCCATTTATACGTAGCGAGATTCTCCACGAATTGGGAGTTTGCTGGGTAACTCGATTAAATGTTGGGAAGAATGTATATTTAGTGACATATACGTTAACATTTCTACTAATCAATTGGGTTTTTGGTGGTTAACTCATTCAAATGACATGGGAGTAATTTATACGTAGTGGAGAAATAGCACCAATTTTTATGTTGTGCGATTTATTCGAAGTGGGAGTTTGCTAGATAACTCAATTAAATGCTGGAAATAATGTATACGTAGTGACATATGATAAGGTAACATTTAAACTAATCTATAGAGTTTGAGTGGCTTAATAGTTGCCGAAAATATCACCCATTTAGCCTATAAGTAACGAGATATATACGAAGTGGGAATTTGCTAGATAACTCGATTAAATACTGAAAACGATGCATACTTAGTGGCATATCATAAGCTAGTATTTACTAGATCGATTGGATCCTCCCTAAATTTCTGATTCAAATGGCGTGGATAATTTGCATCTATTGAGAATAGCCTGCATGGATACGCAATGAAAGTTTTACGGGGTAAAAGATTTTGGTGCTAAATGTAATTAATGGGGGAAATTTATGCATAAGGGGCATTAGCACAGTTTAAAACATAAGGTTTTGTTTTAAACATGCCAACAACCTTGGTTTGTACATAGAGAGATTTATACGAAGTGGGACTTTGCTAGATAGCTCATTTAAATTCTGGAAATATATCAACTGTAAGCAAACGGCAAAAGACTGCCATCAAAGTCAATTCATAGAAGTAGGTAATTTATACATTTATACGTTTAACGAGATTTATACTTCGTGGAAATTTGCTAGACAACTCTGTTAAATGGTGGAAATTATGTATACGTAGTGACTAGTAATGTGAAATTACCAGTAATTTAATAATTAGTAATATTACCGGTAATATTACTGGTAACACAAGGGTAATATTACCCATACCCATACAAAACAAAAACCATAAAATTAATTTATTAAAATCTAAAATTTCAGTTGCTATTAACTCTTTATCAGCTCTTAAATTTTTATCTCTATCAATGGGTTCTAAAATGCTGCAAGCTAGTGACTAATTTTCATTAGATTGCAACAGCCTGTGAGCTGTAAGGCTGTAACACATAATAAGGGGAAGTACCGGATATTCACGTGAGTAGAATTGCAACAAGCTGCTAACTTGACTTACTATTAATTATATTACCAGTAATAATCTTGGGGTAATATTACCGATAATTATTCTGGGTAACTTTACGTCGTGTTACTTAAATTACCAGTAATATTACCTTCGTAATATTACCACTTACATCACTAGTGGTAACATGATACGGTCGCGTTTAAAATAATCAATCGAGTTTAGGGTGGCTTATTATTGATTGTGTAAATATCACCCATTTATACATAAAACTAGTTGTACGAAATGAGAATTTGTTAGATAACTCGATTAAATGTTGGGAATAATGTATACTTAGTGGCATGTCATAAGTTAGCATTTCTACTAATCAATTAGGTTTTTGGTGGCTAACTCACTCAAACGTTGTACAAGAATTTGTGTTTATTGAGAATAACGTGCATGTATACTACGCAGTAAAATTTATTCGTAGCAAGATTTTGCTATCAAAGTGAAGTATTGCTGTCAAAATGAAATATTGGGAGTAATTTATAGTTTTATACACTGAAGATATAGTACATGTTTATGCGTAGCGAGGACTGAATAAAATTTTGTATCAAAGTCAAGTCATAGGAGTGAAATATTTTATACATAGTGAAAAATAGCACCCATTTATACGTAGCGAGATTTATACGAATTGGGAATTTGTTAGATAACACGGTTAAATGCTGCGAATAATGTATACTTACTCACAAATCATAAGCTAGCATTTCTATTAATCAATTTGAGTTTTTCCTGGCTAACGCATTCAAAGATATGTATAATTTGTATATATTGTAATAGCACCTCGCTTAATAAATGGGGTTTATAAAACTTAAAATTTCTAATTATTAGCAAGGCATACTCGGTGATACTACACTTTACAAATTGTTAAGTTTCAATTAAGAACCTGCCTGTCAAACTCAGGGCAAATTAAAAAAATGTAATATTTATTACCACAATTAAATGGTTTATTGCTCTTTCCTTATTTTACTTATTTGCAATAAATTAGGGCTTAGCTCCGGTGAACATGAAACAATTCCTAACTCAGGGGGTCTGTTCATAAAATTAAGTAGAAAACTTTGTATGACAAATAATTCGTTGTATGACAATTTCTTTCTGATATTAGGGCAAATGCACTCCCAAGTGACATTTAAATAACCTCTCAATTTAGTGTCTTAAACAAGATGATCCGTCAGTGCAAAAATAGCGTAAAATTGAATTTTCAAACATCAAAATGGCAAGAAAGCATCAGGTAAATATAATTAATTCTGTGACGTAGCAACGGCTAACTATTATTTTGCTCGCACTGTTTCGTTTATCTTTCAGTTAACTTGCCGTTTGCTGGCTTATATACTTTTGATACATAACGCTAATACAATCTCATCATTTATTCACATTATGTCTGGCGTTACTAAGCTCAAATCCGTCAGTTACAAATTAAATTGCATTGGCCCTTCCAAACATTTATCATATCTGAAACTCTGAACGTAACCCTTCTGAAGCCTGCCTTAGCTCATGCTAACTTTTATCTCTCAAATTATTCGTTACTGCTGCACATATCAAGTGCATTGATTAATATAAAATACTGATTATCTTGCAATAAATAAAATATTTAATTCTATGCTCATTTTGACCTTATTCATTCTGTTACTTAGGCAATCAGAATTGCTATGGGCAGTAAACCATTACAATATTGACAATAGCCTGCATTTATACGCAGTGAAATTTGTACGGAATAAAACTTTTAATGGCTGTAATTTATGCGTAGCGGAAATAGCACACATTTGTATGTATGGGGATTTATACAACGAACTTTTACAAATCGTAGTTGCTACAGTGTAATATCTTTGAGAGAATGGTAGCTTATACACAATATGATTTCTACAACATGAAATGTAGACAGCAAGGGACGCTCCATATCGCGAGTTCTGTGAACTAATTTTTATCTAAATTGAAACTTTTGCTAGATTTAATTTATCCAATATTAACTTCTTTCGGCTCGTCTTTAAAACGGTCATGAAGGTTTCTTTAGGACTAATCAATTACTCTCGCTGAAACACGTTTCTTGCAAGCCTTTTAACCGAAAGTTTATCTAAATCAGCTTAACTTAAAAGCCCTCGTAACGTTATCAGCCTGCCGCCAATATTATGCACCATGATAATCGAATTTAATTATTATTTGATTGCTAATTCAGCCTCGCTCTTGAAGTGGATAACCAAGTAAAATTAACTCTTCATAATGGCTGTGTAATAAGGTATTTCCACTTATCAACGAAAGTAAAATTGAGCCGATTTGTCTCGACCTGGACGCCAGCTCCTATTTTGATTCGCAGTAAACGTTAATCGGGTGGAAGGCAGCAGGTAATTAATGACGGACTTATTGCAAACAAGTCGCATTTATAATTTCCCAATTTCTAGGAGTTTATGCCGTGGAATGGATTTCTCTTTGTGTGGTCTGGCGGTGGCCGCTTTAGCAAAATTCGGAATTGTCGAGTATTGTAGTCGATTAAACTTCCGCAGTTAAAGTCGTAGTATTTATGGCCGCAATTATTTACTGCCACTTGAGCGTAGTGCCGTAAAAGTGTTGTCTATTTTTGGGAGATAATAGGACTAAGCCAGGCGAAGCCCAAAGTAATAATTTTACAGATTATAATGAGCACTTTCTTGTTTGCATCAGCAGAACGTATGTTCTTCGCCTCAGCTCAATTTGTGTCATCTTCAAGATAGTGCCTGCTGCGACCAGGTATTCTTTTTATTCGCAGAACTTATCCCTGTCGCAAGACGCAAATTGGCCGCTGTAAAATTCAGGTTTAATAACTTAATAACTGTACTTTACTGTCACTGTGTTATTACCGACTGCTGCAGTTCCAATTTCATGTGTCGCGATTTCGTTATTAAATGGAAGTGGCCGTTTAAATTATGTAGTCGTATATGGTGGATTGCTTTTATGAACTCGAAAGCTTGTATCAAGCTGAATACTCGATAATTTTAACTTAAAATATAGCTGCCAAATAAATAAATTTGTTCCTAAATAAAAGTTTATTTTATTGTTATATACCTTGCTCAAAACGACTAAAATTGCAGGACTTGTTCAAGTAATAGCAAAGCATTATATAAGTGCGACCTTTAATACACCGTTAGTCTTTAATCTTTGGATGAGACCTAAAAGTGATTGGATATTTGATTATTTAATTTAAAAGTAAACTTGGCATTTGCAGGATTAACCAAACCGGTTGCAGATTGCGAATAACTAACCTGGCATTTATTTTTTAAATATTCAAATGGGCTTCCTTTTACCACTAACAGTTAAGTCGGTCGTTAAAAATGCCAATAATAATTTGTTCTTGGATATTATAGCTTCGCTGATAAACGTTTGCAAAATATCAATCTTGTATCTTGTATCAAATTTTCAGCTACACTTCAAAATCAAAATTTGGGTCGAAGATCGAAAATTACAATGGTTTGATGTATTGCAATGGTTTACGCCCACAAGCAATTCTGGTTGCCTAACTAACACGAAAAATGAATAATTTCAAAATGAGCATAGAATTAAATATTTATTTATTGCAAGTAAGTCAGTAATTTTACACTAATAAATGCACTTGAGATGAGTAGCAGTAATTATAATTTGAGTGAAAAATGTTAGCATTAGATAGGGCAGGATTCAGAAGGGTTACGTTTAGCGCTTCAGTCAATGATTGATGCTAGTTATGGCAAACGTAGCTTAATTTATGTAGCTGACAGATTTGAGTTTGGTGAAATCAATACAAAGATATGAATTTTAATATAATACAAAGATGGTTTGTGAAGTCAAAATTTATATGAGCGTTATGATTAAAAATTGTATCACCAGCAAACGGCAAGACAACTGAAGGGTGAAGGAACAGTGCAAAGCAGTACGGGGAAGTAAAGACTGTGAAGAATAATTAACCTACCTATCCAAGAACTCAGACGTCCTGCAGTGCTAAAAGAAACATATGAAAACAGTGCATATAAAACTGAATTAATTAAAAAGCACAGATTTAAAGTGTAAAGTGGCAATTCCCAAGAAAATACAGTTCAGTATTTAAGCAAAAACAGTATATCAAAACTATAGTTCATAAGTTAAAACATGATATCAAAACTCATTTTCATAAAAACAAATGTAAATCGTAATCGCTAGGTAACGAGACAGACAATTGTTTAATATCGAAAACAAGACTTGTAACATTTGCCTGGGCGCAAGAGGTGCTCCCAGTTTTGGTGTAAAATTGTTAATAAAAAGTTATTTGTTGAGCCCAAAAAGTGTTTTTCATATTCTTCAGTGTGCAGGGCATCTTTCAGTATAATTTTCGTAGTGATATCAGTCTCCAGTGAAGAGGGATAGCTAGCTGCAAGATTTGCCTAAGCGCGATCAACTTCGGAGCCCCTTTTCGACTACTTGGAGGTATCGGCCAGCAAGAATCGTATGTGCTATGCTTGGACTAGACGTTCATCACTGCCTGGGTGTAGAGAGAGCCATCACCAAGTGTGTAATTGCCGTGGCGTCACTAGAAAATGTATCCACGTACGAAGCTCGCCCTTCAAAGTAAAACTTCACAGAGAACTCGTTGCAGTAGGCCCCGAAAATTTGGGTTTCGTCAAGATCACACATCGTACGAGATCGTGAACGTGGTCTCAGCTGCAGAGATTCATCCAGATTCGGGTAATCGAGGTGGCGTCCTAAGTAAGTGCAGATATTTGGAGATTTGGCTGGAAATTAAACAAATGCACATCGAGCGTCGGTTTACGTCACTGAAACAATACCAGGTTAGCCGGAAATTACGTCACATCAATTATATTGTATTTACCTGATGTTAATTTTGCCATTGGGGTGGTTGGAATTCAAATTACGCAAATTTTTATACGTGCAGATCATCTTTGTGGTTGCAGTTAATTTGAAGGTTAGGGTTGTCAGAAAATAATTTAAGCAATTGCCATACTAGTGAATTTGTTATACACAAAAGTATGTGTAATACAAGTTGTTGAACTTACCCCTGAAACTAGAGTTATTTCATGCTAGACCGGAGCTTTACTTTAATGAATTGCAAATGAGTAAAATATAAAGAGTAATAAACCATTTATTAAGCAAATCATTATAACACTCTTTTTAATGACACAGAATTCTATTATTAAAACCATTTTATTGTAATCTGTGTGATACCTACGTTCCTATTTATTTATCTTATTATATTTCTACGTAAAATTTATTGGGCGTTCATTACAGTATAGCAGGGAAATTAAATAAATCGTCAACAAACAGTCGGGATCATAATAAGCACGTCTGCATGCAGCCAAAATTGATATTTTATGCAATTATTAATTCAGGTGGCTCGTGGAAGTACTATAATTTTAACCACCTGCCATGAGCACCTGCTACTAAGGGCAGATGCTAAGGGGTAACAGATATAATCCGTAACTTACAAAATTGCTTTTAATGATAATTGTGATACCTGCTTTTAACAAAGAAAAGTAATAGTTATAAGTAAAATAGTAATTTATTATTTAATATTAACAGTTTACGATGGTCACATTAGATTTATAGGGATTTTTCAGAAAAGTTTGTTTTTAAAGGTAAAGAGAATTGTACATTGAAAATAAACACTGTCGCAGAGCCTTCCTTCAAAAATATGGGTACCTCAATGTTGACAGGTGTTAACTAACAAACAATATGCCCCTGTCGACGTACAGAAATATTCTTATCCAAAAATCAATAGCTATCATCCACAAATGTGTAATTATCTATTTGTTACCACACTATTTATTTGAAATTGTTTTAGCAGTCAGTCGTCAGTATAATCGGGTATTTGTTATCAACAAGCTAAAATAATATTGCAAGGCTAAGTTTGCCACGAATTGTTATAACTCAAGGCAAAGCAACTTTAAGCGTTACGTTGACCGTAAAGAAACAATGGATGAGCTCACAGTTATAAAAAGAGTTTTCACATAATATATTACATTGGGTGTAAAGAAAGCTTAACTATGATTTTCTGTTTCGACTTGCTGGATTTTCATTAATGAGGCAGTCGTTTATATATATGTAAATTCGTTGTAATTAAGATCGTAGTCATTTTAGAAAAATTCAAATCCCATCATTGAAAATTAAAAAGCAAAACAACAAAACATTAAGAATGCCTTAAACTTAATCCTAAGGTGTAGGCAATTAATTAGTTAATTACAAATTGTTTTTCTCTTTATTGACTACAAATTAAAAACTAAAAATGTAGGTTTAATTGAAAATCATTATCAGTTATTAGCTGCAGTTATATCAATTACAAATTATCTGTAACTGCATTTGATACCATTAGGAATGGCTATCAATGAATTGACTAAAGATAACTGATTAATTACAAATGGTTTACTTCGTCAATTGATACTCAACAGTATTACTGGCAAACATTTTAGAAATTTAAACCTGTAACTGGTTTACTGGTTTAAAAACATATGCGTAGAACTAAGGATCTTTACACAATGTTTATGTAGTTAAGGCACGCATATAAATATGTGGATGTAATTAATCTAATTTATGTAGCATATCCAACGTAAATTAGTTATACCTATAAAATAAGGAAAATATACAATCGCCTTTTTATTAAGAACATTTTTAAATCCAGTTTTCGGTTATCCGGTTTTGGATTTATAAAAAGAGCGTGGTTAACCAAAAACACTACTTACCAGTTCTATGTGTAAGTTTATTGAAAAATTGTATAAATAATTATTTACAAAGTGGTTAAGTCTTCATGTAATGCTAGCGACTAAAGTAAAAGTTGATACTAATTAATTAGTTAATTTTAAGTATAAGTCAAGAATTGAATATGTAGCTTTAATTGGAAATTGCTACTTATTAATCAACGCAATATACTTACATTAGTAATTAGATATTAATAGAAATAAATAATAATTAGTAGTATAGATAGATAGATAGTTGTATAGACTTTATACGACTGGGTCTCGGGTAGTGTAGCTTGAACAAGCGTCCACGTTCGATCAGTAGAGTTAAGCAACGCTCTTTCTGGTCAGAACTGGGATGGGAGTTCCACGGCTGCTTCCCTCGGCGCCTCGTGGTACGGCAGCCACTGAAATTGTTGGTCCCGGATGTCATAATAACATCATGACAGTCGTTAGTGTGGTTGCAAGTCCCCATAAAATGTACAGCGACGCCTATAATTGGCAACGGCTGTTGGCTGAGTACCAAAATAAATAAATTAATTAATTAATTAAAAACAACTGAATAACTGAAAATGGACTTTGCCTCACCTTAATATGTGTTACCGATTAACTTATTAAGCACACAGAATTAATTACAAAATTATTTTTGTCTCTTGATACTAGAGATACAAGTGCTCCATTGAAAATTGCTTCAAATTAATCAACTAAGTAAACTATGTAGGTAGTTCAATAATAGTAAAAATAACAACTGTTAGTGTGCTTTTCGTTACAAATTATTCAAGATACCTAATTGATTAATTATAAACTGTTAGGGTGCTAAGTTACATAATTAATTATAAAGTTTTTGTGGCTCCTTTTGATGCTAGCCACACAAATGAACTAAAAGGTAGGTTTTATTCGTAGTATCTTCTGCAGATGCGAATTAAAAAATGTGCAGGATTTTTTTGAAATTAGTATCGATCAATCAAGGATTAATCAGGGTGAATTACTTAATTGCAAGTTGATAGCGTTTCGCCTGATACTAGTAAATAGCTTAATAACTTGAACATGTACATAGCTTAAATTCACATAATTTATTGATTATAAGGTGCTTATGGCTTCACTTAATACGAGTGACTAAATTAAAGAAATTTATTAATTAATTAACTAGATTAAATTACTTCACTACAAATTGTATCTTCATTTAATATGAATGAAATATTTAGCTTGAAACAAAATGTACATTGCATAAATGTAACTAAGTGATTAATTAGATATGCCTGTCCCTCCACGCAATGCTAATAGCTAAAATTAATAATCACCGGAATTAATGAAATAACTATATCAAAATACATAATTACCTAACGACATATTATTATATCTTTACTTGATATTCATGTTACAAATCAAAATCTGAAAATGCGCAATGCTTAAGATAAATAATTAATCAATTACACAGTGATTGTGCTTTTACTTAGTGGTAATGACATGCTTGCTACACGTGATGAACTGAACATGTAGGTTTGATTTGAAATTGATGCCAACTGGTCAACTAACTATACCTACGTAACAGAATTAATTAGTTAAATCTAAATTGTCTGTGCCTTCACTTGATACTAATGACACAAATCAAGAACTAGAAATGTGAATTGCTCAAGTACGTATAATTAATCCATTACAGAGTGCTTCTGTTTTCCCTTGATACTAGTGAAAGTACTAAAGAACTAAAGTAGAACTAATAAATAACTATACGGAACTATTTACTAATTACAAATTGTTAATGTCTTTACATAATAGGAGCAATGATGAACTGAATTGTTTGGAAATTGCTGCCAATTAAGCAAGTAACTATTCCTAAGTAACAAGAGTAAATTAGTTAATTCTAAACTGAATCAAACTGAAAATTTGCATCGTATACGTATAGATAATAAATCAATTACAAAGTGCTTGTGTCTTCACTTAATTCGAATGTCTAAATTAGAAATACTAAAAATTAATTAGCGATACTGAATTAATTACTAATTGCAAATCCTTGGCTGATTGATGCGAATTGAAAATATACGTTCCATTGGAAATTGCCACTAACTGGTCAAGTATATATGCCTACGTAACAGACGCAATTAGAAATAGTTACTACTCTGGTTGTGCTTTCACTTGATACTAATGATACAAATCACAACTGAAAATGAGCATTGCTGAAGGATAGATATTTAATCAGTCACATAGTGCTTGTGCTTTCACTTAATTCTAATAATTAAATTAGAAATGCTAAGAATTAATTAAATAACGATACCGAACTAATTACAATTTGTTAATGTCTTTGCTTGATGCGAGTAATGAATTGAAAACATACATTTGATTGGAAACTGCCGCCAATTAGTCAAGTAAATATGCCTACGTTACAGAAGTAATTAGAAGTAATTACTACTTTGTGTGTTCACTTGATACCTACTAATGATACAAACCAGAACTGAAAATGAGAATTGCTGAAAGATAGATATTTAATCAGTCACATAGTGCTTGTGCTTTTACTTAATGCTAATAACTAAATTAGAAATGCTAAGAATCAATGAAATAACTATTCCGAACTAATTACAATTTGCTAATGTCTTTAGTTGATGCGATTGATGAACTGAAAATCTACGTTTAATTGGAAATGGCAGCTAACTGGTCAAGTAAATATGCCTACATAACAGAATTAATTAGGTAATACTACTCTGTGCGTCCACTTGATACTAATGATACAAATCAAGAACTGAAAATGTGCATTGCTGAAGGATAGATATTTAATCAGTCACATAGTGCTTGTGCCTTCACTTAATGCTAATAACTAAATTAGAAATGCTAATAATTAATTAAATAATGATATCGAACTAATTACAAATTAGAAATTGTGAGTGTCTGCTTGGTACGAGTGATGAACTAAAAATGAACGTTTCATTGGAAATTGCCGTCCACCAGTCAACTAATTATGGCTACGTAACATAATTAATTAGTTAATTCTGAACTGCATGTGCCTTCGCTGGATACTAATGATAGAAATCAAGAACTGAAAATGTGCATTGCTGAAGGTTTGATATTTAATCAGTCACATAGTGCTTGTGCCTTCACTTAATGCTAATAACTAACTTATAAATGCTAAGAATAAATTAAATAACTATACCGAACTAATTACAATATGTTAATGTCTTTACTTGATGCGAGTGATGAACTGAAAATCTACGTTTCATTGGAAATTGCCGCAACTAGTCAAGTATATATGCCTACATAACAGAATTAATTAGGTAATACTACTTTGTGCGTCCACTTGATACTAATGATACAAATCAAGAACTGAAAACGTACATTGCTGAAGGATAGATATTTAATCAATCACACAGTGCTTGTGCCTTCACTTAATGCTAATAACTAAATTAGAAATGCTAAGAATTAATTAAATAACGATACCGAACTAATTACAAATTAGAAATTGTTAGTGTCTTTGCTTGGTACGAATGATGAACTAAAAATTAACGTTTCATTGGAAATTGCCGCCCACTAGTCAACTAATTATGGCTACGTAACAGAATTAATTAGTTAATTGTGAACTGCTTGCGCCTTCGCTGGATACTAATGATAGAAATCAAGAACTGAAAATGTGCATTGCTGAAGGTTTGATATTTAATCAGTCACATAGTGCTTGTGCCTTCACTTAATGCTAATAACTCCATTAGAAATGCTAAGAATTAATGAAATAACGATACCGAACTAATTACAAATGAGAAATTGTTAGTGTCTTTGCTTGATACGAGTGATGAACTAAAAATGCATGTTTCATTGGAAATTGCCGCCCACTAGTCAACTAATTATGGCTACGTAACAGAATTGGTTAGTTAATTCTGAAATGCTTGCGCCTTCGCTGGATACTCAGTGCAGTGGTTCCTAAACTTATTTGGCCTACCGCCCCCTTTTCAGAAAAATAATTACTCAGCGCCCCCTGGAAATCTACATTCTTGAAGCGAATAAACAGAAAGATATTGTAGTGGTAGCTTCTTGAGACTGCTAAATATCTATAAGAGTATTTCTAGGTAGGAAATTATTTTGAAAGAATAAATTAATTAGCAATTAATAAGTACAAGTGGGGATTTATACATTAAAAGTACAAAACAAATATTTGAGAATTGTTTAATAAATGATACATTAGATACAGTTACTGTTAAATTGTGAATAGTTTATTAAAAAGGTTCTAGCATATAAGTTGAGTTAGTTGGAATAGTTGTTTGGTAACATCAGATATATTAACTGACAATCGGAATAACTAAAGTGAAAGCCAAACTCAAATGATTACTTGAAAAAGTCAATTATGAAATGTTATAATAAAATGTATGATTTAGAAATTTGGTATAAATTATTATTGCTAGAGAAAATGATATTTTTAAAATAACCAATTTTTTTCTGAATTTGTAACCTATATTTTGAGTAAAAGCAAATTTGAATAATTAAAATCCTTTATTATAATGGTACTTACTTTATGGATGGTGTATTAAAGGATGTGATAAAGTAAAATTAAAGAAACGGAGAATAAACAAATTTTAATAAACAGATTGAATAAATAAAGTACCAAATGATATGAAGAAGAATAAAAACATTTAATAATGGTAAATAGTCTTCATGGGATAAATAAATCTGAAACTTGCATTTTGCGTGTTTATTTGGAAAGAATGTTACACTATGTTATACAACAGATGAAATATATATGAACGGTTTTTCTAAATCTTCTTATCTTCTCTTCCTTCTTTAAGCTTTCACCGCTCCCTTATATTTATTCACCACCCCCCAAATGCACCCGAGGCTACTAATGCCCCCCTGGAACGTTCCAGCGCCCCCCAAGGGGCGGTATCGCCCACTTTGGGAATCACTGCTCTAGTGATACAAATTAAGAACTGAAAATGTACATTGCTTAAATATACATGGTGATTCATAAGTGCGGCCATTAAATTTTAATGTAGTTAGATGACATCATTGCTTAATAAGTTATACGTCAAAGATTCATAATAATCTCACAAACAATTCTTCTTTTATTTTAGGTCAGTTGTGGTTCTGTGAGCCCTCATTGTTCATCACCTGGATAGGTGGCTAGCCTTGCCCGTCTAAATTGAGGAAAAGGGTTTTCTTGGTAGGGGTTAACAACTACCACAGGTGTTAGCGTTGTAGCCGGAGTACAAAACATTTAATTCCTAAACTGATTAACGGTCACTTGGATGAATTTGTGTAACATAAATTCGCTGATGTGGTCGCGATACGTCCGAATTCGGGCATTTCAATCAGATTTGGTACAAAGATGTTAATGTACTCTTATCTTATTTTCCTAATAAAGGTTTTTTATCAGTGGTTTTCATAAATTTGACCAACACCTTAATGCGATTTTTTTTCTATAAGCCATTAATTTTTATTGCAATGTGCTTATGTACTTCTGCTGAGATCACTATATACCCATTTAATTTAATGACTACTTATGAATCACCCTGTATATAATTAGGCGATTACAAAATGCTCCTGCACTGTATAACTGAATTATAAATGCTAGTAAGTAGTTAAATAACTACCGAACTAATTACTAATTATACATTCTTAGGGTGTTCTTCATGCGGGCGATGAGCTGAAAATGTAGGTTTCATTGGACTTGGCTCCAGTTAGTCAAGTATTCCTACGTAAGAGAATTAATTAGTTTTAATTCTAAACTGTTTATGCCCCTACTTGATACTAATGAAACAAATCAAGAACTGAAAGTTTACATTGCTTAGGTATAGATAATTAATCAATTATAAAGTGCTTGTGCTTTCACCTAATGTCAATGGCTAAATTAAAAATTATAAGTTAGTTTAAACTGAATAACTATACCGAACTAATTGTTAGTGTCTCTACATGATACGAGTGATGAACCAAAAATGTAATTTCATTGTAAATTCCTGTCAACTGGTTCACGAAGTACGCTTACGTAACAGAATTAATTAATTAATTCTAAATTGTTTGTGCCTCCCTGATACAAATTAAGAGCTGTCAATTTTCAATTAAATATTAGAAATGTCAACGCAATATTTGTCAGAATGTGGGTGAAATTATGTTATAAGTGAAAAATAAAGTTGAGAGGTGACTTATTTGAAGTTGTATTTTATCCTTCTAACTTTTTAGTAGCATCCGGTAAAAGTAAAACATCGTGGAATTTTTTATTCGCTACTTTATGATAATGGGTAATAATCCAATAATACAATTTGAAATTTGCTATTGTGTGTGGGTATCAACGAATCCAGGTATCTCTGGAAAACAGTTGTTAATTGTAAGACTTTATTGGTATTCTTCGATTTTTATAAGGTTAAGATAAAGGCAACAATAAATTTCTTTAATTTTTCAATTAAAACTATCTCTACCATTGGTTTTTTGACCAGTCTAATACCTGGCGTTGCACTTGCCAAATCTGCCTGTAATTACTAAATTTAAACTAGAATAGACAGCGTTGTATTTTCACTTATAATCTCATAAGAGCATTAATTCTTTCCGGTAATTTTTTAGAGTGCACAAAAACAACGTATTAATCGGCACTAGCGGTACGCGAGGGCAGATTACGTTATTCTGTGCACGATAAGAAAATTACCGGACATGAATTAATGCTAGAATGCAGATTCGGCAAGAAAATCGTAGCGACACGGCCATAAAAAGTAAAATTTAAATTTTACTCGAAAATAAAATATCAAGTGATATCAAAAATGTATCCATAGTAAGTTGTTGATATGTTGGTGGCACTGTAAGTCTATGTCAAATTCGTGGTTAGAAAGTTAAGTTATGCGTCAGTTTGTGCCAAAACTGACAAAAAATCTAACCTGCTAACCTCGAATTTGACATTGAGTTACAGTGCCACCAACATATTAACAACATTGAATGTCAAAAAATTATCGCCACTTAATTTCAGTTATTAGGTTAGTCAATTTAAAAAAGATTATCAAGAAATGTTTTTGTTGTCTTGGAAACCACACCAAAATTAATTTTTCTATTGGTTCTTAATTAGTGTCGTACGAATTTCTAATTAATTGCAGCCTTCAGTTCTAATTCAAGCTGTTTATATCCAATTGTGCCTTGTTGTAATGTATCTAACTAATCGAAGCTCTAAACGAAAAAAACAGTGTATAAAAGTGGATCATCTCAGAGTTTTTTTAGAATTTAGATGAGCATAAACGAAAGAAGATTACTTGTACAAAGCTATCAGGTTAAATACATTAACAATTTGTAGGTATAGGTATATAATTATTTCTTAATATTTTTAAGTGAATCATTAGCATTAAGTCCAGGCACAAGCACTTTGTAATTAATAAATTATCTATACTTAAGCAACATTTTCAGTTCTAAGCTATTTCACTCGTAGTGAAAACACTTTGAATTAGTTAGAGTTAATTAATTAATAGAAAATCTTAATTTAGTCATTAGTACTAAGCTACTAAATGAAGCCATACACCTTTTGTAATTTATTAATTAAGTATATTTAAGTAACCTACATTTTCAGTTATTAAGCTATTTGACTAGTATCAAGCGACAACACTAACAATACCCGATTAAGTAATTTATCTTAATCAATCCTTGCCCGGTTGATTTCGCTTTCCAACGAAACGTGCACAATATTTTTTATTCTCGTCCAAGGGAAGTGTTTCTAATGAAACCTACATTTTAATTTCTTCATTTATATCGCTAGTATCAATGGGAGACAGAAACAATTTGTAACTAATTAATTAATTCGTTATAGTTATTTAATTAATTAGTAGCCATTTTTAAGTTAGTTGTTAACCTTAACCGTAAGTAAAACACTTTGTAATTTGAACAACGCACATTTTCACCTTTTAAGATATTTTGCTTCGAATCGTAATACTAATAATTTAGAATTACTCAGTTAGGTATTCTGAGTAATTTACAACTAAACGAATACACATTGTTTTGCAGTAGCATATAACGAAGATACAGATGCTTTGTATTATTTGCGTAGGTATATTTAGTTGAATAATTGGTAATTTCCAATAAAACTTGCTTCTTCAGTTCTTCATTTGCATAGCTAGTATCGAGGGGACGCACAGACAGGGTGTAATTAATTAATTATCAATACTCAAGCTTTCAAGCAACGCCCATTTGCATTTCTTCAGTTGTTTTATTCATATCAAGGGAAGGAAGACACTAAGAATCTGTAATTAATCAATTATTTTAGAATTAAAACCAGTCTCTGCCACCGCTTTTCTGGCCAGTAATTATGTACTAGATTCACACTATAGGAAGTATTGTATTTTGTAATTAATTAAACCTTTAGTTCTAATTCAAACTACGTATATCCATTTATTACTTGTTGCAATGTATGTAACTAATCCATAACCTACACGAAAAGATGGGAGTGATCGAGCGGTCCATGAAAGTGGACCATTTGAACACGAGTTTTCTTGGAATTTAGATGAGTCATGTTTACTTGTGTAAAAGCTTTCCAACGAGACACCTCAAAGAGCCATTTATGCTATATGCTAAGCGTTGCCCCCAACAAAATCAAGATCTTCCTCGATTACCCAAAAAAGTGGGCTTGTTGTGGCACCCGAGCGAACAGAACAACCACGAGCACCATAAACTTTGCTCAGCACACCAACCCAATTTAAACGAGCCGTCGCCGCCGCAACGAGAGCAAAATGCAGCAGCTGTTACAGAGGATCGGAAGAACGGCCTTGGATCTACCATCGACCCTTCGTACTAGCCGTCCCACGAACGTCGATCGATACCGCACCTGCCGCTCCATCGATCTCGTTAACGAGAATACGAGAAAGATGATGGACGCAAGAGAGTGATGGCCGGCGAGGGTGACGACTGCTAGATTTCTAATGTGCAATCTTCTTGCGAATGTCTTAACTTCGCTCGAAGGGGCGTCACACGAAATCACCCCGAGACGAACCGCAGCCGCATCCATCCCAAGTTGGCACAAGTCACCCCATTTTCCATTAGGCGCCGTCAGAATCAATTAATTTGGGTCATTTCGTCGGAAATCAAAGCCCCGTCGACTGGTAGGGAAGTTACTTTGAGCAAATCGAAGCTGGCCGGAATTGTTGAAGTTCTAATTATTATGGGTCTAATCACAACCAACCGTAATAACCATAGCTACACTGATTAAAAACATTTGAAATGCCTGACATGGCAACGTCGAATTCTTAGTTAATTACGATTGTCGTCACTTATGGAAGTCCTTACGGGTAGTAAGGGAAGTACTTTGACAAGTCAACGCTTTTGCTGGAAAGAATTCCTTCTCCTCTTTAATAAAACCCACCTTTTTAATAACTATAGTTAGAAGCATTAAGAATATTTGAAATTCCTGACATGGCAGCATCTAGTTTTTAATTGATTAATTACACTACAATGAACCAAATTGGTCTGTACCGAACATGAGCTTATTTTATTTTAATAGACTGTGGTAGTTATTGCAATTATGGAATATTTCTGCGACGTTGCCTGTTGCATTTTAAATTCCTAATTAGGAATATAATCTATTATCTGTGTGTAAACTGGATGTAAACATTCCTTAAATACTCATCGCTAACAGACGCTTAAAAACTAGTTCTAATTATAATACTAGCGCCGCTGCAGCCTTAACTTTATAATTAATTTATGCCTTGTAATAATTATTCCACGTACCCATATTAACTGAAATTTTTGTGAAGAAGCCCGAAGATTCGTCTAAAAAATAATCAAACTTTAGTTCAAATGTAATTAATTATCATCTTAAATCATATGCCATAAGAAGTTCTGCAATAATTTGGTGTTACATTGTTTCTTATAATTATTAATTAAAAAGCTACCAACCATACTTTAATTAACAACATAATACATGAGCTTTTTTAATAACCGTTTTTAGGGGGCAACGAAATATAGGTGCGAAATTTTATTACACCTAACTCAGGGCTTTGTAATTGCTTAGAAGTAAAAAAGTGAATTTATCATTTGGGCATGCCAATTCTTAAAAGCTCACTGCCAGGTTTATGGCATGCTATTAAACTTCATAATGCTGTAATTTTAAGTTTTTAATTAATTTATTAGCCATGAGCCCAGCTACTAGCTTAATGCCGTTATGTTAAAATATCCCCGTCCATTCCTTAAGAAAATACATTTTGTGATTACAGATTCGTAGGTTACTTGATTAGGATTCAAACTGTTATTGAATAATTCAATATTCAATAAGTACATAAACGAAAAATTAAATTTCTCACGAGCATGATTTACTAATTAATTACTAAAACGAGCCTAATTACAAACAGATGCATGTATAAACACTTTAATGTAATTGAATTAGTAATTACAAATTTTACAAGTATATATGGAACTACCGTTTGTTAGATATACAATTATTTGTTAATCTTAATTATGAAGAAAAAAAAGTAATTTTTAGATACCCGCTTAAGTTTATTGGATATAATTATGTCTAATCAAGTAATTACTTAATAATTAATCCATGCGCTAACTAAAGATAACAGATGTTTTGTAGTAATTTTCACGTGAAGTTACACTAGCAGCTTTTGACAACCATCCAAGTTTATAAGTTTTTAAATTAGCTACACATTTTTAATATCAGTTCGCAACAAGTTCTGAATCAATTTAATCATGATCAAATATTAGTTCAGCATTTTCTTTTTAATATAAGGACAAAATTTACAAGTAATTAAGTAAGTAGGATTCACACTAGCATTACAATGCTCAGAAGCGGTATGATTATCATATGTTGTAACCGAGAGTTGTTTCATTTAGCACCAAATACAGATATTTATTTATTTTTTGTAAGCGTAACGTGTTGTTAATTATTGGATGATAATTAATTAACTAAAGCTATCCTAATTGTTATACGCATGATACTCACCATACGTTTAGTGTCATTGAGATAATTTTAAACTCTCAAACAAATTGTACTGTGTTAATTAATTAGTAATTTCTATGAAGGTTTAAGTTATTTTAATAACTAAAGGAGCAGGGTACAGGGTAAAAGCTTCTTATATATCCTCATTTAATTGCTTAATAATTAACTGTAGGGCCAGTTGAAAAGACATTTTAGTACCGACTTGTACTATAAGTACATAGGCAGCTTTTAACATTCTTATTAGTTAGTGAATTTAGTTAACACGATCTTATTCCACGATATATACGGTATATATACAGCAACCATCCGAGTCCAATTTCTGTAAAAACTACACTTTTAAAATTTAAATTGATTAATCAAAACTAACTACTTAATTAGAAATCACATCAGTATTACTATTCAAGTATAAGCAAGCATTTTGACAATGTTCAACTATAACCACAAGAAGAATGCAATTAGTTCCTAATGGAAAAATTGTAATTTTCCAGTTAGTATTATGTGCTGTTTATTTTTAATTGTTACTCATACAATTACAACAAGATTAATTCTGCTTAATTTTTAAACATCACTGCTGTTATTATAATTTCTCGCTATTATATTTAATTGATGCGACATCGTCACATTTCGTATGGGAAATAGCTGTATTAATTAATTAGTAATTTTTGCCAGAAAATTTGTTACAGCTTAGTTTAAATACCTTCGATATAAATACTATTTTACAATTAATTCAACCATCTATTTAAGAAAAAACGCCTTGTAGCCACATCCACTTTTATGTACTTGGAAATAAATAAATAACTTAGTTACAAAGGTAAACATACTAAGGCAACTACATATTTAACATCGTCTAGTTGATGTATGACTAATTAGTTACAAATTGAATTCATAAATAAACACATTTAACACAATTATATATTTAACTAGCAGTCCAGTGAGACAAATGTCTCATTTAATAAAACAAAAAAGACCGTTTTGCAAATAGAACGCGTATTCACCACACGTACGTATATGACGTCATTGTTGGTAGCAAACTACCAGTCGCATTCGCCTTGATAAAATTTGCCTAGAATCTAACCCAAAAAGTTAGGATTAGGATAATTAAGATAATAATTAGTGTTAAGAGACTGAAATTCGGTTCCTGAGCTGACATGACCATTCCAAACATATAACTTTCATAACTTTTTTCTCTATCTCTTACGGTTTGGCTGCTGAAACAGCGTCCCAGACAGACAAAACAGCGTCCCGGACAGACCAGCGTCCCGGACAGACACGTCTATTAGATAAAGGATATTGTCGAATTTCTAATTGATTGCTGTGATAATAAACTCATTAGTTCTACAATTCATAGGTAAATGCACTTAACACAACTTCATCTTTAACATCTTCCAATTCCTAATTGATTGAATTGCGTATTGCAGCGTATTTTACATTCCTTCGAAGAAAAGAATCACTTTGTAGCCACATCCACTTGTACTTGTAAATGAATTAATTAAGTAGTTACAAATTTAATTGATAGGTGATCACACTTAACACAACTACGTGCTTAACATTTTCGAATTCTTAATTGATCATTTCGTAGAATATTTAATTAATTACAACTCTAATTCATAGGTGATCACACTTAACACTACATATTTAAAATCGTCGAGTTCTTAATTGATTACTGCTTTAAGGAATTAATTAGTTACAAAATTTAATTCATAGGTAAATACACCTACCACAACTACATATTTAACATCGTCGACTTCCTAGTTGATTACTTTGTTGATTAATTAATTGATTGGAAATTTTATTCATAGGTAGATAAACACATTTAACACTATATATTTAACATCATCAAAGTCGTAGTTTATTACTGCATTAATTAATTACAGATTTAATTCATAGGTAAACGCGGACAATACAACATTTATATCATAGTCGAATTGCCAATCGATTACTGCATGTTGCAGCCTAATTTAAATTCTTCCAGTATAAATACTACTTTATAATTAATTCAACTATCAATTAAAGAAAAAGCACATTGTAGCCATATCCACTTGTAAATGAATTAATTAACGTAAGAAATGTAATTTATATGTAGTCACACGTACACAACTACATACATGTTTACCATCATCGAATTCCTAATTGACTACTGCGTTAATTCATTAATTAGTTATAAATGAAGTTCATATGTAAACGCACATAACATAATACATGTATTGCATCGTTGAATTCCGAATAATTCACTAGCTATAAATTAAATTCGTAGATAAGCGTACTTACTACAACTACATATTTAAGATGGTCAAATACCGAATTGATTACTGCTTTAAGGAATTAATTAGTTATAAATTTAATTCATATATAAACAGAATTGCCACAACTACATACTTATCATCGAGTTCCTAACTGATCACCGCGTTAATTAATTAATTAGTTAGAAATAAAATTCATAGGTAAACGCACCAGAACTATACATATTTAAGATCGTCAAAATCCGAATTGATTACTGCGTTAAGGAATTAATTAGTTATAAATGTAATTCATATATAAACACACTTACCACAACTACATATTTATTATCGTCGAATTCCTAACTGATCACTGTGTTAATTAATTAATTAGTTACAAATCAAATTAATAGGTAAACGTTCCACAACTACATATTTGACATCGTCAAATTCCAAATTGATTACTGCATTAAGAAATTAATTAGTTACATATTTAATTCATAGATAAACACACCACAACTTCATATTGAGTATCATGGAATTCCTGATTGTCCACTGCAATAATTCATTAATTAGTTATAAATTTAATTCACAGGTAAACGCACTTAACATAATACATGTATCGCACCGTTGAATTCCGAATAATTCATTAGCTACAAATCAAATTCATAGATAAACGTAGTAACCACAACTATATTTAACATCGTCCAATTCCGAATTGAATCCTGCGTTAAGGAATTAATTAGTTACAAATTTAATTCATATATAAACACACTTACCATAACTACATATTTAATGTCGTCGAATTCCTAATTGATTACTGCATTAATTAATTAATTAGTTACAACTGAAATTCATTGATAAACATACTTACCACAACTACATATTTAACATCGTTATATTCGGAGTTGATGACTGCGGTAAGGAATTAATTAGTTACAAATTTAATTTATACATAAATTAATAAACACACTTACCACAACTAGTACATATTTATTATCGTCGAATTCCTGATTGACCAATGCGTTAATTAGTTACAAATTCATAAGTAGACATATTTAACATCATCAAATTCCGAATTGATTAGGTACTGCGTTAAGGAATTAATTAATTTGAAATTTAATTCTTAAACACGTTATTTCATAGATAAACACACTTACCGCAACTACATATTCAAAATCTTCGAATTCCTAATTGGTTATTCCATTAATTATTTAATTTAGTTAATGAGGTATTGATTTTTAGCTAAATCAATAACAGATTTTAAATGTGAATTGTTTTAAGGAGCCCATAATTTTCTATTGGTTAGCAACGTAATATTTTTTTATTAATTACTAATTAGTTATTAGAAATACGTACAATTATTAGACTAAAAGATATTTTAGTTCTTACTCTTACTGCCATTATAAATTACCAAAAAAAATTAACATGAAGAGGTTAATTATGGGGAAAATATGAATTAATTAAATACATAAACTGATTACAAATCATTGTAACTAATTTAGTTAGTGTACTCAATTCAATGCATAGGTTTGTAACGTTCTGAAAGTAATCTTTTTTACCTGTATTATTTAAAAAGTAGCTACGTAACAAACAAATCTAATTGATTTTTTTTTAATTTCAGGTGAGTAACACATCCGCTGAGGTCCACTATTTCTGGAAGTTGGTGAGTTCAAAAGCTGGACTAAGAAGCGTTCTCATCGTTGCGGAACGCTTAAGAATCATTTATGTCAAACCTAATAACTATTTACCTATCCTAATACCTGATAATCGTTCTTAACCATTCGAAATTGATCGTAAAAACGCCAAATCTAAACTAAGTCGCCGTTTTGGCACCAGGATGCCGTCATAAAGAGTCCTTGGTCTCAGGAAAGAATAAGAATGGGCCTTGCTTTGTGGGGATTTTGAACCACGCCGAGTGGGAGGTCGCGAGCAGCTACAACAATGCAAATGCGGAATATGCATAAGAAAGTCCCATTAATACAAGGTTTTGAAGGAAGGAACACTAAATGTTGGCTAAACGACTCTTCAGATTTATAACGATATTTCCGAATGAGTTGTAAATACGGGCTGCGGGGTCATTAACCACAAAGAAGACAGATCCATGCATGACCCGGAGTTTATCTCGGATCAGAATGGATCTCTACCACCTAGAGAGCCAGTGTTATACCACTGTTTTCTAACCATGTGGGAAAGGTCGCTCCATGGCGTCTTTTCTCTGATATTGCACGCACGCAATTTATCGGTGCGCGATTTGTAACAATTCCGCTTGTTTAACGCTCAAAATCCCCAATGTAGACGTGACATAAATATTTGAGACGGTAGACATAGCCGTGGCATTATCACGTCGTTAAGACAATGTCGTAAAATGACTGTGAGAATTTCAGGTAAAGAAACAATAAAAAACAATTGCGAACCTTAAAATCCCATGTTCTCAGGAACTACTGAACCAATTTATGTCTAATCTGGAATTTGAGGTTGCAATGTGAATTGATAGAATGCGTCACTTGTTCAAATTTGCCATATAAATCGTGTGATTTACAGTGGGTTAATGGTTGATAAAAGCTGAAAGCTTTTATAATGTCTCATTAGTTAAAACAGCTACATTTGAAATAAATGAAGCTTGGGAATCGACCAAAATGGCAATATGCAGAGGCATTTGAAAACGGGGAACATCATTTTAGACCTTTACAATAGTAAGTGAAAAAATAAGATTTGAATCAACAAAAAAAATTAAAGGATTATAAGTCAGGGTAAACTAGCACCATATAAAACGTAGTGTAAATGTAAATATGTAACCCCAGAGAGACATTGACTGTTTTTGCTTTCTCGATTAATTATTACTAAATATTTTTTTTCATTTTCAATCAAAAGTGGAAGTAGAATCTCTGTAACAGATATAATTGTAGCGTTTTCTTGAAGCAAATTTGTTTTTCTAGTATTAGCAACAGACGAAACGTTATCATTAGTTCTGGAAGCTATAATTTACAACCTATTTATTTACAGAGGATTGTCACCAGTCACCACACAAATGGCGACATCCCGAACCTTAAAAAACAACGATAATGATTATCAATGCAGATAATGATTTTTTAGTATAATCAATACAAAATGCAAAAAAATAGTCTTAAATTTTCGTACTCCAGGATTGTCCTAGCAAAGGATGCGGAAGTAATTTACCATAGCAATGCGTTAAAATACATACTGTAATTTACACTTTACGTAACCGTATCTTAGAGGTCATACGAAGTAAATATACCAAAGGAAATTTAAATACAACTAAAACTAATAGACTATCAAGTAAATTGATTGATAAATTATTGACTTCCCTATTTAGAAAATGTGCTGTTGATTGTCGTAATCCCGATAATATGAAATAACTTTCTAAACAGTGAAAACTAGAGTCGAATTCCAGCACACCATTAAAATTCACCAAACCTGTTATGTGGAGTTTAATTAATTGTCTTCTAGTTTCGATTGATTAAACTACTGATCTCTGAATAACTGGAACAAAATGTTCTGATTTTCTGAAGCAGCACCAGCTTCATTTTCATATCTATTTGCAAACTCTTAACCTGAAGAAAAATCTCAAACATTTTTGTATATTTTACAAACTTCCTAGAACTTATAGGCCATATTTAATTTTTTATCTAAGCGTTGTATGTACATTCTTTCAAAACAGTTCCTGAGGGCAGCAATTCGAAACACGCATCACAAATTCCAGGCATAATTTTGCTCCCAGTCTGCTTTTGGAGAACCCTCTAAAAAGCCAAATTTTGCCCTTGAAGTCCATAATTTTCATTCATTTAGTTCTTTTGATTTTAAGTTGTAGGCTTGTAAATTAAAAATTTGATTCGTTTGGTTTAGAAGTGTTTGATGTATATGCGAATAATGAAACGTGTGTCAAAATATGCATTTCTGTCATGTACCTGTTGAACTATTTTCCTAAATACGCAAAAATGTCTGGTGTCGTTGATTAATAATTTCCTTCTCCAGCAGGCTCCTGTTATGATAAGTTCAATGCGAGCATAATTTACTAATGTAGGCCAGACATTTCAGAGTTTTTATTTAGTTCCTATAGAACCAAGTTGTTTAATAGAAATACATAGCAACATTCGAATTAGAATTGAATCAGAAAATACACTACCTAGGCACAATTTGATTTAGTTCAAATAATTACTAATATCCAGATCGAAAGATAACTTTCCGTTTTTTTTTCATACTGAAGTATAGTGTATAGGGACGTATTGTTACAAAAATTCAATTTTTTCAAGAATATTCCGATGTGATAATTAGGAAAACGCTTGTACGTGGATGGTTGGTTATGTGCCGATACGCTACAGTCGAACGCTGGACTGATTTTCATCAACTTTTCCTTTTCTTCTCTGTCTTTTGTCATACAATACAATTCCTTTCAAGATAATCGTGATTATTTGAATGTGATTCTGGATTATCATTTGTTTAATAATGAGTGATTTCTATGGCTATAAATGTATGTATGTATTATCGTTAACCTCATTTTACCTTGCGGTGTAGAGGCTGGTGCTTTTATGCGCTTGCATCAATTTGCCCCGGATTCGGGATACAAAGTTGGAGCGCGTCTTTTGTGCTTGCGCAGCAACCATTGTGTAAGGTGTGTGTCATTGTGATGTGTTGACCTTGTTACTGTATCTCTTAGGTCTGTGGTTACGAGTAGAGCACAATTAATTTCGTGCCCAACTGTGAATGGTCTCACGGAGCCCGATTCCAATCGCCAAGACTGCGGTAAAATTCCGGCTCTCCCGGGGTTCGAACCGAGGACTTGCTTAATGCAAGCCTATCTAACTGCGCTACGCGGCTTCTTATAGCTATAAATATATAACTTAAAAACAGAGGACGCAGCAGCACAAATAGTGAAACATATTTTGAATGCTAAGATCGAGTGCGAAATAGATGACAAATAAAAATTAACTTTTTGTTAGCCCCATTGATTAAGCATAGAGGAAGCTAAATAAAACAATGATTAAGAAATGACTTTAAAATCATGATTGGTATCAAAACAACTAGTTAAGGTGATTTGTTAAATTCAGATTAGTCCATAAGATAAACATTATCAACCCTGATAAGATAAACAATGGTTATTCATAATCATAAGTATACAGATCTTTCAATCGTTTGTTATTACTTTAACGCGCACGAAGTCTACGAAACACATTAAAGCAGTTGGGAAATCCCCTATATCGCTGGGAAATCCCCTATATCGCAGGAAAAAACAAACCGTTTACTGTTTATTGTATCCATCACGTCTTAGCGATAACAAGCGATTATGTAGAATAAGTACTCTTTTAAAAGAAGCTGTTGAATTTTTATGCAAGTTTAAGTTGGGCAGAAAGCAATAAAGCTTGCAAGAAAACAAGTTGCAGTGTAGAAATGTACAACACAAAATAATCTGCTGCTGTAACAGAATAAAATGCTCAGTAAGCATCAGTTATTTCAAATTTTGATTCATATTTATCGGGTGAAGAAATTCAGTGTAATCACTAGTTTTGCATGATAAGTACACGTTATTTCCTGCACTTACTTTATCTTGCTAGCACAGTAACACTACAAGTCGAAATAAACGCTATTCCCACTATGCATAAATTAATCACGTGACTTAAAATGTTTTGCTAGCATAGATTTTGTATAAATTTATTTAGATACCAATATATGCTGTTTTAGAAACGTATAAATTGAATTCAACACTTAATTTCTATTGCTAGCGGAGTTACATTTAGTACAAATTTCGCTACGTATAAATGAACGTTATTCCCACTAGTTATAAATTAATCTCATTGACTTGCTTTGCTAGCAAAATGACATTATGTATAAAGCTATCTAGATATAAATAGATGATATTTTCAAAACATATAAATTACATTTAACACTTAATTTATATTGCCAGCAGTGTTACACTCGATATAAATTTCGCATCATGTAATTAACGCGATTCCCACGAGACCTAAATTAGTTTTGATGCCGGCAGAGAGATATTCTGTATGAATCTGTCTAGGTATAAATATATGCATTTATCGAAACGCATAAATTACATTTAGTACTTATTTTTTTCTGTTAGCAGAAAAATACTGCATATCAATTTCGCTAAGTGGAAATGAACGCCATTGCCACTAGGTATAAATTAATCTCATGATTTAAAATGTATCAGTCTATCTAGGTATAAATGCATACTATTTTCAAAACGTATAAATTACATTCAACATCTAATTTATATAACTAGCAGAGTTACAGTTCGTATACATTTTTATACCTATAAGAATGCCATTTCCACTACATATAAATAACTGGTGTGATTGAAATTGCTTTGCTAACAAAATGGCATTTATATAAATTTATCTAGATATAAATACCTGCAATTTTCGAAAAGTTCAATTACATACATCGCTTAATTTATCTTGCTAGTCGAGTTACTCTGCATGTAAATTTCGCTACTTAAAAATGAACTTTATTTTCACTAAGTATAAATTAATCTCATGACTTCAATCACTTTTCTAACAAATTCTGTTAAATTTATCTAGATATAGATCCATGCTGTTTTCGAAACGTGTAAGTTATATTTAACACTATATAAATTTCCTTACATGTAATTAACACGGTTGCCACTAGATAGAAATTACTTTCTCCACTTAAATTGGTTTTGATAGCAGAGTTATATTCTGTATGACTCTGTCGAGATATAAATACATGCATTTTTCGAAGCGCATACATTACATTCAGTACTTGTCCTGCTAACAAAGTAATTCTGCGTATATAAACTACGCTAAGTAGAAATGAACGCTATTGCCACTAGGTATAAATAAATCTCATGACTTAAACTGTTTTACAAACGGAATAGCATGCTATTTTTCGAGAAGTATAAATTACATTCAACATCTAATTTCTATTGCTAGCAGAGTTACAGTTCGAATAAATTTTGCTACGTATAAACAACGCCATTCCCACTACATATAAATTATTCTTCTGACATAATTGCTTTTTGGCAAAATGATATTCATTTAAATATATCTAGATATAATTACATGCTATTTTTAGTTTAAACATGTACACCACCCAATTTATCTTGCTAGCAGAGTGACACTGCGTATAAACTTCACTGCATAAAAATTAACGCCATTTCCACTACGTTTAAATTAATATTATGACCTACATTACTTTGCTATCAATGCGGCATTGTGCATAATCTATCTACATATACATACATGCAATTTATCTTGCTAGCGGAGTGATACTGCGTATAAAATTCGCTACGTAGAAAGTAATGGCGTTCCACTACGTATAAATTAATCTCATGACTTAAATTACTTTGCTAGGAAAGTTAAGATCTGTATAAATCTGTCTAGATATAAATACCTGCAATTTTCGAAACGTATAGATACATACAGCACTTAATTGATCTGGCTATCAGAGTTACACTGCGTATAAATTTCGTTACGTAAAAATTTACTATTTCCACTATGTATAAATTAATCTCATCGCCCAAATTACTTTGCTAACAAAATTCAGTATAAATCTATCTAGATAGAAATACCTGCTATATTCTAAAAGTTTAAATACATACAGCACTTAATTTATCTTGCTAGCAGAGTGACACTGCGTATAAATTTCGATGTGGAAAGTAACGCTTTTCACTAGGTATAAATTGATTTCATGACTTAAATTACTTTGCTGGCAAAGTGAAATTCTTTATAAATCCATAGATATAGGTAAGTACATGCTATTTTCGAAAAGTATAAATACATGCAACACTTAATTTATCTTGCCAGCAGTCACACTGTTTATAAATTTCGCTAAGTAGAAGTGAACGCTATTTCCACTAGATATAAATTAATCTCATGACTTAAGTTACTGTGCTAGCAAAGTAACATTCTGTATAAATCTTTCTAGATATAAATAGCTGCATTTTTCCAAAGGTATAGATATATAAAGCACTTAATTTATGTTCATAGCAGAGTGACACTGCGTGCAAATTTTGCTAAATAGAAATGAACGCTATTCTCACTAAGTGTAAATTAATTTCATGACTTAAATTACTTTGCCAACAACGTGGAAATCAGTATAAATTTATCTAGTTATAAATACCTGCTATTTTCTAAAGGTTTAAATATATACAGCACTTAATTTATCTTGCTATCAGAGTGACACTGCCTACAAATTTCGCTACGTGGAAAATAGCGCTATTTTCACTAGATATAAATTAATATCGTGACTTAAATTACTTAGTTGGCAAAGTGGAATTCTGTATCAATCTATCTAGATATAAATACATGCTATTTTCGAAAAGTATAATAAATACATACAGCACTTAATTTATCTTGCTAGCAGTCATACTGCGTATAAACTTCGCTACGTAGAAGTGCACGCTATTTCCGCTAGGTATAAATAAATTAATATCACGACTTAAATTACTTGACTCTATAACTGTGTCTAGATATAGATACATGCTATTTTGAAATGTATAAATTACATTCCTTGTTACACTCCGTATAATTTTCGCTACTTGTAATTAACGCCATTCCAACTAGATATAAATTACTCCCACGACTTAAATTTGTTTTACTGGCAGATTAACGTTCCGTATCGCTCTAGCTACGAATAGTGATAAAAAAATAAATATCCATCACCAGTTAAATTGTAATACTCCGTATACGTTACCTACGCTGCATGCTGTCGTATAAAAACGTTCTTCGCACTAGGTATAAATTACTTTTGTGGCTTATTTTGCTAACAGAGTTGACAATTTTTATAAAACTAGCTAAATATATCATATGATATTTCCAAAATGAATAAATTAGGAGCGTTATAAATTTCGGTACATCAAGATTTTCTCTGAAATATAGTCTGCTAAATTAGTACATTCTAAAGTTTTGATTAGTATATATTACTTCTTTCCAAATTCAAGCAAAAATCTTTCAGATGTGCTTGTACCATTTATAAATAGTATCTACACTATTTTCTGAAATTTCCAACAGGTTGACATGCAAAAATCGAAGAGCGATAGCAAGTTTAATTGCGCCGTGGCATTAGGCACCCCACGCGATCAAAGTCGTGTATTAATAGCCACAATCACTAATTAGTCATAAATTTAATTTGCGACAGGGCAATTACTTGCGCAGAAACCGCTACAGGTTAAAAGTTCAAAACCAAGGAAATAATGCGGTACAGTCCGCGACAGATCGGAATTCGCCGCCTTCGCAGAAGGCATCCTGGGCGACCTTCTTACAATGCCCTCGTTGATCTAGGGAAAATAATTGGATTTCAGATTGATCATGCATCGACATTGTGCTCATCGGCTTTGTGCAAAACGGGCATTCACTTTACAGTGATGACTCGACGGTTTTATTGAATGAAATGCTCGTACGTTCCCTTTGTGCAGACGCAAAATTTAGTTCAGTCTGTGTACAATCCACTGGGGCTCTGCGAAGTTTCAGTTCACTGCTCTCGATCACGCAATCGGGGCTACTTTTTGTCCAAACATGCGAAAACATGTGCCCAGTATGTGTGCTTCATGGCATTCTTTTGTGGCACGAACGCTTTGGTTGAATGTAAACTAGTGTTTACTATGCGGCAAACTAGTAGTAACTACGATTATAGCCTAGATTAGGGGTTATGGATTGTTTTGCTTTACAGGGTTGATGTCCTGAATAGCAATGTGACCACATGTGTGTTAAATTTATATGGGATCCACCAGAAATGAATTTGTTTTTTTTAATTCACCAGAAAAGCGCTTCTTCACCTTAAGGATGAAAATATGGGTACTGTAAAGTTAAAAGGTTTTTCTCCAGTGTGAACTAACAAAAAAATCTACTTCCATCTTGGCGTACAAAGCAAATGCTCTTTCTCGAAAAGCAGGAAGTGTTTTTATCTCAATTTGTTACTACACAATCTATATGGGTTTGTTGTAGCCGTAGTAGTAACAAATACACCGCCGTTTTCATTGCACCCAAAACAAATTACATCAGGTTACATGGTGAAGGTCAGTTTTTGAGAGTTCATGTTCTCTTCCAATCAATCATCTTCATCATATCCGTAACTGTTTTTGCATAAAGTGGGGTCAGTTTTACAGCTCAGTCTTCTCTATTTCGTTCTGTTTCCCACGTCACTTATCTCTTTTTTTACTACCTCAATTATAATGGTTTTCCTAGCGACATCGTTATTCTCTCTTCTCTGCACAACATGTCACCACCTCAGTTTGAGGTCGTCAGTTTCCATTATGTTTCTTATTTCCTCATTTATTATTCTACCTTGTGTCACTCAAGGGCCATCTTCGCATTTACACCCCGGACACATGCTGCAACTGCTCTTCTTTGTTCTTCACTCTGCTCCATACGTCACGGTAGGTCTGAGTTTTGCAGAATTTTGATTTTAGTTGTGTTAGCATCTTTTTGTCACACATGTATCTCCATCTATTCAGTTCACTGCACTCTATTTCTCACATCTGTTCCACCGTCTCCCTTTGCTTCTAGTATGGACCTCAGGTACTTATAACATTCTACGGAAGAAAATGTTCTTTCACCAATTCTGACATGGCCTCCTTCCTCTGAGAAACATTCCATCTGGATTGTTTAATTTCTGTTAATTTTCATCTCTATCCTTCCAGAGCAGCCACCTAGACTTGGAAGTAGTTGTGGATAGTTTCAGCTTCATGACACTGATGAATAGGATCCGGGCAGATTTAATGATAACAAAATAAATTCACAAAACTGCAATGGTTGTCCAAACCAAACAACAGTTTTATAAAATTTGGATATCCCTGCAGAATTTGCTGAAACATTTGTAGCTTTGCAGTTGACCAGGTACCGCATGACTATCATTGTATCGTATTAGAGCAATCAAGCCATAAGTAGTTATGCTGACTTTTTTAACTAAGATAATAACTAGAAAGCGTGCGAGTGGGGTTTTATTGTCCGTAGGCGTCTCACACAAATAAATGTAAATTACACAGTGCAGTGAGAGAAGAATTACTTATTACACACAAGCAATTTGAAGCTATTTTAATATAGTTATTTTGAAAAAAAGCTGCAAATATTTTGATATAAGGCACATGTATTTATTACAATCACTTTAGACATGGAAAAGTCAAAGGACAGGTGATATTACTGACGGAAACCTTTACTAAATTTTGATTTTCTCCAAAATATTCAACATACGCCACTGAGTATTTGTTGGAAAATGCTTAGCATTAAATCTGTCCGGACCTTATTGATAACAAGAAGGAACTTAGTGTAGAGCCATGGTAGTGCCCTATCTCAAGTAGGAATTGCTGACTGTTTCTGAAAAAAAAGGTATTACATAGGTCATACATCCCTTATAAATACATGCTTTGAGGGATGTGAATGCATCTTTGATTAACTTTGTATTTTTCAAGACACGCCAAATTAGTACTCGGCGTATCCGTTTAAACATCTTTTCCAAGTCTCTTTCTAATCCATATGTTTCGATAATGTTTTTGTGATAGTTTCGAACATTATACTAAAATGTGAGTGCACTCCATCATGCATAAACCACATGTTTCGGAGTACAATGGGGATATTATTTAATAAATTTTGTGGCGTATTTTGTAGACCGTGTAAAAATGTCTATGTCCTCTGATAATCAGTATACATATATTAAACAATGCTTTTATTGTATCTGGCTTTAATTAGACAATTTGTAATACAAATTTAATTATTGTAACATATCTTGGGATTGTTGTTTAAAGTTGTTTGTTTCACTTCTCCTTGTACATATGTTATTTTTGTACTAGAATAGATTGAGAGTAAAATACTATACGGTATATTTTTAGTACGTAAAATTGTAGAAAATAAATAAAATGGTCCATCGATGCGGCTAAAATTGTAGGTAGTAAAACAATCCATCGAAACGCATATACAAAATAAATATGACCTGCCAAAGCACTGTTCTATTTATACTAAGTCGGATTCTCGCATACGCGCACACTTAAATACGCGGCTCTTGTGGATTTTCAACTTCGCTGGGTGATCACCCTATGGGCCAACTTCCATTGTCAAAATTTCCGCATGCCTGCCGTGCAGGCGACCATCTTCGAGGGTCAGTTCTGCCCCAGATTAAATCCTAGCCTTTACGTCATCAAGTCGACTTTGCCATGGGACAGTTCGACCCCCAGCTCTGGTGAAGCCCTCTTATCATGCCTGGTGAATCTACAGGAGGCTGGAGCTCTGGAGCCTCTATATTGGTATTGTTATCGGTGCATTACGGCATAGTTACAGTCTTTTCTGGATAGCTTCTACAAAAGTGGGCAGTGAACATTGTTAATTTACAGGTTGGGATTGTTAATCGTTTAAAGTTGTCTGTTTTACTTGTTTTCCTTGTACATATGTTATTTTTGAATTTCAGTAATTTGACAGTAATATTCAGTACGTAAAATTTTTTAAAATATAAATAAAATGGCCCATCGAACCACATAATGCAAAATATGGCCTACCAAAGCCAACCAAGGTTCTTTTGAACTTTCAACGTTCCATGATAAAAAATAAGTAGCCATAGCAAAATCTACCTGGTTTAAAACAATCAGGGCGTCGGCTGAAGCAATCACACTTCTCGTTCTACCTTTAAAGCATACAAAGTCGACTCGGTCCATATCTGGCATTTAGCATATCCCAACATGCCTCGACGATTACTAAATTTTAAAGAACAATGCAAACGTTCCATTTGGGTCGGCCTGAAGAGGATGCTGAGAATACAATAGGGCTGATTTATTAAGTATTAAATATACCGTATGCAGAATCGAGGCACCTATAAATAAATTATTAATTGGCCTGTAATTTAATAATCACCGCAATTATCGCGTTTCCGGGGCTCGCTGAATTAAAGAGATCTAGGACTGGTGCTAAAGACTGTGTTACCGATACCCGCTTATTTAATAATCGTAAATCTTGCCCGGCGAGCCTATATTATCGTAACTTACAATAATTATCGCCTTGTATTTTAATGACTACCTCATACCTGTAAAATATGCCTGCCACAAGTTCCAGATTATAGTTATGTGGGGTTACCTTCCTCCTACTGGAGCGTTCCGTTGGTCTTAAGAGAGCTTCATATGCAGTCTATGCTGATGCCATTTAAAATCTCTCTTAAAAAATAGTACTCTCCGCCTAGCGTCCTGAACGTTATTTTTATCTTTTTGAACTTTGAATGAATACAACATGTAGGGAATTAGTATTATGTTCTTCTTCTTCTTCTTCTTCTTCCTCTTATTATAGACCTGTGGCCTGTTTTAACCACAAAGTGGTTCTATGAACCCTCTTTGCCCTTAGGCCGGGTAGGTGGCTAGCCTTGCCCGTCGAAAGTGAGGAAGAGTTCCCTTGTTTAGGGGTTAACGACTACTACAGGTGTTAGCGTGGTAGCCGGGGGAGCGTACGATTTTTAAAATCCTGCTAGAGTCCCGCCGGGATTCGAACCCGGGTCGGCCGCCTGAGAAGCGAACATTTGCTCGCGAGGCCATCCGCTCGCCTAGCCTATTATGTTCGTGTACGAATATTCTAAAATTATTTTATTAAAAATACATTAAAAAGTAGAAGGTTATTAATGTTTATATACAAGACAGCAAAGCACGATAAATCTGTGATAGATAAATTTGAACGTGGGTTGAAAAATATAAATGAAATACAATTAGCACATTTTTAATTTTTAGAGTAATTGTGTAATAACATTTGCTCGGCGCATTCCTGTCCAATTTTATACAAATTTAAGAAATTGTTTACAGTGGTGGAGATAGGTAGGTACCAAAGAACTTCACACTTCTGACCCGCGCTTATGTTTTCACAATTGTGAGAAATCGTAGTCGATAGGCACAGAAATGACAGCAGCCGCCATCTATCTGTAAGTCGAAAATCCCATAAAGCGAACGCGGCAAATGCAATTATCACGCGATTGTTCAGATTCGTTTCGTATATTCAGATTTGCTTCAGTTAAGTAGTTTTCACTTGTAAGTAATAGCAAAAACTGGAAGTATTATAGACTGATGGAAAATGATCAAATTGTGGGAGATATAGTATTTCAAACAGCTGCTTTGTCGCCAGACAAAGATTTACATACACACCTATATTTTAATGTCAGCAAAAATATACGTAATGGTTATTAATGTCAAATCATGCGCCTATACCAATTATATACAGTTCTATTAATTAACTGCTGTTACATAACCAGGTAATTACTAAAATCGTGACATTAAATCAATTATGGCTTTTTTCATGCTGTACAGCAAGTCTTGCAAGCAGGGCGCTGCTTATTTTTAACTTCCTTCAAGTCGTTATTTAACAGCAAAGAAAAACTAGTTACTGATTAGCATCTAATGTAAGAACAACGGGTGGAATATTTTAAAAAATTTATTGCCGCAGGCCTCATGAAGATATATAAATTGCAGTTACGCAAGCACACAGTTTCCCCGTGATCCATTTTCTGGTTGTGGTAGATTCGTGTGGGCAGCATCTACAGCTAGACTGGAAAAGGCGACACTGCATTGTTCTAGCGAAATTATTGCCATTTTTGAAGAGTAATTTATTCTTGTTTATACGAATTAGCATTTATGTTTGCTGCGCCATCAGAGGTATAAGGAAGCAATAAAATTGCGCGTTTGAAAGATCACAGCGCTGATATTTCGACGAGTTTGGCTAATGGCGTTTCTCTAATAAATTCGCTGATGGAGATAACCACAGGTTTTTGCCAAACTGGACAAATTTAAGGACTCATAATTGCATCAAGTAGACATGAAATTTGCAGTTACGCTAATTGCATGTAACGCGGTTTTAATGGCTGTAATTTAAGAGCGGTCACCACACCTAGTTTAGCTCAAAAATAATTGCTCAGGATGTATGTATGTGTATTTACAGTAAGATCGAAAACTGCAATATACTGTAATAACTCCAAAATTGTGTTGGAATAGTGAAGTAACACTTAAACCGAACATTTCGACTTTCCATTTTCGGTGGGATTAGATGAAATGTTTCTTTTCGCTGTAACTTAGAAACTAAGAGAAATATTCGAGTTCCATAACTTCAATTTTAATACACTCAAAATACTACAAACAGAAAATAGTTAAAAAAAGACTAATTTCTCAAATGATTCACATTAAAAAAAGCCCTAAATCAATAAACTATAAAACAGACATAGATAATTTAAATGTAATTTACCATAACTTAATTTAAAACAATATAAAATAAAAATCAAAGCAAAATTAAATATATTTTCCAAATTTACCAATTTTCAATTCATTTATAAGTCTAAACCTATAACATTAAAATAAAAATAATAAACTGTAAATTAAAATAAATCAAACAACATCATTTCTCCTAAAATAATATTGAACATTGGTCTTGGGTCGGAGACGCACTGTATTCTTAGAAAGAAAGAAAATTAGAAATAATGAGAATCCATAAAGCTTTCTGTTTCTGCAACGGTGTCATACTTATGCAGTTTCCGGTATTTAATTACATGTGCATAAAGATTAAATAATTAATTTTGATATATAAGGACGTTACACAATTTCAAATAGATGAGATTATAACGAAAATGAAGTGGTGTGTAAATTCCACCACAATCAAACACTTTTGGATAAAATAAAATAATTTTTTTTTCTAAAACGGTAAGTTAACCTCAACATATAAACTCTCACAAACTTAATAAAATAATTTAATTTCAGATATACATATTGTAATTTCTAAGATGTAATAGTTAAGCTTTAAACAATCTACAAAAATCAAATAATTAATTAAAAGTAATTCCTGATTGGTAATATAACTAAACTGTCACAATATGTATTATCGTAAACCCAACCAAAATGTTTATTTCAGATTAAAATTTAAAATTTCAGTATGTAAACCAAATGTAAACTCACAATTAAACACTGAAGCAGGCTTACAAATAAGCCGAATATATATTGTTTAAGAAATTTGTAAAAATTTTTCCTGCAACGTGAATGACTGCTGAAATTACCTAACAAGAGTTTATTCGAGTTCTGTTTTCTCTGTCTGATTGATTTCTGTAATTTAACCGTATAGCCAGTGAACTATTTGCTTTTAAATCTAATAACTGTGAAATAGTTGTAAAAGTATCTTTTGGAAATTAGAATTTGGCCCCACGTTGGGCGCCAAATTACTGAAATTCCAATCTACCATTTCGGCACCGACCGTAACTGGAACAGGTTTTTCTACGTAAACCACCATTGCCACATATTTTCCTATGGACAAGGTTTTCTCAAATTAAATATGCTAATTTACCATTCTTACTATCAACAGGCAGTACAATGTTAAAACGATGGGGTTTACAAGAGGTGTGAGCGATTTTTTTAATACAGAATACATAATACTCGACTTGTTTTTAACTAATTTCTAGCTATGGAACAAATCTTCAACTACAAGAATCGCCAAAAGAACGTAAATTTGTTGAAAGTTCTAAAAAACTATATTTAAATTATTTAATTGTCTGGGACAGTCTTTAAGGCACAGAATTAAGTTGGTCATAGCAATGCTGGAATTTTTCTTATAGGTTGGTGAAATCATGTGTAACTGATATTATCGATGAAGCTATCTTCATAACTAGTGTTATCTTCTGAATTGTAAATTTTAGTTGTGAGATATTCCAAAATTTTACTAGCAAAATCAGAAACCAGAGATTTTAGAAGGTTAATATATTGTTATTATTTAAACAATTTTAATTGCCGTGTAATTTTTGCGTTTGTATCGATGGCATTCGGTTCCGATTGTTGTGGCTTGCTAAGCACCCCTCACTACCGAATACCATACAGGGCCGAAAGGCTGCTTGGCGAACTGCTTATACATGTTAGACGGTCCCGTTGTCGTGGATTAAGTGCCGCCGGAGACTCAATAATCAACTATGCTGGATTCTCGCATACGTAGACGCTTGAATACCTGGTCGTTGTGGATTTTCGGCTTCGCTGAGTGATCATCCTCAGTGGGTCAAATACCTTAGTTAGAATTCCCCCATCTCTGCCGTGCAGGCGACCATATTCGTGTGTCAATTGTGCCCCAGGTCAAAATTCCCGCATCTTTGTCGTTCAGGCAATAATCTTCGTGGGTCAGTCTTTCCCCAGGTAAATCTTCCGTTATCAAGTCGACCGTGCCATGGGACAGTTCAATCTCCAGGTGTGGTGAAAGCCCTCTTATAGTACCAGGTGAATCTTTAGAAAGCTGGCGCGTACTGATCTTCGTTACTTCCAGCTGCATCCATATTAGTATTGCTATTAGAGCATTACGTTATAGTTACCATCGTTTTTAGATAAATTCTATAGAGCTTCTAATTCCTGCATGTATCTACCTGCTCCTCCTTGTAGCTAGGTCATTGTAATGAACAAACATCAGCAGTATTAATTCTGTCCACTGTTACACATGAGCCTGTCGTAAACGAATCCAATCACAATGATTTTGAGCTGCTTGAATCCAATTTCCTTTGATGGGCTTTAGTTAGTCCAACGTGTTGAAGGGCGGCTTCTGCTCTTGAATGCTCAGATCTCGACCTCCGCTCAACAAGTCTTCCAAGACGATCTTCAGTCGGATAGTCTAGCCACGTGCCCAGCCAAGTTGCATTTTAAATATGTTATTTTTCGACCACATTTGTTACACCTGTCCACATCCTTTTGTTCGTTACCGTTGGGTTGGCGAAACATAGAGATTTATAGTTTCTGCATCATATGTTAGCACCGCTAATATACATTGACGAAAAACTTTGGACTTCAACTGTATATTGATGTTCCATTTGAATATATCTCTCACTTTTTTCGAATTAGCATTAAACGTGGTCCCTATTTCATAAAACAGCTTTCAGATTTCAATATCTGGTACATAAAAATATTTTTGAACAGTTAAAAAGTAAAATTTCATCAAGATTATGCACAGTGCAAGTGAATAGTTGAAAACTAACAAAGTTATATTGTATGAAACGGAAGTTACTATTTATAAAATTTAAATACTGCAACGTGAAAAATTGCAAAGCTGTTTTATGAAATAGGGCCCTGATATCATCTTCATATGTGTATGTCATCCAACACTAATTTGAGCTTTTCACCGCCAAGGAGGGCAGTGAACATTGTTAAGATACAGCGTGGATTGTGACCAGCCCAATATAGTGTATTACTCACAGTTTGTAACCCGTCACATAAGTGTTAGGGAAATTTTTATTTGTTAGCAATGAAATTGAACAGCTGCAGCTACCGTCGAATATTTTTCCTGTACCCTTGTGTGTTCAATATAATTTTTACTTGTACCTTGTGTTTGAATGTACTCTGTACAACCGTATGCAGGTGATTTTCTGAACGAATGAAGGTTTAATAAGTGGACGCAAGGTAAGTTCGGAGTGGTATAGATTTTAACTTCATCTCGGTACCAAGGGCGTGACTTTCTGGGTTAGGAGACGCCCATCATTTTTAGGACAGAATTTATAATCCAGTGCCGCTCTGAACATGTTTATTAAATACTTCTGCCCGAACTTGATTTAGACTGAAACACCTACGCTTTCAGACCTGCGCCAGCGTCTCACTGTCGCTAAATGTGTGCACTTTTGGCTTGAATACTCGTAAAAGTCGTAAATTATTTTTAGAGCCCGTTACCGAAACATTTTATACGGGTCTTCCTCTTGGTCGTGTCGTTCCAGGTGTGGTGTTTTAAATATCAACTGGGTAGCGTTATATTGGGCCATTCTCTTGACTTGTCGTAACCATCTTATACGGAAGCTCGTAATTATGTTAACTACGTCTGACTCGCCATACAATATGATTATTTTTTCATTATATCTCTGGCGCCACATTTTCCACTTCTGCAGTGGTTCAAATATTATTTTTAGTACTTTTTTTTCAAATATTCGCAATCACTGCTATTCATATTTTACCAACGTTCAGTTTTAACTAGCGTACGTAAGTTACTACGGGCAGAAAGCTATTTATATAGTTCCATTGCGTATATATAGAGTCTTCCGCACCGTGATTCTCGCTTTGACGGTGCTTTGCCCTAACGAAAAGCGGGAATGTTTGCCTTATCAGCCCTCATTCGACCTACGTGGCAAGACTTTTGGTCATTTTTACTCGCTCTTTGGTTTTAGCTGCGTCTGTAATTACATTCGTGATATTTTCTAGTGTTCTGTTGTTTTCCCATAACTGTTTCTCGTAGCCGTTATTTAAATCGTGAATTTAGAGTTTTGTAACCTTTCTGAATCACGTGCCCTTGATCTTCGTCCTGGTGCTACCGGCTGCGTATTCTTGTTGAATGCTGCCCGCATCATCGCCGTTCCAATAAACTCGTTGGGTACTTTGTGAGCCGGTGTCCTAGCAGATTGGAGATTTAGAGATCAAGCAACTATTGCATTTGATGTCCCGCGTTCTCGTGTTTATTTGCCTATGTAAATTTTAATTCGTGCTATTGCACGTTACGTTCTATGCGTCGTTGTGCCAAGGGCCAGCGCATTCGACTGGGATCCTTCAGATCTCCTCGGGTTTTACTTACTGCGTTATCTGTTGTAATTTGAAATTATGTGTTACTCGTGTGTATATGTCAATTTAGATACTTACTACATCGTTATATCGCGTACACCCTATACTTTTAATATTTGATTACCTTTATCTGTTGATACTTTTGAATTGGTTAACACTATTTGTGCTTTAGTGGCCATTATATACTTTATTATTTAGATGTACGTTTTAGTTACTGCAAAACCATTTATTGATCTGATCGATTGTAAGTTCATTTTAGATTGTTTGCGCCATTTTCTAATGATTATTGAGTTTAAGATTTTATAGAGAATTCATTCATTCCTTTTTCACTGAGCTGCTCAGCTCTCGAATGTGTCCATGTAGTCCCGATAGTTTGAGCATGAATTTGACTAAAACTGTGGTATCAAATCATACTAAAGATTACAGTGGATATAGCCCTTCGTGCTAGTACTGGTTATCTAACTAAAATAAAAAATTAACTGTAGGTAAGTGTAACGCTGTGTTTTTTCTTTTGACGGTGAAGAAGATTTGGAATATTCTGGCCTTATGATATATTATTGTTGGTTGTAATTATAGAGCAGAAGTACTTGAAACTCGTTATCTTTACCATTCCTAAGTCATTAATCGTTTGTGATCCGCCTGGCTCCGCCATTCTCGCCATTTGCAGGTACTTTGCTTTTCGCAAACCTATTTCATCAGGGTTCTGCGTGATGTTTTCATAGACATTAATTACGTTGCGTTTTTCTGTGCTCATACTGGCTAAGTCTTCTGCATATCCCATTATTTGATTTTGGTTTCGAAGTAGGTAATTATCAGGCCGTATATGGCTTTTCCGTATTGTCCCGACCAGTACTATATTAAATATTGTTGCCGACAACGTCCCATATTGCTATTTCTATTCTAATTGAAGGGCTTGCTTTGGGTGAGAATGTTGTTATATGCTTATTTGTAGTAAGCGAAGCTGGAGTGGAGATTCAGTCTTTCGTCTTCTGCTAATTGGGGTAAGTTAAATATGTGGTCATTTTTAGATGTGTCCTATCTGAAGCCAAATTGGTACTATTCCTATTCCGTTTTCTAGGGGTATGTATGAAATTACCTTGTATGTTGTACTAAAAAAACACATTGCCTTGTATGTTGTACTGTAAAAACTCCTCTATTATTGGTGCATACTGCGTTCTCTCCCCTTTTTATGGATAGGTAATTAGTAATTACCCCGGTATTTCATCGTCCCCTTGTGCATTATGTCTCTTTATTTTATTGATATTATTTCTAACTTTATTATATCTGGCTTCAAGCATTAGTTCTTGTTCCGAAGGTATTTCATCTTCTCTGTTTTTCTGGTTTTCGCTAGATGAAGACGAAATTATTCGTACACAATATTCAATAGACTTCCGAAGTATTCTCTCCATCGCGCGATAGCTTTAGACTTACTAATCGTGTTACCAACACTGTCATTTTGACCCGAAGACTTCGTGTTTAGCAATCATTCTTCGGGCTTCGGGTTTTCAATAAAATTATTCGGGTTAACTAAAAGTTCATACGTACATAGACTGCGAAAATTTTTGCTACTATGTACTTAAAAGCTCCAGAGCAGAAGTCATTGATAGAAAGTGCTTAAAGAGAAAATAATATTTAAATATTTTTCAGAAAAATGTAGTTTCCTAATAGTTTACGTAACTTCTAAGATGGATTGTAAACATTTATTTTATGGAATGTAAAAAGCAGTTTTGTTGGGTAACGGGCGAGCTGGATCCCTCGCCGATAACGTTTATTTTCATGCTTAAATATAGAAACCAAGTTGTATATCTTATGTTTTATTATTAGATTTAGTATTGTATTTTATTTAACCAAATGTTCGTAAAGCCGGTCCTACGCTGGGCGTGTATTATGAATTTCGGGTTTTGTGATTGCACCAAGAAACACGCCGTACACGGGATGTAGGGATTCTGAAGTCAAATTTAACAATAGAGGCGACTAAGATGGCTATCGCACGCAGCCTGTTCTGAGAGCTGCATGGATTTATTCGACTCGAAAGCATAGTACGCGAATTCGCCCAGGACGATATAAGTTAATTCGAAGTGGCATGAAAGGGTCTGGTAGCCAACGTTTGCTGCAAACAGTGTTAAAGTTTCGCGAACCAGCGTTTATAAATTCCTTAAACGCATTTTCCGAGTGTACATGTAAGTACAGCTATTGTGCTATATTTAAGGCTCATTTAAAGCATCCATTTTGAGAAGCGCTAACTTAACTGTCTTTACAAGGGCTGCACGCGATTGGGGGTTTCCAGCATCATGTGCGCCAGGAGCGGGTGATGGAATCGAGGCGCGCCGTTTTGAAGGGTATGAAGCAGCTAGTTCCAAGTAAAATGTTATTATGTCAGCGTGATAAGGTTGCGTTTAACTGGGACCTTTTTCAGAAGTGAAGAAATATGTTTTATCAGCGAATAATATGTGTGTAGCTTGCACGTGAATTTAAACAAAGCCGGACTCAGGTATAAGCTTCAGGCAATTTTGACATTGCGTTTTTGGTAAAAATTATCTTAATGTTCTTTTTTATGATGTTTTATGCTGTTCGCGTATGTTTGCAACATATCTGCGAGTAGCCTTAAGCTATATCGCACATAGGTTGGTTGAGAATTTAATTCTGTTTTCTGTTATTTCTTTTTTGCTTTTAAATGTGTCTTTTATGTGTTTTGGAAGGAATAGATAAAGTAAACAAATCGGCTGTTCTTGTCCATTGTTTAGAGTTAGATTTTAGTGCGACCAACATTACAAAAGGGAAGCAGATTCCTGTTCTGGCAGATAGTGATTTTTCATAAGCCACTAACTGAAATATTAAGAGAGTTTCACGTTCATTGAGCAAAAACGAGCAAATAATTATTAGGCGTACGAGTTGTCTTGTTCAAATGTAATGTATCCACGGAAGGGTAAAAATGTCGCATTTTATATACAACCTAAAAAATATAAAATCATTTTTGGAATCATACCTTCATAATGCAAAAACTATTTCATCTTGATCATTTTTATTAATCTTGTCCCTCAGTTTTCCTCCCCCAAAATTATTTTCTTCGGGTCAGCATCCACTCAATGTTGGTTATTACACATTTTAGTTCTGGGATTAAAATCATCTTTAATATACTTTTCCTGTTGATTCTCGCTTGTTTCCTAACAAATTGGTGGATGTTTTCATTCCATAGAAATTCGTTTAAACAATAACGCTTTACACAAATACAAACATTTTTATATGTCTGGACCATTTATTTTCCAAAGCTGCTTTGCATAGAATGTCTCCGCGGTACAAACCCTTAATAAAATATTAACCCCACAATAGCGCCTCGCCGTTGTCAGACACTTCACACAAAGAAAATAGGAACTGTGAAATCTGTAGGGCCACGTTCGGCATTCCTGCATGCCATGGCATCCGAAAATTCCTCGTTATTTAAATGATTCACACGTGCAAAGCAAATGTATTCACCCCCACACGGCCCCTTCGCCCCCCCCCCCTTCGGCGGGAATTTCAGAACTCCAGGTTTTCCTAATTCACCGACGTTGCTTTCCCAATAGCAATCAAAGTGCGAGTCCCTCAGGAATAAATTAATAAGCGCACACGAGATCAAAATAACTCATGCGATCGATGGGAATATGTAAAAATGGCGAATTTGACATGTACGAGGGCGGTTGGAAAAATTAGTGTACGTATTATATGTTTCAGAACGAATGAAAGAGTGATTTTAAGCCTGAGGCATCGGCATTTCTTGATGGCGAATTGGATTACTTACGAACTGTCCCTCGTACAATGTTAATTTACGTTATTTTATAAGGCTGTTATGAAGTTTTGACAGCTTCACGTTAAACTTAGAAATTGTTTGCCAGTATTAGCATAAATCAAGACGTCCCAGGATCTACCGGAGCAAAAAACTAGTTTTATCGCGCAACCGACGAAAACACTCTCGTAAAATTTGTGGCATGTGCGCTATCGTTTATCGCGAACTTGATTGCTGCTTCGGGCGAAAGCGACGTTCCCTAAATGTCTTTGTTTGTAACGGAGACGAGCAGTTCTCACGTTATCGCTAAACGAACGTATTGGTTCTGAAAGCGACTGCAGGTGTGTTTGTGTGATATCAAAATAGCAACCCATTAGCTTATATCAAATGGCGCATTTAATTAAAATTTCTCACTGGTAACAAATCATTTAGCAAGATAAATGATCTCGCGTTGGCTTTCGTTAAGCGTAATTCATAAAGTATGGCGTTTAAAAGCCACCTTTGCTGAAATAGATCTTCGCATTTTGATAGGAAAGATATTCAAGCAAGAAATAAAAAAATCTGGTGGGATACACGCACACAACTTCCTTTTACAGTGATCTTATAGTTAACCAAAAATTTTGAATTGTTAAGCATTTGTCAAAAATTGCAAATTCTACAGAAACCGTACAAAATAGAGCGTTGGTTGAAGAGACAAATTTTCTCAAAAATTTTAAACTGAATTCAAAAATGTAATAATATACCGGGTGTTCTATTTAAAATAGGAGTTAATAAAAAAATAAAAAACAAAATAAACCCATTTTAGAGGTATTCAACTGGAATCACGTATTTGACATTAATACATTAAGGCTCGATCCACACTACCGGGCTGCTCTCGGTTCGATCTCGCTCCGCTCAAATATTTATACATTGTTAGCAACGGGCACATTCACACTATAGGTAACGTTCAAGCTTAGGTCGCGCCCATTGCTAACAATGTATAAAAAATTGAGCGGAGCGAGATCGAACCGAGAGCAGCCCGATAGTGTGGATCGAGCCTAAAAATGTAATAAAAATGTCAAGTTTGAAAAAAATCGTTAGAGCCGTTTTTGAAAAAAATCGAAAAAACTGAAAGATCACAAGAGTAAACACCATACTTCCGGTTATGCGATTTTCTTCAAAAGCTTACTCTCGCATCTAGATAGCACACAAAACTTATATATGAAGTTTCAACACCATATTCTGTTCACAGACAGAGAGACAGACTCAAACACACAGACAGACTGACCAATGAATAAAAATATGTTTTTTGGGTTCAGGGGACTCTAAAACGTGAAGATCTGTTGCAAACTCAATTTCGAATTTTTGGGGTGAATCCAATACTTCTTTTATTGTAAAAGGAAGTAATAATGGAACAATGTTCTTGAGCCATGCCGTTGCTACAGATAATAACAGTAATAATAATAATCATTAGTGCCGTCGCTTAAAATCGAAATGAAATAATGCAAATCGATGTAAACATTTTAAGTTAATAGAAATAAAGTGCCTTTACCTTCTTATATTCAGTTACTACTTAGTATGTTCTACTCCTATCCTACAGCATTGTAGCGAAGTTGTACCATACTGCTTGAAAACGTGAGGAATTACTATTCGCAATTAGGAGCGTAACAGTGCCGCTGGCCACACTATTAAAAGTGAAAATTCGGGGTGCGACGGTTCTAGTAAAAATGTGTGCTTGCAGTTATGAAATATCTTTAACGTCAAGTTTGATTTGTGTCGTCATGCAAAGAATGTAACGGATTTTCCAAACGTCGCACTACAGTCTGTAAATAGCAGGCATTTCGGATCATCACAGCATGATCACCATCTACCCCTTTTGCGTCATTGCAAAAAGCCAATCGCATAGGGCAATAAACGAACGGACGTCCGCTGCTGAACAATAAGACCATAAATTCGAGCGAAAGTGAAGATTTCAAACCTCGGCCTGTACCGGGCTGGACAACACGTATTGTATTGTTATAATAGAGAATCCTTTCGCCTTGCACAAGCAACTTATATAAACAGAAACACTTTGGGATTCAAGACCATTGCTTCTCCATCCGTCTGGCGTCACTTTGGCCAAGATAAGAGCGCGGGTCAGAATCCTTAGCTTTTAATTACCTAGTTAAATTTCAGCTTTCGTTATACGTAATTCGCTATTTCTATTTGTAATTTTATGTGTTGGCAATTTATTTGTCATTTGTATGTTTTAATTAAAATAAAAGGATTGTTAGTGTTTTCCACATTTGTTTTATCGGGTTGGACAAACCAAATTCCTACAGTATATTAGGTTAAGGGCAGAGATATTAGACATGCAGCTCCACAAAACAGGCTGAAGAAACACCGAGATGAAGGAAACAACAACGTTTGCGAAACACGAACGACACACATTGATCTGATTTTTTATAACTAAGATGCACCGAGCATTAAAGCATGTCATCGGGGGGTCGCGGACGACGGCAAAGTCCGTACGCACGTCCGGGATATGTGTCGATACATCGATATTTCTCAGTTATCGATAAATCGATATCAGAATTTTAATATCGTCCAGCCCTAATCGTATCCTCCAGTATTCGTTTTCATGGCCCATGTATTCTTCTCAGAATCTTCCGTTTAGGTCTCAGTTTTGAGTTTGTTTTGTAATCACCCACGTTTGACTGCCATAGGTGATTAATATTTTATAGAGCCTCTACGTATCATCTTGGATTTGGATAGTCTTTGTAGAGCGTAATTGGCCCGATTTCCTGCGACCATTCTCTGTTGTATTACTTGCATAATATCGTTGTTGTCGTTCAGCTGAGCTCCTAAGTAATTAAATTCTCGTATCACTTCGATGTTGTGATCTTCTATGGTTAAATTTTGTTCCGAACTCCTTACAGCTTACTTTACCAAACACTTGGATTTATTTATGTTGAAATAATTGAAATTATTCATTTCTTAGCTGGCTTTTATACTTGAAACGGCTCGTTTTATTATATTCAGATCATCTGCATACCCTACTACTTGATATGATTTAGTCATTACTTTTTCTGATATTAGATTGAATAGCAATGGCGCTAGTCGATCGCCTTGTCGTAATCCTTTATCTGTGGCAAAACTATCTGGCACTCTGCAACGTCATAAATTTCATTCTTGGACTTTAGTGCGCTTTTCTTGTTAGTCAACGTTCCTATATGACCAGTTCATGATAACCATTCTCCAAAACAACTCAAATAAATTCCTATGTAGGGTTTTTGGTTGTCATCATAAATTGTTCAGGAATTTTAACGATATTAGCTAATTTTTAGAGTGCCTTTCGTTTACAAGATGAATCCCTGGTTACTTGTTGGAAAAACAAATGTAACTAAGTTGTCGATAAACACACATTCTGCAATTGGCATTTGAATGTTACATATATAACTTCTAAGCGCGAACGTCAACTAAGTGGTGAATTGGTGAATTAGTTTCATTAGTTTCTATTTCTCTACGGCTTGTTGTTTTGGGGGCGAATTATGCCATAGGAAATCCTTCTTCATCGTACTGCACTCCTTGACGTAATAAATATAAATTACTTTCACTTGGTGTGCTGTCCAGATCGAATATTGATCCTCTACACTTTTATTTCCAAAACATAAAAGTTGTACTTAATGAGCTAGGTAGGTATATTGTGGCTTAAATTGAATAACCAGTTGTTCGGTTAGGAATACGGTTTCATAGAATAAATCTAATTTATGTGGCTAATTACTTATAATTGAATGGTGTAGGTGTGAGTATATGTATGAATGGGTAATGGGTGTAGGTGAAATATTAGCAATTTGCTTATGAGCCATACCTTCAGCTATTCTGTCATTGTAGCTCGTGTGAACGAAATTCTAATTACTAAAAGTATTTATTCACAAAGGTAAAATATTCTTTTGCGCAACATTACCCACATTAATACTTAAGCGCAATCTATTACGCTCATTGTCAATATAAAAGACGTTTACCATACAAAATACTCTATTAATCGTGTAAATTCAAAGGTACGTTCATTATTCCTAATCCGAATGTATAAACCGCGTGATAAATCCATTTCGAGGCGTAGGCAAGCCAAAAACCGAAACGGCGTGAGAAAACCCGTTTTGGCGATGAGCAATAAATCTAAACTAGTATGTAGCCCCTGTTACACCAACAATCAGCGGCCTTAGTAAATTCGTACTTCGGACAAATTCCCCCTTTGGCATGCATCGCTGGAGCAGCAGCCTTGAAAGTGCGACTTCTTGGGCAGAAGTACGGCGGAGACACGCATTAGCGAGCACTCCATAACCATTTTTCATCTCTAAACAACTCTCGTCTGTATCGCAACGAACTCGGTACTAAATATTTAGAGTCACTTAACGATAGCGATCGCGCATCTGCTAAATGGAAAAAGTAAGATATTAATGGCGGCTGCACTGAGCTCCATCTTGATGCAGCCTTTTCCTTTAATTGTTCGGGGAGGCTTTCTCCATCGCCTCTCATTTACGCATACTTTTTATCGCTTCGTTTGCTCGATGTTCGTTTCGGGACGGCTGCAAAGGGTCGCAAAGCGGAAATCTATTAATCTCGCGCTGATTAGGGTTTCGAAGGGTTAAACTTTGATAAATTATGTGCATTGCAAAACGGTGTTAGTGAATGATTAACATCTTATATATCTCTGTTCAGACCATGCACTAAAATGGAATTAGAACAGAAACCTGTTGAATTATGTTGGGAAATTTATTTCTACAGATTTGTATTCTCCAGTATAGCAAAGCAAGTAGTATAGTTAGGAGGTTTCTTGACCAAAACATGTCACTGCGCAGGTTTTCTATGCAAGTCGCGTGATCGAGTTTGTTGCTGCCCGACACCAATCATGGTGGTTTCATATAATCACGCCTCCCCTATGCGTATTGAATAGTCACTGCCGGCGGCCACGCCTCCACACATGCGCAGAAAATCTACACAGTTTTGATTCAGAAACTTTCTTACCACACTACTAAAACCGAACAATCGTTACCTATACATATTTTTCATTGCCATTATTTATGATATAGCAATTACAGTTAAGAGAGACCGTAACGCGGCGATTTAATAGTGTGGCTACTGACCACAGAGCCTGGAGTTCAATTCTCGAAAGTAATGTCATACGAAAATGTCTCCCAACATCGTCATTGCTGTCTAGGCAAACGTAGCACGTGGTGTTGCAATTTTATGGTTGGTAAAGCTATTATAGGTCTTTTTCGTTCATTATTACCTTTGAACCTCTCCACGATGAGCCGCGGAAAGACCAATATTCCCCAGGTAGGATATTACAACTGCTACTATCAAGATCTTTGACAATATTCGTTATGTACCATCGGGAGTATAGACAAGTGAACGACCTACAATTTTCTGTTGTACACTAAACTTTTAGCTATGGTTACTGCAGTAACAGACAGATACCATTTCAAAACTGTCACCTTCTTGTCAAATTTACAATCAGTCAAAAAGTGGTTCATCTTACGATTCCCCAGAAATCTTAAAAAATATCCCATAAAATGTATGTATACAGTCGTTTACTTTTATATGCTCCCGATGGTACCTATGATACGAACTACGAATAATGGTTCGTCAGAGAATAGTAAAATATAAGTTCTATGGTGTATTCTAAGGTTCTAAGGTAATTTTAGATGAATAGATAATCTTTGAAACCTTTTTGCGGAGTTTTTTAATTCATTCTGTTTTCTTGAGTCTAGATAGCTAAGCATAATTTAAAAGAAAGCCAATTTGATTATACAAATAAACTTAAATATATTAGCGTTTTAAATACACATATAAAACTATAAACAAAATTAGAATACAATTAAAACTATAAAAACGCGCGATAGATCGTGACTACACGCATGTACAATACATTCACATAATAATATTAAAAAAGACGTGGAAACAACTGTTTTTGATACTTGATCAATAAACTGCATCGAAGTCCAGAGTCGCGATTCAACATAAAAACCCCACGCAATTCGCGTACGTATTTAATAGTTTATCAAGCGCATTCCTTTACTTTCGCACGATGTTTCCAATAGCGCCTGAAGCGACCGCTTATTGTTTAAACCGAAAACACTTTCTGTATCAGGTTATGATGCTTGAGGCCCCAGAAGTGCAACGTCGTCTTCGAATTGGATTACCAACCCTGAATATGTATAAAAGTTTTCCACGAACACTGCATGATTAAAATAACACTTACTTAAGTGCAATCACTTGCTTGTGACAGACGAACTCTTTTGGCAACAAATTATGTTTGCTGCTCGAATTTAACTGCTTTTATTTAACTCATTGTATGGCAATGTGGATATGTAAGTCTTTTACACACATGGGACTTGCGGCTGAGTCGCTGGCGACTGCTTAAATTCCCCGCGAACCGTCTATGCCCCAAGGATCCAGGTGGGTCTCTCAACACAGAAATTTAAGCACTACAACGCGTTCTTTTGACTATGCTAGTTGCAATGATTAAGTTTAATTACCAACAAAAACGCATGCAAACACACCCTGTCTATATATGTCAATATGAAAATAAACAATCCAGACGAAGGAGACCAGGAGACTTCCCGTTCTATGCCGCCGCACTTATTTTTTTTTTCGCTGCCCGCTATAAAAGATGCAGCAGTCAAAAATTCAAGTTACAAATGCATGTTCGGAAAGCCTTTTTTCTTCAGTTCTTCAGAATTTTCCTGGTTAGGGGTAACTGTTGGGAAAGAAAATGTGTTGTCTAAGAGTTAAATGTAATAAGGAAAACTTGTTAATATAACAATTAGCTCACAGCGGAATGCCGGAGAAGAATCTCGGCCAAAAAGAATATACAGCAAGCTTACCCAACCGAACCATTGCGCCTCACGTTGGGCGCCAAATTTGATTCGCTTTGTGAAGGAAAATATTTAATTATTTCTAACCTTCAAATCTACAATTATCATATTCATTCGATCATTGCATTTCAAGTAGTGCTGTGAAAGTAATTCAAGTTTTCGTGTTGAAGTAGTTGCTAAGTATTTGATGCACAGGAATTACAGCTACTTAATTGGTTTGGTTGAAAACTGGAGGTTGTCTTGCGTGTTCTAGTAATTGCTATGCATTTCATGCAAAATCTGATTCACGTCAAGTAGTTGCATAGAATTAAAAATAGCGTTAGAATTCAGTTTTTAGATGCTATCAGCATTCTCACTTTCGCGAATGGTGTTTAGTGTGCGATACATAAAATTCTGTTTACACAATTGCGAAACACGCAGGTTTACTGAAATCTATCAACTTTAGTTCATAATTTCCCAGACTTGTCCAAGCTCGTTCTTCTCCCTACAATTTTAATAACGCTCGACGTTTCCTGATCCTGGATCCCCGTTATTTTAAAGAAAAATCGGATAAGCGCATTTTTTAAGCGCTGCAGGATTTATCGAGCGATACCTGATGACAACTTCCATTACATCTCGCATTCCTTTTCCCGACAATCCATAATTATCTCCATCGGATACGGGCCTTAAATCTCGCCAGTCACGCTCAAGTTACGACCCAGAACATCGTCTGTTGCCTGTCTCCTTCGCAGGCCTTATTAAGAAACCGGCCGAAGTGATAATTTCATTAATTTCCGAGAAAACAGCGCCGTATCGATTCCGACCAGTTTGTTTTAAAAGTCTAAATATGTTCGCGTACTAATTTAACGACTGCTCGACAAAAAGCCCATTAGCGGCCGTTTGCGGACCCCGGCCGCATACGTAGGTACGACTGCATCACATTCGCACAAACGCACTTCTGTGTTGCCTAATCAAAAAATAAAATGTATTTGAATTTTGGCGCCTCTCTGTTTTCTGCTGCAGCGCTAGTTTGTTGAACAAAAAGCTCCACTAACGATCAAACCGCCGCGAGAGGCGCTGCTATCGCTCCTGCTACTAACTGTCACTTTGTTGTGATTTTAACAGTTTGAACGTCTAAGTTGAATAGAAGAATTCGTCATGACATGCTGTGTCACAGTTTACGATGACGACAAATATTCGGCGTATCAGTTTTAATGTAAACTCTAACAAAGAGTGAATGAAAATGGCGTCATCTAACGGGGAAATTATCGTTACCGGTGCAAATGCTTTAAATTATTTTGCTAGATTGAATGTTACTACCACTTCCAATTTAAAAAAAAAGTAAAATTACATAGGGTGTTTGCAAAGGTATTGTAAAAATCCCCAACCTTGTGTAACGTTATCAAACCTGACAACACTGGCGCCCTGTTGCGTTGCCCCACAGCGGGGCTGGCTTCCATTTCCGTCGCGAAAATGGAATACATCCCCCGGCTGCATTTTTATTACTGAATTTGGATGCCGCGGGATTTGTAGGCTTCGAATGCCCTTCTAGGAAGCTCCGCAGGATTCGTTTTGGGCGCGGAGATTGAAATATCTTTTTGCAAACACCACAGGGGGACAAAGGAATTTCCTGTTTGTAACGCCGAGCCCCTTTGTTACCTCAATTTTTTGGCCCAGCTACCGGATTAGCATGCCATGGGCTGGCTATTGTACGTAGGGCTCGGTTGTTAATCCAGTTTTAACACCTGTCAATCCACGCTATTTTTATTTTAGCCGGGGAAATGTTTTGCTGTAGAACAGTGGTTGCCAACCATTTTTTAGCTGATCGTCTCTTAGAAAATTGTATGGTGCACCTTTTCACTTATGCAATTTACAATTATAAAATTACTAATAATAGGGTTGGCATTAGCAAATTAGCATTATACTATAAATTTGTGCTCACGCATTTAATTATTTAAAAATGTGTCGATGTTAGTCAGTTGTAGTCTCAAGTTGCTTCTTTCACAAATTTATAGTTTATTTCTATTTTTGGTAGGTAGTTGCTGCGCAACGTTGAATCCCTTTTCCAGTAAATATGAGGAACGAAAAGCTAGAAGCAAAAATTTCACTTCTTGTCTAAGAGAAGGTTCTTCTTTTATTTGACCCAAAGCAACTTATAAACATCTAACTTAAACAGTGTTTGGAGCTTACAACCAACCATCCTGTTAAACTCTGCAATATGCTCCTATACAGTTGGCGGAAGATTTGTTGCATTCACTTAAAACGGGCCAAATACCGAATTTGTTCATCTTGTTTGAGTTCGCCGAGGCATGAATACAAAATTTCGCAATTGTTTTCAAGGATTTTCCTTTCACTTGCAACAGTTTGAAAACTAAGTAACTGGTAAAACTCCGTAAGACTGAAATTACTTTTAAAAAGTTCAGGTTTAGCGATGAATGTAGTGTTTATTCCTTTGGTTTTAATGGAATTTATTTTGACTCCTGGTAGTTTTCAATTTATTTCATTCAGTTAATTACAGGTATATGACAAATAGGCCAGTGTGCATTTCTAGTTGAGCGATATTTAGAAGAAAATGAAGTGTTTCAATTAGGGCTCACATTTTGTCGATAAATGCACATGATTAAAACAACTAAACTTTGCTTCAACATTTTAACATACGATATTAGTTGAAAAATATTTAAAAAAACACTTCCTATCTCCTTCAAAACCAAAAAACGTTCTCTGGGGGCAATACCGCCTAGCTTGGAAACCATTGCTCTAGAAGCTACCTATGGTTATCTGAGGGAGTCCTTGAGAGATCTATCAATAATAAAATAAATGTTATTTATTACATCCGTTCTTTTTTCTAGTATGTATATGTAGCAGGGGATATAAAAACATATACCATAATTGCCGATAAAATTATACGTTCCCAGTCTGCTTCTGGAAATGACTAAAATACACTGAAAATTTAAAAAATATATATCTTTTTAGTTTTCCCTAAGCATAGTTTTTCATTAATCGTGTTTAGTAAAAAAGGCATTATTCTTAGTTTTGTTAGTGTTATTTATCCTATTGTTACTCTTTACTCTGTCACGTTACGACCCCATGTGAGTTTTAACCTAATTTGTGACTGTCACATTAATTTTAGTTCTTACAAATGTATGTACGCTATTTCTAGTAGGTAGCAGAGCTGGTCAGGTATAAATTTATACGCTATTTTTATGACGAATAAATTACACCCATTACACACTTTTACCAAGAAAGCGCCACTTCAGATGGACCTTACACAGTATAAATGTATTCTATTTCCAGTTTGTATAAATTATTTACACCATATCAATGAATTTATTAATGGAGCTCCACTCCATATCCTTACGCCATTAATACTTCATACAAATTATTCCTACCGCTTAAATACTTTTACCAACAGAGCGCCACTTCAGATTAACCTTAGACAGTATAAATATATTCTATTTCCAGTTTGTATAAATTATTTCCACCATATCAATGAATTTATTAATGGAGCTCCATTCCATATCATCCTTAGGAGTGAATTTACGTCACTAGCACTTCATACAAATTATTCCCACCACTTGCATACTTTTACCAACAGAGCGCCACTTTATATGAACCTTACACAGTATAAATGTGTTTTATTTCCAGTTTGTATAAATTATTCACACCATATCAATAAGTTTATTAATGGAGCTGCACTCCATATGCTTCTTAGCAGTGAATTTACGCCATTAACATTTCATACAAATTATTCCCACCACTTACATACTTTTACCAACAGAGCGCCACTTCAGTATAAATGTATTCTATTTCCAGTTCGTATAAATTATTCCCACCATATCAATGAATTTATTAATGCAGCTCTACTCCTCCATATCTCCCTTAAGAGTGAATTTACGCCACTAACACGTCATACAAATGATTCCTACCACTTACATACTTTTACCAACAGAGCGCCACTTCAGATGAACCTTACACAGTATAAATGTGTTCTATTTCCAGTTTGTATAAATTATTCCCACCATATCAATGAAATTATTAATGCAGCTTTTCTTCTCCATATCCCCCTTAGGAGTAAATTTACGCCATTAACACTTCATACAAATTATTCCCACCAGTTACATACTTTTACCAACAGAGAGCCACTTCAGATGAACCTTACACAGTATAAATGTGTTCTATTTCCATTTTGTATACATTATTCCCACCATATCAATAAATTTATTATAGAGCTCTACTCCATATCATCCTTAGGAGTGAATTGACGCCATTAGCACTTCATACAAATTATTTCCACCAGTTACATACTTTTACCAACATAGCGCCACTTCAGATGAACCTTATACAGTATAAATTTATTCTATTTCCGGCTTGTATAAACTATTCCCATTATATCAATGAATTTATTAATGGAGCTCCAATCCTTATCCTCCTTGGGAGTGAATTTACGCCATTAACACTTCATACAAATTATTCCCACCAGTTACATACTTTTACCAACAGAGCGCCACTTCAAATGAACCTTATGCAGTATAAATGTGTTCTATTTCCAGTTGGAATAAATTATTCCCACCATATCAATGAATCTCTTAATGGAGCTCCACGCTCCACTCCATATCTTTCTTAGGAGTGAATTTACGCCACTAACACTTCATACAAATTATTCCTACCACTAACATACTTTTCCCAACAGAGCGCCACTTTAGATGAACCTTTCACAGTATAAATGTGTTCTATTTCCAGTTTGTATAAATTATTCCCACCATATCAATGAATCTCTTAATAGAGCTCCAATCCTTATCCTCCTTAGGAGTGAAATTACGCCATTAACACTTCATACAAATTATTCCCACGAGTTACATAGTTTTACCAACAGAGCGCCACTTCAGATGAACCTTACACAGTATAAATGTGTTCTATTTCCAGTTTGTATAAATTATTCCATATCAATGAATTTATTAACTGAGCTCTACTCCATATCCTCCTTAGGAGTGAATTTACGCCATTAACACTTGATACAAATTATTCCCACCACTTGCATACTTTTACCAACAGTGCGCCATTTCAGATGAACCTTACACAGTATAAGTGTGTTCTATTTCCAGTTTGTATAAATTATTGCCACCATATCAATGAATTTATTAATGGAGCTCTAGTTCATATTCTCTTTAGGAGTGAATTTACGCCATTCGCACTTCATGCAAATTATTCCCACCAGTTACATACTTTTACCAGCAATTTATCATTTGACAGAAATTTTAATTCGTTTAAAATTACGAATGCTATTTTCAGCAGGCATAAATTATTCACACCACATCAATTATTGTACCAGCTGAGACCACTGTGTATAAATGTAAGCTATTTCCACTACGACCAAATTACTCCCGTCATTTGCACACTTTTATCAGCAGAACGCCGCACCACATTAACCTTACATAGTATAAATGTAATTGCTCTTTCTAGTTTATATAAATTCTTTCCACCGTAGCTATGGATTTACTAGTGGCGTTTCATTTCATAAAACCTCTTTTGAGTGTAATTTTAGGTTATTTCGCACAAATTACTCCTATCACTTGCACCTGTTATCAGCAGATTGTCACTTCAAATAAAATTGAATTCATATAAAATCACTTATGGTATTTTCAGTAGGTATAAACTATTCCCACCACATCAATGATTGTAGCATGTATAGCCCCACTCCGTATAACTTTTGTAGGTATAAATTTACACTTTCCACCAGGAGTAGATCAGCATCACTCCACATGATCTTTACATAGTATAAATGTATGCTAATTCCAGTTTGTATACATTATTAAAAATGGCCTTTCGGTGCAAATTTATGCCATTTTCACTTCACACAAATTACTCGCATCACATACTTTTACCAGCAGGTTGTCACTTCACATTAATTCTAAATCGAGTACATGTACCTATATATGCTATTTTCAGTAGGTTTAAATTGTTTCCACCACATCAGTTATTGTCCCAGCAGAGACCCACTATGTATAAACTTCTTTAGGTATAATTTTACGCTATATCTACTACGAACAAATTACTCCCCTGACTTGCATACCTCTTCCAGCAGAGCGCAACTCCACATTAATCTTACGTTCTATTAATGTACTTCCGCTATTTCCAATTTGTGTAAATTGTTCCCATTGTATCAATTAAATGACTCCGTAAAACCATAAAACCTCTTTAGGTATACATTTATGCCATCTCCTCTTCGTGGAAGTTGATCCCATCTATTTTGCCATCAGATTGATAAATTTCAATTAATTCGTATACATAAATGTACGTATGCTATTTTTAGTAGCTATAAATTATTCCTACCACTTTAACAATTGCACCAGCAGAGACCCACTCCGTATACACTTCTTTAGGTACAAATTTATACTATTTCCACTACGAACAGATTACTTCCGCTAGTTACATACCTTTAAGCAGAGCGCTACTCCAGTACTTCAGTAGGTATAAATTAGTCAGATCAATAATTGTACCAGTAGAGCCCCACTTCGTATAAACATTTTAGGTATAAATTTTCGCTATTTCCACTACGAACAAATTATTTCTCTTATTTACATACTTTTGCTAACTGAGCGCCATTCCACATGAACGTTAGATCTTATAAGTGTATGCTATTTCCAGTTTGTATAAATTATTCTCACCATAGCAGTTAATTTACTAGTGAAGTGTCACTCCGTAAAACCTTTTTACGTGTAAATTTACGCCGTTTCCGCAGAAAGTGATGTAAATAAATATGTTGGTAGTGAAATTAGTGCACATTTATACGTAGCGAGATTTATGCCTAACGAGATTTATGCATAACGAGATTTATACGTAGCGGGATTTATGCGCAGCGGAATTTATAGGAAGTGGTGTTGTGCTGTCGATGTCATTTATTAAGGAGTGGGAATAATTTACATTGTGTGATTGGAATACATTTATACGCAATGGTATTAAAGTTGGATTTTCCTAGCTAGGTAATTTATACATTCTGTAATAGCGTAATAAGGTTTCTATAAAAAAGATGTATATGGAATTCCTACAGAGCTAAGTATTTTGGCGCTAAGAAAGTCTGAAGGAATTTCATGTTTTTCTTTTAAAATCTGCCAAAAGTAATTTATGTTTTTGTCGATATTATTTCGTATTGGTTTACATCCAACAGGAAGTAAAAAACTTGTACAGTAAATAGTTGCAAATGTTGGGGATGAATTTGTCCACTTATTGGTTTTTATTTCATTGTCATTATAGCAAAGCTTCTATATTAGCTATGCTCGTTGATCAAGTATTATTATTCTCATCCATTTTGTGTAATTTGCATAAATTGTCTTGACTAACATCTATTATTGTAGTTATATGTATACCGATTGAGTTTTATTACATTAAACAAAGGCCGTCATTTTATGTAGTTATTATTGGAGCACGCATCATTGATTATACCCCAAATTATGTGCAATCTAAGTGAATTAATAATTTTTTATACCTACCAACATATATAATAAACTAGACCACAAATTAGATGAAATTCAATGACGAACATTTTGGGGATGGCCCATTAGTTGTTTAAAAAATATTCCCCTGTAATTGGTTAGAACCAACCGTTTTAAAGATTGAAAGAGACTGAATATCTAAACATACAAGCAAGAAGTACTTTTTAATTGCTACCAGTAATTAATAGTTCAAGGATATTTTGCCTCTTTCGAGATGAATGTCGTAACTTCCTGTTTCGAAGGTGTCTAAATGCAAAAAATTGGAACACATTTAGTTTATCAAGAAAGCATTTCAACTGATTTATGATCCAGGCAAGAATCCAATAGCAACATCTGTTACAAGAAAAAAGTTAATTACCTTTTCTATTTTTTTATGTTTGAACGTTCGCCCGAATATCATCGATTGGTAACAAGTCTATACAGAAAATCTAAACAAGTTTTCTATGGGCTTACACGTTTATAACAATGCAAGTACAGATGGGAATTACTAAAGTTGTATCAGATTGAGATTACATACATACATAAACAGGCCTTGAAAATGCATTTTATCGAAAAATTTGCATATTGACCATGGAAGTTGAACTACCTAGTTACACGTATGATGTGACATTTGAACATGTTACTTTTTTGTAGAGGCTTTTACTATTTTACTCTCTTATATATGAAAATTATATTAATTTCTTCTTTTCAGCTCTCACAGTGTAATTTATATTCATTTGTTTTCTATAGAAGTTGAGGCAATCACTTTACGTTCCATCACCTAGTTCTAAATTACATGTATTTGTGAGAAGACATTTTCAATAACAATAGAAGTGATCCAAAAATATGCCACATGCAAACGAATAGTAGTTTATCTACAACTTCTGTTTACCAGAATTTCTTCGTACTCGACACTGAATTAAAACCCACCCCGTGTGCTGGCACGCCAGGACAATAAATATCCTGCTTTCGCGTGATTCCGGCTAATGCAATAAAATTGCACGTCTGTAGCTACGGAACGAAAAACTTTCCTCGCTTTCGCTTACTAGGAACTCGCTCTGAAACGGTTTTTGATATCGGACGCTAATGTTGCATCTAGGTAGGCGAGAAACGCGCGGAACTCCGGCTGTAAATTTTGGCGGTTTTCGGCGTGATGGAGTGCCACACGAAATAGCTGTTGATAGGGAAAAGTCACGATAGCAAACACGCTAATATCTGGACATTTGTTGAATGGTCGTTTAACGAGTAAATGTTAGTTTGCAGTTGAGAAAAGTTTATACTCGCACATTGATTTTGGATTCGGGGCTATTTTATTATTTCTTAGATTCAAATTGGTCCTCATGCATATATGTATGCTGGGGACTTACCAAAAATTCATGTGCACCGCCGATAATCTACCTGTAAAATACTACAATACGGATGCTTTTCGCATCTGTACACATTAACCGAATGCTAACTAGATTGATGAGCGGCAATTCATTTCAGTGTGAATTGCAATTACGATTGCCCCCTCCTCGTAGAAGATCAACTTCACAAGGAATTTGTGGGAAATCAGCATCTCAGACCTATCTAGGTGCGCTCCTGAATTACTGATAATTGATTATCAGGTCAAGGGTTAGCGATCATTTCGCCGAATTTCGCTAATCTTAGGTAATAGTGCACTATCTGCAGTACCAATTGGGCACCAAGCCAACAATAATAATGAGTAATGAGCAACGACCCAAACAACAAAGCTCTTTACAATCAGAGCATCAATATCGATAGGTGTACCATCGAACTACATATAACGTCCATTGGAAAGCTACTCAAGCAATAGTATCTATTACATACCTCCACATAATTACCACAAGTAACACTCCAATAATCACATCATAACTGTCGTATTGGGATGCAACCCTCGGTGTTATCAAGTTTCACATGCAAACACGATTTGAGCCGCTAACTGATAGCCAAGCACCGAGGATTGTAAAAGTATACCTCCGTCATCTGGAACAATTTCAGGTTCCTTTCAATTCTTTACATATTTTATTAAAACGTAATATACTGTGATGCTTTTAATGGCCTCTTATGGGTTTAATGAATTTAAATTATAAATCGGCTCTAATTAATTTCACTATTGTAATGTGCCCGGCTCATATTTGATTAAACTTCTTATAATTGTAATTAAATTACTCTATCTCAGAGTTTGGTCGCTACATCCAAATTAAAACTACTACTTTGCTATTATTTATTATTTAAAGTCCTATTAAACATTTAATTGTAAGCACTCTGTATGCCGCTATTTAACTATTCGGAATTAACAAGTGTTGTATTTCTAACTTTCAATATTTCAAGATGGTTCCCTGGTCTCGAAGGTACGTAAACAAGCTCCGAATGTTAATTAAATACTTGATGTCCACGCAATTAACGCTGTTGCTATGCGATAATAATCGAACGTAAGTATTCCGCGTCATAAAACAAAACACTACTACCCACGCCACGACCGGAAGTGACGCTCAAAGGGACGCCAATCGATGCACAATCACAAACTAACACTTTTAGGTGGAAAATTTGATGGCTTCTGTGTTGAATCTAAGGCTACCTACCGTGAGCTGGACCTCCCACGATGCTCTGGACAAGCCGTTGTTGCCGGCCTACAGTTAGCAAGGCACAAATCTGTGCTCAAACCCACCTGATGATCGGCTGCCACTCACGAAGACCTTTTGAATCGCTTTCACTTAAGCATGGGGCCTCAAAGTAGGGCTCCGCTGCACCACACGTACGGTGCTTAGTTATACACTTGTATACGAACTTTTAAAACTGGCTGGACCTCCGTAGAATAACATCCAATTACCATGGCTTCCACTGGACTAAATCGACGCCTCCTATTTACCTGTACGGAAGACCAATGCAAGGGAAAACTTCCACAAATAACCCAGGACACGATCTCTCAATAAAACACTAGTTTTCATTAACTTGGGTATTTAATAGCACATAGAAATAACTTATTATTGGGGCAGCTTGGCAAAACACAACCAAACCTCTTGAAGAAGCCACCCCAATTGTTTTGTTTACAGTTTACGTTTTTGTTGCATGAAATGCCAAGCCTGCTCTGAACTAGTTTGACTAGTTAGACAAATATAAAGCTATTGTACAAATGTCATACTTTCAATTATTTACAGGGCCTACACTATTTTGTAACAAATCTGAAATTTAAAATTATTACATTTACTGGACATTCTTATAATAAATATCTGTTTTGTTGGTTATGTTATTAATTACTACTACTTATTATTTGAAATATACAGCTACTAAAATGTGTTCATAGCAAGCGGTTGATTTATTCAAATGCATATAATAAAAATACTAATAAATGGCAGAGTGAATATTTACAAATAAATAAAAGGGTACAAAACTAAATATTACAACATCCTGGATTAAAAGTATTGGAACTTTATAATTATTGTTGTAATTTATAGAATGGCACATTTGCAGTGAAAGTACTTAAAGTATACAAATTCTAAAAGGCTTTGAATATCCACCATTATACCTTAGTTCATAGCTCTTTAACTTTATAATTAACAATTTTCTAAGCATATTAAGAGTAAAATAATCAATTTATATGCTAATTGATATGATTAGCTATTTAAAATAACATTTAATATACAAATGTGGTTTTTAGCACATAACTGACAAGTGACGAAACGTAGCAGCTGCAAAAAACTCAAAATTCAGCAAAACTCGAATGTTATTACAGCATTAACATAACATGCCCTTCTACGGTAAACAGGATGCTGCGGTTATTTGTACCAGTTTTAAAGAGTTAATAAAACTGGTACAAATTCAGTTGAAGACTATATTCGTTAGAATGCATTACCATACATTTGTAAATTGAGCATATGTAATAAATATGATTAAATATTGAAGCATCGTTTGCCTTCTAAATTGCCTTGCAGTATCAATGTTACGCTATATAAATCACACTGCATATAAATTACCCCAGCACTTAAATAAATTATCAAAACAATCCCACTCATTATAAGTATAAGTCCAGTTCCCGTTACTATAATTTACTCACACCACTAAATGGTTTTTCCAGCAGAGTTCTACTTTGTGTAAATCTTGCTCCAGCCAGAAGAGGAATTGAGAAATAACTATGTGTGTTCATAAACACACTAGGTGTTGAAACAAAATAGTAATAAAAAAAGGTTTTATACAGAAAGAACTAACGTAGCCAAGTAGTGGACTTAATTTAGCTATATTTATAAAGTAAAATTCTACGAATATTCAAGTTATTTAAGTAGGTGATATAACTTATACATACTGGAACTAACTGCTATTAATACACAGTGAAATTTATCGAGTCGGACTTCGCTGGCTTCCATAGTGGAGAGAAATTTATAGATGATAAGAGTTACTGGTATTTATCTGGCGTCCTATACATGGTTGAAGGCAATTTGTACGTAATGAGAATAATATCTAAAATCTTTTTGTAGCATGATATAATCCTTGTTCTATTTTGGGTATTTCGCCACTCTGAAAAATTTAAAATATTAAATATCGAACATTTAGAGGTACAATCTACCCTCGTTTTCAACGATTAACAATTCAATCTAAAAATGAATAAGGAAACTTAGCTTTTCACTGGGACTTAGAAACGACGTGTTTTAATTGTTAATCGTTCCTCTACAAATTGGATTTTGTTCAAAGGTTTCTTCTCACTTCATATTTCTATTTTGGCATTTGCGCTTGAAAGCGAATTCACTTGCATAAGTGGCTTGACCATGCATGCATGGATATTCCTCTAATACCTTGTCTGCGTTCGATGGCTATTGGTGAGATTAATTTATATTCCATAATAAAACTGTCTTTATTCATGCGGAAGCTATATGGAGTAACACTAAATCATTTATATAGTGAGGTATGATTGCTGATTAAGTTTTTTAAAGGATGGGAGAAATGTATACGTAGTGGCAATGGCTTGCATTTATATCTAGCGACACTTCTGTAACTAACTCATTTCAGCGGTGGGTAATTTATCTGATGTGAGAAAATCTTGCATCTATAGATAATAATATTTATATAGCGCCAGGCTTTGTCAGTTGGCTTACATAAGCGATGGGAGACACTTATACCTAATGAGCTTTATACGGCGTGAGACTTCACCGACGTCTTATCTAAACCACGGGAGATATTTGTATCTAGTGAGAATTGTTTATATTTATACATAATGATTTTTATACCGAGTGAGACTGCCGATTGCCTTCTTTAACCACAGGACAAATTTGTACCTAATGAAAATTATTTGCATTTATACATAATGAATTTTATACGGCATGAGGCTTTGTTGATTCGCTTTTGTTTATACATAGTGCAAAGGTTTGCAATTATGTGCATTTAAATAAATGGTGGGTAATTTATACGTGAAAATTATTTGCATTTATATATACACAATGAATTTTACACGGCGTGGCGTGGGACTTTGCTGCTTGACTAAGTTATGCACAACTCGACTTCACCGGCGATCCCAATTATATGACAGGTAATTTATACGTGGTAAGAATATCTTGGATCTTTAGATCATGATATTCCGATTGGCTTCTCTAAGCCATGGGTAAATTTATACATAATGAGAATTGTTTTTATTTATACGTAATGAATTTCATACGGCGTGGGACTTGCTGATTGACTATTATTTATGTCTAGTGCAAATGCTTTGCGTGTATACATTGTGGGACTTTGCCGACGAACGCATTTAAATGGTAATATAGGTATACGTGAAATTGGTTTGCATTTACATATACGTAATGCATTTTATACGGCCTTGCACGAGACTGATGATTTACTAAATTATACGCAATAGGACTTCGCCTGTGATTCTATTTAATAGTGCGTAATTTATACGATGTGAGAATATCCTGAGTCTATAAATAATGAAATTCATGTGGCGTGAGACTTTGACTTATTTAAGCTATGGTGCAAATTTATACCTAATGGAATTTTTTATATTCACACATAATGAATTTTATACTGCGTCAGACTTTACCAATTGTTTTTATCTAAGCAACGGAAGACATTTATATCTAATGAAAACTGTTTGTATTTATACATAATGGATTTTATACGGCCTGAGACTTTGCCGATTGTCTTCTCTAAGCCATGGGATACATTCATACTTAATGAGAATTGAAGGCGTTGCTGATTGACGTTTATGTGCATTTGCTTTGCACTTATACGTTGTGAGACTTCGCCGACGAACGCATTTGAATGGGGGGTAATTTATACGAAAAAGATGTAGTTCGCAGTTACATATACATAATAAATTGTATACGGCGTGGTGTAAGATTTTACTGATTAAATTATTTTTACGCATTGACAATCGTTTAAGTTATAAACAATTGGAATTCGCCGACTATTCTATTTGATTGTGGGTAATTTATACGAAATGAGAATACCTTGAGCTATAGATAATGATATTCATGGGGCGTGATATTTGTGCGATAGACTTATCTACGCGATGGTAGACATACCTAATAAAAACGGTTTATAGTCATATAAAATGAACTTTATACTGCGTGAGACTTTGTCGATTATCTTATCTAAGCCACGGTAAAAATGTATATCTAATGAAAGTTGTTTGTATCTATACATAATGAATTGACTTTTATTTATACCTAGTGCAGATGGTGGATAATTTATATGTGAAAAGGGTTTGGATTTACATATACATAATAAATTTTATACGGCCTGCCATAAGGCTTTGCTGATTAGTTAATAGCAACAGAAATGGTTTATGTTCAATTGGACTTTGCCGGCGATTAAATTTAAATGGTGGGTAATTTATACGATGTGGGAATGTTTTAGTATCTATAGATAATGATATTCATGGGACGCCAAACTTTTTAGGTTGACTCATCTAAGCTATGGTGGACATTTATACCTAATGAAAATTGTTTACATTCATACATAATGAATTTTATACATACTGCGTAAGATTTTGCAGATTGGCTTGTATTTATACATATAATTTTATACGGCATGAGACTTTGCTGATTAATTTATGTATACCTACTGCAAATAATTCGCAAACATAGAGAGACTTCGCCGACGAGCACATTTAAATGGTGGGTAATTTATACGATATGAGATTATTCTTTATTTATAGATAATGGTATTCATACGGCATGGGATTCTTGCGATGGACTTATCTAAGCGAAGGCAGGCATTTATACCTAATGAGAATTGTTTATATTCACACTAATCGATTTTATACGGAGTGAGACTTTGCCGATTGTCTTATCTAAGCTTCAAGAGAAATTGACTGATTGACTTTGTTAATACCTAATGCAAATGGCGTGCAGTTTTATAGTGGAACTTCGCCGCGAACGCATGTAAATCTTGGGTAATTTACACAATGTGAGAATGGTTTATGCATAAGAAATTTTGTACGGCCGCCGGGGCGTGAGATTTTGCTGATTTAACTTATTTATATGTAGTGAAAATGGTTTGCAGTTATACATCGTGGAACTTTGTCGGCAAATTCATTGATGAATGAATGAATTTTATACGGCGTAAAACTTTTCTGATTGATTTAAGTTTGAAAAAGATCTATTAATTTGCTGCTGTAGGGTAAATTGGAAATACGTAGTTTACTAGTTCCATATACTATGTTTTCTCAAACATAACCAATCTTTTTCACATTTTGTATACTAGTACTTGAGAACATTTCCAGCAACTCTTCTTAATAAACTTTTGCCATATCTTTAATAATAATTATAGTACTTTACATGAAATCAAATAGTTATTGCTGAGTTATCAAGGAGTACTTGATTTCAATTGAATTGAAATTATGGGCAAAGTAAATTTCAGGGTAAGCAGGAACGGACTCCCAATTATGAAAACACAATTTCAAAATTTTTGGATCATCATACGTATGTTAAAGTGAAACGGGGAACATGCTGCATAGTGGGGTTTTGCTGGCGAACGCATTTAAATGGGAGAAATTTATACCTAGTGAAAAAGTCTTGCATTTATACATACTGGGACCTCACTGGCAAACTTGTTCAAATCCTAGAAATGTTATGAGAATGGTTTGCATTTATCCATTAGGATCTAAACGATGGGGGATAATTTATACCTAATGATAATTGGAAGCAATGGTAGTTTTACGCAGTGAGATGTATATATGGAGATTGCGATGACGTGATGCATACTTTAGATTAATTGGGTATCCTTAACTATAAACTTGTATTTGTACTAGACGTTGATCGTATTGTCCAATGAATTTGAGATTTTGTAAACACACAGTTTACGTATGGGTAGGATTTTTATGCATATACCAATTTGAACATTAATACAATCAATGTATCAGTGATACTGAAAATGTTTACTCACAATTTCTGTAAAATTAATTACGTATACCTCAAATAGCTTTGGTTAAAGTAACAACCAGGCACCTAACTGTATCTCCCGTGAGAAATATTAAAACTGGTGATAAACCTCGCTTTGTTGTTTATAATCCTGAAAACGTTTAGAGCAGTTATCGAAATGAAACAGAATCACACGACTTGAACCAACTGCATCTGAAAGTATCTCGTTAAAGTAATTCTCGGCTGCAGTCACCGCTAAGCGGAACTTCTCATAAGCAGAAGATTGTAGTGTCATTCCAGCCGCAGCACACATTTCAGCGGCTTTAGATGCAAACATCGACAAGCCAATGTTATCTAATTGCACGTTTACAAGCACACCAAGCGCCGAGAATATCCTTGCGACCGGTCGGGGCACCCAGGAAATAAGTTATTTTCCTCCGTTGCCGCTCGTGCCTCAACTGCAACACGCTTCGCATGACCAGAAAGAATTTCACGTAGGATAAACAAATTAAGTTATTTTGAAAACGTACGGCAGCACAGTCACACATAACGCTATAAACGTAACAATAAAAGGCATCCAACCACGATAAGCTCGTATACTCAGCAAGTTATGGCCTCTCCACGATTCTACCTCCAGGTTGTCCGGACTTTTTGGTCGAGCCTTTTATCTTCGTGCTCCATTTCAGGCAACTATCGATTTTTTGATGTACAAAATTCGTAACAAATAAAACTGCTTTTATACAGGAAGGATATTCATTGTTGTATAGAGGCATAAAAACTATAATAAATCGAAAACTAGCCTTAAATCAAGTTCATTTAACATTGATTTAGATTCAGGGCTAATTTATTTTTTGATTGATTTGAATCGGTCCTCATGCATACATTTACAGGCTGGCGACTTACCAAAAATTCCATACCACCCCTTCGGTCGTCTGAGGGTTGTGGATCATAACTACGACACCGGAGAGGCAAGGCAATTAGCGGTCCGTTTCTTGTAGTATGTGGACACACTCGCTCGCTCGCTAGCACAAAACAGCCAAATTGCATAACCAAAAGTAAACAAGCATTGCTACATTTAGCAGTAGGTACGTGTTCGGAATGATAGTACTTAGAGGGTGTTTTGCGGCCCTCGCGGTGGATCCACGTAGAATATCTCGATTAGGGATGAGCTTTAGGTGCACTGCCGATGATTTACCTGTAAGATACCTATGATAACGGATGCTTACCGCATCTAGCGCCCATTAGCCGACTGCCAACTAGACCAACGAGCTCCAACTCATGTTAGTGTGAATTGCAACTAGGGTTTCCGCTCAGAAGATTGACTTTGCAAGGCACTTCTGGGAAATGAGCATCCCGTGACTATCCAGGTGCGCTCTTGGATTACTGATAATAGAACTGATTATCACGTCAAGGGTTAGTGGTCATCTGACCATATGTTTGCTATGTGCGGTACCGATTGGGCAGGAATGCAACAAGAAAATCATCAGCAACGACCCACACAACAAAGCTCTCTACAATCAATGCAGCAACATCAACAATGAAACAGTGTCCAAGTCAGCTACACTATCGAGCTTCATACAACGTCCGTTGCAAAGCTACTCAAGCAATGATATCTATTACAGACATCATTTAATCTTTTCGATTAATCTAGGTAATTACCCCAAGTAGCACTTCAAAAATCACATACGTTCCCTCACAGTGGAATACCCTTTATACTATAAAATTTCGCATCTAAACTCACAAATGCACCGGCACCAACTTACCGTTTAGTCCTAGATTTTAAGCTTCCCCCGGACTCCTTAAAATAATACAGAACATAATATATTTAAGTTGTTCATTTATTCAAAGGCTTATAATCATGAAAATATTAATAAATGACAGACTGCAATGTTTATAGACACAAAATAAAAGAGTGTTAAAGTAATTACTACAACACGTTTGTATATCTGTTAAAATTTCTAAAGACTTTCACTTGGACACAATAGAAAACTCACCCTGAATAAAGGTAATTTGTTAGGGCAGCGTAAGAAGATAGCCACATTCCAAATTGTTACATTTTTTCCTGTAGCAGGTACTGATCTCGAGCGGTTATCGGACTCTATTATGGATTTTATGCAAGAGCTGTCGGGATAATTAAAAATTTAATTGCATTTTGCTGAATAGGCATTAACGATGTGTCGATTAGTGATTGATAGCAAGATTAACGCTGCTTTGGATTATCACCCGAATTCGTCAGATGCCTTTTTCCCAGACAGTTCTGTAGAGTCGCAAAATAAAAGCTGAATATTGATTCTTAAATACAAGAATATTTATATGTGAAAGAAACGCATTGTCTGCAACATCTCGGCATTTACTATATTTGGAGAGAAAGCGGCTTTTATAAAGGGCCTTAAAATGAAAGATTACGAAATAATTTATACCTAGTGAAAAGAATGCATTTATACAAAACGAGATTTATACGTAGTGAGATTTATTTCTAGCAAACATTTATACTGAGAGGCTTAATTGACACATTTATTTAGCAGTGAGGATGATTTATTCTAAGTGAGATTCCTTCTAACGTGTGAATTTATACGACACGGAATTTAGATGACGTATCCGTATAAATAGCAAACATTTATACATAGCGAGATTTACACCGAATGGTCCTTTGTTGACTGACGGAAATTATTTATACTTAATAGAACGGGAGATATATATTTAGTGTCAGTTAGGTGAATAATTTGGTGTGACATTTATACGACACACAATTTAGATGATACGAAGCACATACCCCTTTTTATACGATGCAAGATTAGTTTAACAAATTCATTCAATGGTGGAGGTATGTTATGCGTAACAAGAGTTTTGTGGAAGCAAACTTCAATGGTGTCATATTTATACGGCATGTACACGAATGACACGAAGCACTCGTTGGAATCCCCACACGGAAAAATGTATATCGAGTAAGACTTGTGTGAGAAATTCCGGTATTAGTGGAGATATGTTATACGTAGTGTAATTCTGGACAACAATATTTCTACGGCAAGGAATTTAAATAAAATGAAGCACTCGTCGAAATCTTTTGTAGTTATACGCATTTGTTATACACATTTGTACGGAGTAATACTTATCTGATAAAATTTTGTAAAGGTGGAGGCATATTATACGTAATGCTATTCTTGTAGGACATTTCTACCGGGTGACATTTATACGCCAAGGAATTTAAATAAAATGAAGCTCTCATCGAAATACCTTGTAATTATACGCAGCAACATTTGTAGGGAGTAATATTCGTCTGATACAATTCTGTGATAGTGGAGGAATATTATACGTAATGCGATTCTTGTGGAAGGATATTTCTACCGGATGACATTTATACGTCAATGAATTTAAATATAATGAAGCCCTCATCGAAAATCCTTGTAATTTTATGCAGCAAAGTTTGTAGGTAGTAATACTTCTCTGATACAATCTGTAATGGTGGAGTCATATTATACGTAATGAGATTCCTGTGGAATCACATTTCTACGACTTGATATTTGTATGGGACGGAACTTAAATCACATAAAAGCACTTGATGAATCCCTTGTAATACTACTATTTACACCGATTAAGACCTATCTAATAATATTTTGTAATGGTCGAAGTATGTCATACGTAATTAGATTCCAGTGGAACGATTTTTGTACGACACGGAATTTAAATGATCTGAAGCACTTCCTGGAAGCCCTTGAATTTATATGCAGTGAAATGTATGCGGAGTAAATCTTAAATAATTTCAATAATGCTGGAGGTATGTTATACGTAATGAGATTCCTGTGGATTGATATTTCTACCGTATGACATATTTATACGGCATGGAATTTAAATGATATAAAAGCACTCTCAGGAATCTCTTGTAATTATACGCAGCAAAATTCATGCGGAGTGGATTTAGCCAATAAATATCTGTAATGGTGGAGGTATATTACATGTAAGGAGATTTTTGTATATCGACATTTCTAAGACGTGATATTTACATAGCACGAGATTTAAATGACGTTAAGCATTAGGTAGAATCTCATATATTTATATGCAGCAAAATTTATACCGTGTTATACTTGTCTGATAAATTTCTGTAATAAATTGTGGAGGTGTGTTATACATATACGGATTTTTGGATCGATCTTTCAAAATCTTTCTTTATACTTTAACTAAAAAACAAACAACAAAAATCTGTTCTAAATTAAACATTTGTAAAAAAAGGCTACGAACACATTACTACAATTTTTTTCACAATGTTAAGTGTATTTCGAACCCGATTTTTAATGTATTTCAGAGTTGAAAATGGTCTTTCACATGCCGCTATGAATCGGTAAAGTTAATATGAAAATATAAAACGGAATCTAGATTAATTGGTCCATCTTCATGGGCATGGTTAAAATTTAAAAAAATAAAGGGTTTTGCCTTAACCCACATATATTTAATTGAAATTCGAGAAGTTTACATAGTTACATATGTCTCGACGTCGAAATTAAATTTACGTCATCATCATGCAAATACAAGAAATTATTTGGCACGGAATTTCTATGATATGACAATTCTACACATACAACACAGACTTTTTATGATATGAAGCACTCTTGAATATACGGTTAGTCGGTTATGTAATATGTAGCGATATTTTAACATTCTACGATAACTTAAACAGAGTTACAGTATCAATTATACAAAAACTTAACATGAGATGAAACGGTATCACTTATAATAATGCAGAAGACTAAAAGCTGTGTTTACACAACTAAAAGTACCACGGTTGCATTCGTTTATTTCTATTTTCGGGTTTTTGTAAACAAACTTCCCTTAACTTTTAATAGCGATATTATCAGAGAAAACAATTATTTATTGTGCCTATTTTTTGTGTTTTTTAAAACTATTGACTCAGCTTCGAAGGCAAGTCCACTTTGGTTAATTTTCATATCTGCTTACTGAACGCTGCCAAGCAACCAAGCAACGAAATCCAAGCCGTACGTTTCTAGCATAGTGTAAAAGCGACGCCAACGTTTAACGTTAACGCTACATAACCTATATTTCTGCAAATTTTTATGCTTGGCCTCTTCGCCCAGTAAAATGAAACAAGCTGGTAAATCATAGCGGCAAGCAGCAAATCAAAAAACTTCATGCAGAAAAAGCCATCCATGAATGCAAGTGGGCAAAAGAAGTAACTCGTACTCGCAAGTATAGTGTGCATTGAGCATTGTTCTTTTATATTTCTGACTCAAGTTTAACCTACAGTTAGTAATGAAGATGTTAAGAAATTCCTAGAAGATAATCGAATCACGGTGCGCTCCTGCGAATCCCTTAAACCCAAATAAGGAGCAGGTAAATCGTGCTGTTATGGCAACTTATGACCGATGTGATCAACGACAGCAGCTAAAAATGTTGTATTTTAGGTTCCGAGTTAGATATGAGCATGTCCATCGTAGAATGCCGCAAACTCGAAAATGATACTAATAAGCAAGCAAATTCTGCTGTGTGGTACCAATACAGAGCTGGTCGAATTACGGCTTCAAAATTTAAAGGCGTTCACAGAACAAAACTGGAAAAACCATCCCTGTCCTTGATACGTTCAGTATGTTATCCCTTAGCAACTCGCTTTAAGACGACGGCTACAGTTTATGGTTGTGAACATGAAAAGAAAGCCCTACAAGCTTACACTAATAAGACGGAGAAAACCCACATACATTTTGGTAGCAAACAATAGGTCTATGTCTAAACCGACAGTACCCACAGATTGGGGCATCTCCGGATGGATATGCCATCTACGAGTGCTGGTCCAAGTTCAGATGACATCCCTACGGACATGCGAGCTATAGGTGTTGGTTCAATTTCCAGTGACATTGTAATAGGCACCGATGATGAAGAGGTTTGTATTTTTGTGAATTATATGTTACAATGTTATGTACCTATTTTGATTATGGATTGCAGCTATGGTGTCACTGTAGGAAACCAGACGACGGCGAACAAATGGTAAAATGTTCTGACAGAAAATGTAGAATAAAATTGTACCATTCAGCATGCCTACAATTAAAAAAATTCCTAAAGGAAAGTGGTTATGTGAACTCTGTAAATATAAATAGAATTATTTTGTGTAAATATTTTGATTGTTTATGTACATTAAATAGCTTCTAAATATCCTTGATACTTTATGCATTAAAATTATTTTTCTTACTTAATTTAGACATTAATTATTCTTTTATGTTGTGTAGACAGCATGTGTAATTTTATTGATTGTTAATGTAGCTTACATAGTTTCAAAATATCCTTATAGTCCAGTCACTATGTCATTTTTGCTTGAAAGTGAAGGGAAATTTGAAATTTCTTTTTTGGGGTATTGGTGAGGTCCAGCAAAGCTTAACTTCAAGTTGTCGACCAAAATTTCCTATGTGCTATTTCCGCTATCTTGATAAATAAGTGCGTTTGATTTTTTTGTGATAAATCGGTTCCCGTTAACACTACATGAAAATAATGTAGACATCTTTGTAAGAATTTTGAATGTTCTACAATTTATGTTCTATTACTTTTTCGCGTAGGAGCAATATTTGTCGAGATATCGAACGCGAAAGGAAAGCGTGAAAGGGTCGAGATTTTTTTTCGAGCTTCTGAGCTTGTGTCTCCTTTCTCTTTGTATTTAGCGAAAAGGTAGCCATTATCAAACTTATAGAGGTTGAAAATAGCTTCAATTTGACCTGCGACTAAAATTACGACTTGTAGAGCGGGCCAAAGTTGTCAAGTTGGCGCATAATTTTTATTTCATGTATCGTACTATTACGTAGATGACAACAAATTTCATTGCATTATTGGAATCATTATATTTCATCAAGTAGATAGTATACAGCATTATATGACTGTATATTAATAATAATAAAAATAATAATAATAACATGTAAGGGCACATCGGTAACATACAATAGATACAGCAAGGGGCCTAATACCGAGCCCTGAACAACATCTAAGTTTATACGGACAGTGGTGGACGTTACATCATTAATTTTAACAAACAGTTTTCTGTTAGTAAGAAAAGATATCAGCCACATAAGAAGTGGGCCCCGAATGCCTAAGGAACATAACTTTTTTCTAATGCATTCCACATTCACAGTGTCGAATGCACGCGATATGTCGAAAAATTTTGATGCAACAAATTTACCGTTATCCAGTTGCTGATAGACATAGCGGAGCACGCTAAAACTAGCAGTTTCTGTAGATCTGAGCTGTCTGAAGCCGTGTTGTGTATCGGAGAACAGATTGTATAGTCAAAATTATACTCATTCGGAGTCACGTGACCTTTGTCTGTCACTGTTCATCTTTAGTAAAATAGATGAAATGGAAGAAATTTTAAAAAAAGGCATGTCGATTCATAAAATTAATTTTAAAAATTTGACGTTTCTAATCTGTCAGATTATATTTTTCGTGTAAGTTATTGAGATAAGGGTAATAAAACCTAAAATTGTCGAGCCGAAAACTGGAAATTAAAAGAAACCATCGGACATGCAGTCACAACAATTAATTTGAATATTATGCGTTGTTTTTTATGAAGAGTACAATATTAATAAAAGTAAATCAACAGTTTCACCCTCCAACGCTGTTCGCCGTGCTTCTCTTGCGTTAAATATCTCGGAAAGCACAATTTACCGAAAATATGAGCCAGAAAGTGAAGAATGCAAAAATGGAAGTCGACGAAGCAGTCAAGACACTATATATAAAATGTATGTAGCTAAAGAATTTGTAACCATAAAAAATCTAAAAAATGCTTGGTTGAAGAATCTGGAGGAGATTTTTCACATTCAGTTTCTTCCCTAAATAACGGGTGTTCATAAACAGTCGTCATCCCAGTAGGTTTTGACTTCAGAAACGTATGTCTATTAAAATTGAAAAAAAAATGCGCTATGACAGTACTCAATGACGTTTCATGTGTTGCACGAATTAATCAAAGACATAACATTTTGTTTTTCAAAGCAACTGGGATGACGACTGTTTATGAACACCCGTTAGATTGTGCAAGGAAATAGGCTTCAAATGGCAATGTTCTATAACAGAATATGCATGCACAGAAATTAACTTAAAATTTGCTATACGCAGCAGGTTTTTTTACGACATGTTATGTTTTCTTTAACCTGTAAATTCAGTTTAATTTCATATAAGAGAATAAACCCGTAGCAATCTTGTTTTAGAAATTGGCATATGTCAGGATAACCTACAAAATGGAATGTCATTTATTTCCCTAAAATTGCATTTTTAAGAATCGATATACGTAAAATTACTAGATTATCACGTGACTCCGAATGGGTATAAATTTGACTATATTTATTCAGGAACGATACCATTCGATTTGCCACAACTTTTTCGCACACTTTGGAAAAGACACTCAGAACTGATAATTAACTAATTTTTTTAAATTTTATTTAAAAAAGTAGGCTTTTTTTAATTAATTTCGGTGTGTTAAGTGCCACTTTTTTTCAATCAGTGAAAAAAAGTGACACTTTGCTTTTAATTTAGGAATGAACGATTCTAATTGGACGTTTCCTTAGTTACCAATCGACGTTTCCTTAGTTACCAGAACTGACCAACGCACTTGACTAAAATGAAGGCAAATACAATTCTATACAAAATAGGCTTGGATTTTAATGTTTAATGAAATTTTAAAAAATCTTATAGACTCGTGTTAGCGTGCTTATTTTTCACACTTGTGAAAAAAAGTTGCACTTGTAACACTTGTGGTCTAAATAACTATTAATACTTTTGTAGATATTATTAATATTATTATTAAAGTAAAAATAATTAGATTAACTTTGTTAATAAGATTTATTTCATAATTATACAATTATAGGAGGGCATAAATTTACGAGGGCACAAGAAACTGTTAATATCTGATCTACCACAGCAACATCGTCAGTTTTCTTTTTCGCCAGGAACATGGGCATTGTTTCGTGATGAACTGTAATTTTTTGACGAAGGACTCCAATATTGCGTTTGACGTGTATTCTGAAAAAAAGATATAGGTAGTTAAGATAATTATTGTAATAATATACTTGCACTACCTCACGCTTGCTATATTCCTGGTTGATTCTATATCCCTTGGATCGAGCTGCCGTATCCCTTTTAGAAAAGCAGGCGTAATCACTGTGGCCATATGTAGTCCTAGGGAGTCTTTTATTAAAAAGCCACGATCTGTCAATACAAAATCTCCTGGCAAGAGATTGTTTAAAATCCCACAATCCTCTGTTAGACCTTTATCGCTTATTCTGCCACCATATCCATGTGATATAAATGATATTGCTCCAGGAGGAGTGATGCCTATTAGTACCTTTACCGTATTATGTTGTTTGTACGTAGACAATGTAGTACATTGTACTTCAAGGCTACTTGATTTTTCCACTCTCATCTCAAAACAATCGATTATTACTGAAATCTTGTTGCCAAATGCTACCTTGAAGCATTCTGGCATTGATTTAATCACCTGATCTCATTCAGGCCAAATAATAAAAATTTTCATCCGATGATACATAATATTCAATGTGGTATAAAATATTCTGGAAATTGTTTGTACGCTGACGTTAAACATGTATGCCAATAAACTAAAATCTAAATTTAATCTAAGTTTTATCACCGTTATCAAAAACGTGCCTCTAAGCATGTTTTACGTACTGAATTAGGAATAAATATATATAATTAAATGTGAACTGTATATATTGTATGTATTTGGTGTAGCATTTGCCATATAGTAGACGTGTGTAAAAGAATTTTTTTTTGTAATGTCACAAATAAAGTATATCTATCTAACACGCAAAACTTTAAATGCGCGCGGGCTACAGCGTCATTCTTCCATGCTCACGTAAAACTTTTACATTCGCTGGAAAATTCTCACTTTTTTAACTTGTAGAACAATCTACTATTAATTCACTAGCGATTTAAGAAGAAAATTAACTCGCTAGCATATAAACATTATAAACAGTTACTTATGGAAACTATTATGGAGATAATAATAATAATGGCAGTTTAAAATGACAAAGAAATAATAATTAATCGAGTTATTTAACAATAACAGTAACGGCGTAACTGGAGACTTGAGTTACCACATTTATATTTTTATGACGCTCAACGCCTCAACGGCTTAAACCTGAAAAGAAACACAGATTGCAGGCAGCTGAAAATTATTTCGGTGGCGCAAATAATTCTCACATATAATCGCATAAGAGCATTAATTCTTTCCGCCATTTTTGTTACTGCGTTCCAACAACGTCGTATTAATTAGGACGCCTTCCAGAGGCGAGCGTTTCCTTTCCAGAGACTTTCCATTTGAATTTTTTTTTTAACTTTTCCTTACTGCCAATCTCTAGCGTGCTTTTAAAACTTTCTTTAGTTATTAAATTTGTTGTACATCTTAAATGCGGCATATGCCGCGGGTTTAAGCTAGTTACACAATATTTCGTAAAATTGTTTGAAAAACAATACAATATAAGACCACAATGAAAAATTCCCGAAAATTCCAGGTTCTTTTGAAATTTCCTGAATTTCAGAATTTTAGACGCCATGAATACACAGATGTCAGTTTAAAATCTACATAAATTACTACATGTGTATGTGTGTGTATGCACAAGAAGCAAGTCATAATCAAGTTTCCTGTGCACGAATTTTTAAATTCATAATTCGCGCCGTACTGTCCTAGTGCGGACAGCAAAATAATTGAAATTACGTTTTGTTTCTTGCTTGTGCTTTTACACTCCCCTCCCCGCCAGATTGGGTCGTCTGTCTGGCACACAGAACAATACTGCACCTGGCAATATTTATTGATGACGTAGACACCGTAACAGCAGATTGTGAAGAGACATCTCTTCAACAATAGCCAAACGACTGCACCACTGAATCTTCAATTTCATGGTATTATTTGGGATAACAGCATTTCGTATTGTTGAACTGCAAATTTCTCAAAAACTAGAGGATATTTTCAAGCACCGCTTGTTTTATTGCAAAGAAAATTTTGAATTCTCGGTGATGGGTTATTCTGGTTTGTATTGGTTGTAAAATAAATTAGCACTGAACGCCCACAAGAGTCAAAATTTACCCGAACATTTCACGCGATATTTAACAAAGTATATTTACGTAAATAATTTTAATATTGGGCTGAAAGTAACTCACACCGTACAGACATGTATGTAGATTAGGAATAATCAATAAAATTGCAAATATATTCAATACTTTCTACAAAATTGGCGATAAACTAGTAGCATGTTTTCCTATTCTTAAGCACTTGTAAGACAAGGTACAAATGATTATCTTTCGTCTCCTAAATCCCAGCCTTAAACGAGGATAATACACTAATTTTATATACTTTCAACAAAAATAATCAAAAACTTTTAATTTTGACATTTCATAAATATGACAATCTGTCAGTTGTTTGAAACAAAGTAGACCGTTTCAATGTTTTTCATAAGAAAATAACAATAGAAAAACAGTGCTTTGATAGACTCCATTAGCACTGTTTTCGGTGTTATAATAACTACATTAAAAGATTAATATAAGTAAATAGTATATTTTTTGTTAAAAAAGAAAAGTATAGTTTTTTTTTCGGGAGATCAAGATTTGTCCACGAGCAGCGTCATGGTAATTTTACGAACGAAAAATGTTATTGCAAGAAGTAAATGTTATTTTTCTACGAATATAAAAAAATATATTTACATTATGTATTGCAAAAACTACAAATGAATTTAGGATCTGGCCGTTTTTGCCTTACTTAATGTGGTTGTAATAAACAAAACTGCCACCATTCTTGCGAGCAAACAATTGGTTATTTATTCATTTCCATAGCAACGCGCACTTTCATCTGTAGTGTGAAAAAAGAGCTACTTTATAAACGCTAAACTATTTAATAAAGCACTATTTTATAGCACAGTCTAACATAAAGCTATTTTTACCCTCGCAAAAGTATCACTGTCGTAAAAAAATTACTTTTTGTGCAACTGTCAATAAAAATGACATTTTTATTCCAGGCAACTACACTTATATAATATGTTAAAATTAAATATTACGAGAGAACACTTTAAATATAAACACTTTTAACACGTTAAAAATACATAATAAACCAATATTTGTCAGATAACTAAGGAAAATCAATAACTTTCAGTTGTTCGACAGGTAGGTATTTTGAAAAAATTCTAGTAAGGCTTTCTGTATTCCAATCAAATGTCAAAACTAACATGACTATTTTGAAAAACGTCTACCAGGGCTTTCTATATTATAATCAAATTAATAAAAGTTACATTTAGTCCGTAAAAATGATCTTGCTGATTTTTAATGACAGTTGTACAACAGTATACAATAGTATGTTGTACAACTAATTATGAAAGTCATACTTTTTTCACGAATTTGCAGCTTTATTAATGAGGACGAAACCCGAGTTTATAAAGCAAATTAGTAAAAAAAGTAGTTTTAATACGTGTTGTACACATTATTGTTTTGCATAGTGATCGCTGGTAGCTCGAAATTTGGTCGAAAAGCAGTCATATTACAAACGTGCAATAACGTGAGAAAATTCTTATATCAAAATTAAATAATAGAATCTAATTACATCTGACAAAATATCTTTCGTTTAATTGGAATAAACCGAACGTATCAAGAAAAAACACAATACTAATAATAATAGTCCGTATTTATCAACTCAAGATACAGTAAATAAGAAATAATACTCGTAGTGGCCACGGACGGTGCTTGCGTAAAGTGCAGACGCATTATAATTCAACACGTCTGCAGTTTACTTCTGTTTTGATTGGCCGTACGACTTCGGAAAAAACGATGGGTTACCATTGATTAAAGAAGTTAGTTAATCAATGGTTATACCTTATGCGTCTGCAGATTACGTATATGCGTCCGGGATGTCCTCAAATGAGTCGAGATGGTGTCTCGGAGCTCTGCCGCAGGATCGGGATCGGTAGCCGATGTTGGGAATTAACTTTAGGCGTTGGATTTTCTTGCCTTCATTTGTGCGTGAACACTACCACATAAATAGCACTCTGGTGAATTTTTAAAGCTGTAACTGTATGTAAAGGTACTAAATTTTAAATTAAAACACCAGCCACTTTTCAAGCTGTCACCAGCAAATTTTATTTCAATTGTCTCCCCCAAGTTATTGTTAAAACAATTGCATATCAATATAAATAAGTCAAATTAAATCCTTACAACAAGAGATATTCTGTTCACACACAGACACACAGACAGACCAGTGAAAAAAAAGATGTTTTTTTGGGTTCAGGGGGCTCTAAAACGTAAATATCTGATGAAAACTCAATTTCGAATTTTTGGGGTGAATACAATACTTCCTGTATCGTAAAAGGAAGTAAAAATGCTATTTTTGAAAAAATCAGTGGAGCCTTGGAAATATGTAAACAAACAACATCCACATTTACTTTTGTCATTACTTTTTACTTCCTTTTACAATAAAGGAAGTATTGGATTCGCCCCAAAAATTCGAAATTGAGTTTTCAACAGATCTTCACGTTTCAGAGTCCCCTGAACCCAAAAAACATATTTTTTTTTCATTGGTCTGTCTGTCTGTCTGTGTGTCTGTCTGTGAACAATATCTCAAAAACGGAAAGAGGTATGGCGTTGAAACTTCATATATAAGTTTTGTGTACTATGTAGATGCGACAGCAAGCTTTTGAAGAAAATCGAATAACCGGAAGTAGGTGTTTACTCTTGTGATTTTTCAGTTTTTTTCGATTTTTTCCAAAACGGCTCTAACGATTTTTTTTAACTTTACATTTTTATTACATTTTTTATGTGTATTGATTTGAGATAGGTGATTTTCCAGTTGAATACTTCTAAAATGGGTTTCTTTTGTTTTTTTTTCTATTTTTTATTAACTCCTATTTTAAATAGAACAGCCGCTATATTATTACGTTTTTGAATTCAGCTTAAAAGTCTAGAGAAAATTTGTCTCTAGAACTAACACTCTATTTTGTAGTTTTTGTAAAATTTGTAATTTTTGAAAAATTTTGACAAATGGTTAAAAATTTAAAATCAAATTTTTGGATAATTATAAGATCACTGTAAAAGGAAGTTGTGTGCGTGTATTACACCAGATTTTTGACGTTTATAACAGCTCATTAAATATTCTTCCCGTTAAAATGTATTCAACTGAGGAAATAGTAGAAATGATAAAATGGTTTTATGCTGGAAATAGTGCTCGTTAAGTAAGTGCCTTGTTAAGCGTAAAATATCCGAATCGGCAAATTCCAAGTAGTTCAACGATTGATAGATTAATACGTAAATTTGAAACTACAGGAACAGTATTAAATAATTGTAAATGTAACAATTACGCTGAAAACGTGCAGCAACATGAGGAAAATGACAACACCTTGAATGTTTTGGCAGCAGTAACTATAAATCCCAGTGTAAGTTTAAGGCAAATAGCCTAAGATATTGGCTTGCCTCACAGCCGAGTCCTGCGAATTTTAAAAAAACAAAGTTTCCCTCTTACAAATATCAGTGTCATCAAGAGTTGCTTGAACGTGATATGGAGAAGAGAAGTGCATTTTGCTTCCAAATTATGGAAAAATGTAACGAAGACAGTTTTTGAATAACGTTTTGTTTACGGATGAATGCACATTCACATTGCATAATGAACCAAATGTGCAAAATTGTAGAGTATGGGCTACTGAAAATCTACGCAACATTTTACAAACCAGGACCCAATATCCCCAAAAAGTTAATATTGGGGCGGGAATACTAGGTCATCACATTTCTTAAGTGAAAACCTTACAGGAGAGTGCTTTTTGCAGTTGTTAGAAGAAGATATATCTCCGGCGGTGACCGAAGTTGCTAGAGACGATCAAGAGATTTGGCTTCAGATGGTACCCCGCACACAACACTCGTGAAGTGCGCGACTTTGTAAAGTACAGTTTTTCCAATAAGGTGATTGGCCCAAATTATTTAATTAACTGGCCTGCTAGGTCCCCCGATCTTTCGCCCAACGATTATTTTCTTTAGCGACATTTAAAATCGCAAATTTACTCTGGAAGAACCTTTCAAACTATTGAAGAGCTAAAAAATTGTATTCAAGCCCAATGCGATAAAATATCGCAATATCAGTTAGCAAATGTTAGACGGCAATTTTACAACAGGTTGGGTCATTGTTTAGTAGTTAATGGTGCTTTGTTTGAACATTTGTTATAAGTTATTAATTTTTGTGTTTTTGTATTATGCATATACGTACCATCGAAGTCATAGAAAACTGGGACAGGAAAATTACGCAGTTACCCTATTTTTCGAAAAGTGTAGTTTAGATGAAACATTTTGAATGAACTGAACGTTATTAAAGGAGACAGTCCACCTTTAATAATGTTCAGTTAAAATGCCACATCTAAACTACACTTTTCGAAAACAAGGGTATCTGCTTATTTTTCCTGTCCCAGTTTTCTATTACTTCGATGGTACATAACTATGTTTTGTTATATATATACTAATTTATTTTATTTTTCCGGTTCCGGAAAATTATAAACGATGGTATTGTGACGGAGGATTAAGGATCGGCCTTACCTGGTGGCGAAAGTTATATTTGGTATTTTGCCGGCTGGTAATTATCGGCCTAAGGTGACTTACTCGTTGAGAAGGGTCGGGGTTCCAGCAAAACTGAAAAAACTAAGGGAGAGGGCGCCAGGCCCTCGACGTCGACAAATCCTTGGGTCGGACCTCCCCAAGGTAAGGGCTAAACCCAGCAAACCAAATAATAGCAGTATTTATGGTTCTATAGTGCAAACACGAGTTACAATAGACAAGTAAATCGACATAAATAGGCAATAATAAATATCAGCACAAACAATCCAATAACTAGCATAGACACATTAAAAAAGGCGCTGCATAAGCAAATATAAAATGGGCGAGCTGCGTAAATAATTATAAAGGGGCGAGCTCTATAAATAATTATGAAGGGGCAAGCTGCATGAAAAAAATTAATTTTACAACAAAATATGCATAAATAAAATAAGAAAAGGTAAAGTTAGTTTTAAGCGACAGGAATCAAGTTGATACCTAATTTTGAGGTTGCCCACTAAGAGATAAAATCAATTAACGAGAAGCTCCGCGAAGCGGAGGTTCATACAAAGCCGACCGCGTAGAAATAATTCCGGCGAGCAAATAACTAGAAATTTGCAGGTACAAATTAGCACGCACCCTGTAAAGCAAGGTGCTTCAGAACAGAGTGATGCAAGCGGTAAGCTAACATTAACCCCGGTTGTTAACTCGATCTGACATTATGACAGTATCCAAAATTTAGAAGGGGCGAAAAATCTTCATATTGCAAGGTCATACAGGGTCGAAGAGATCTCTATGAAAAACTCATTAGGCTTGTTATGACAGTTCAAGTAAAGGCTCTATGAAGGCTTAATGGAATAACCGAGATTTATGATACATTGCAGGGTACCAAACCCGCAAGCCACGTTCGAAACATTTGACGTGATCGTAGCGAAACACATCGCATCGCCAGGGTAAGTAAATTAAATGTAGCTACCAACACCACGAAAGGGGCCTCTAAACTATCATACTATTAAACAGCTAGCGCTAAAAGAATGCAGCTACCAATAACTATATTAAGTTACACAAGACGAGACGTTTCGCATGAAATGCCCTATTATCATCTATACAACTAATTGCTAATACATTTACACACCCCAATAACCAATTCGTATCATCCTCGTAGGCTTGGATTGCACGTGCCGAGCTAGAAACTGCATGCGCTTCCGTGGCTCATCTGGACGACATCAAGGGCACGAGGGGCCTTGCCTTGAGGCAATGGGACAAGCGAACAAACTGCAGGTAGGCGATGCTTCCAAGCGCTTCCGAGGGGTGTGGCGCAGAGTGATTTCCAATACTCTTGCGAAATCCAGGGAAAAGTTGCCTAAAAGCGTACAAATTTTAGGTAAGCTCCGAGAAGGATGTAGGAGCTATCGTAAATTAACATGAGGTTAAAAGGCAGCCAAATGTGGACGTGCAGGTGGCAAAAGCTGGTCCAAATAATTCCACCGAGGCGATAGACGTAAGAATTCTAACATTAAACCAATAATTCGAACGCCAAAAAGGCATTTGTGATTCCATATTCTCCACATCCAATGGAGCCTAGCCAAACCAATTGGCTTTTTGAAGCACTACGCCGAGAGGGCACCCAACTTGCTTGCACGGATTTTTTAATGGAAAGGAACGAGAAAATCCACCGCATGCCATTTAATTCAAGTTATCAAAAACTTACCAACATTTGGGCAAGAGGACCCACAACAATTACTGAAATATGGGTTGTTTTCATATGATAACATCACTGTAGTTTCAGGCTAGAAATTTATTATCACCAGAGGAAAATAGAGTTGCCTAAGCAGTTAGGTAGAAATGTACTGTATGTTTGGGGGAAATAAATGCGAATAGTAGAATTTAGTTAATTATTTGAAATATTGCCTGCAAGACCACCAAATAATCGTAACAAAATGCTTAGTAATAAAATATAACTAGTTAAATCTCACTAATGCATGCAAAAATACAAATTAACCGTAACAGTATATATAGATACCTACAGCATTTTCTCTAGAAAAAACGAAAACATTTTAACGAGAACATAATTTAATAATCAATTATAAACGTCAAACAGCAAAGACAAAAGTAAATGTACATGTTGTTTGTTTCCATAATTCCAAGGCATCAGTGATTTTTTTAAAATTGCATTTTTATTTCGTTAATTTCTACGGCTTCGGAAAATGAAAAATTGTAAACAATAGTATGTACAGATACAGTATTTTTTCTCTACAAAAAACTTCTTTGCACTTTAATTAAAAAATAAATAGGGGCAGGGCCGAGCCGTGCCTGGGGTGCAAAGCGTGCACAGCACCCGGGCGGCAAACTATTTGGGGCGGCAAAATGAAAAATGAAAGAAATTTAAGATAGGTATGCTTGTGCCTTGCGGCATTAGAAAATGCAACATTTTTTATCAAGTTATAGTCTTGTGTCTGGCTTTTTTTCGTATAAAGGTAACTTGATACAGAGAAACGGTTGCATTTTTAAGGCGGCAAGCATACAATAATAATTTATTACTTATAATTTATTTTTATTATAAACACGTCGCGTCGGTGCCGTTTGCTATTGTACACGGTGATTATACCGACACACGAGTTATCGCTCTGTCGCTATGGTGCAGCGTCATGAAACACGAAACTATATAGATCAGCGAAATCAGCTAGACTAAGCGGCCCTCTTTAGACACAAAAATAATGAGTAAATTGTGTATTTGTGCTTTGTTGCAACATGCTTCATGCTCATGCATGCCGCCGGCATATACGATAACAAACTTAAAAAGGGCAATTGGGGGTTAGTTTAGTTTGCGATTGAATGCTAGTAAGATTGTACTGAACTTAGCAGAAATAAAAAGGCTAAACGTTTCAAGCAAGAGCTAAATAATATAGTGCTTTTTAAAGTTGAAAGTTTTAAAACGTAAGTATTTTTCATTATTTTAAACATTTGAACTTTTTTGCTTATTTTTCTGTTTCGCTATCCTTAGAATTTATTTGTGCTTAATTCAGATGGCCGATGGCAGAAAGAGACTTTCCGGCTTTCAGTATCGAAAAAGAAAGTCCGAAAAAGACGAAATTAAAAAAGGACTGGCTGGCTCCTTAAAAAAATTTTTTGTTTCCACGGCGGCTGCAGCCGAACAACCATCAACAAGCCTGCAAGTGGAGGAACAGCTTGATTCGAACAAGGACACGCATATGGAAAATCCAGAAATAGGGCAAGAAAATAATAAATCCGAGGCGGATGCACAGGACACACCGGATTCACCACCACCAACCGAGGTTGCTGCTGAGGACGCTGGGATGGAAATATTGAAAGATCCTGCTCTTTGGCCGCAAGTTTTAACAGATAACATTAAAATGTCTATTCTTGAATTGGGGCCATTACAATTGAAAAATATTGCATTTCCATTAGACGATTCAAACAGATCTTTTTCAACTACTTATTATGACAAAAAATTAAGCAATAATGAAAAAGTTCCTAGAACATGGTTAGTTTATTCTAAGTCAAATAATTCTGTATTTTGTTTTTGTTGCAAATTATTTAAAGTTACTGATAATGTTTTTAACGATGATAAAGGTTATACTGACTGGCGACACTTATCTCAAAATTTAGACAGGCACGAAAAAAGTAAGGGGCATTTTGAGAGTGTTAAGAAATGGGTCGAGCTAAAAAAATCGATTGAAAAAGGGACAACTGTTGACTCAGTCAACCAAAATGTAATTAAGTTGGAAAAAAACGATGGACGTCAATTATTGAAAGAATCATTTGTGTCATACAGTATTTAGCTGGACAAAATGCAGCTTTTAGAGGAAGTAATCAAAAACTTTTCGAAAAAGGCAATGGTAATTTTTTGAAGCTAATTGAATCAATTGCAAAATTCGATAATATAATGGCGGAACATATTGGCAGAATTCAAAAAGATACCAATAATATGCCACATTATTTAGGTGATAAAATCCAAAATGAATTAATTTGTCTAATAGGTGAAAAAGTCAAGCAAAATATAATCGAAACTTTAAAATTGTGTAAATATTATTCAATTATATTAGATTGTACACCTGATGTGAGTCACGAAGAACAAATAACTGTAGTTGTCAGGTTCGTTTTCATTAATGATATTTCAAAGGGTATAGAAATTAGAGAGCATTTTTTAGGGTTCTGCCCAGTTACAGATACAACTGGTGAAGGACTAACGGCCTTTTTATTGAATTATTTAAAAGAATTAAATATTGATATTAAGGATATGCGAGGGCAGGGATATGACAACGGTGCCAACATGAAAGGCAAACATAATGGGCTGCAAAAAAGAATCCTTGATATAAATCCTAGAGCCTTTTTTGTCCCTTGTGCAGCTCATAGTCTTAATTTAGTTGTCAATGATGCTGCGAAAAGTTCGCTTGAAGTAACAAATTTCTTTGCTATTATTCAAGAAATATATGTTTTTTTTTCAGCCTCCACCTACCGTTGGCATATTCTCATGAAAGAACTTCCTACCATAACTGTAAAACCTTTATCTGATACACGGTGGGAGAGTAGAATCGATGCCATTAAAACCCTTAGATTTAATTTAGAAAAAATTTATGATGCTCTCTTTTCCCTTTATAATGATACATCAAGAGACAATGACACAAAAAACCTTGCAAAGTCACTAATTAATAAAATAAAATCATATAAATTTGTGTGTTCTCTAGTAATTTGGTACAATATTTTATCAAAAATAAACACTGTAAGCAAAATCATGCAAAAATCTAATATTATTTTACCAGAAACTGTAAAAATGTTGACAGAAATTCAAATTTTTTTCATTGAAATACGATCTGAAGGTAGTTTTACAGCTATGCTTAATGAGGCAAAAAAAATTGCTGAAGATATAGACTGCGAAAGTGTTTTTCCAGCTGTAGGCTTGGTTAGACCGAGAAAAGCAAAGGTTTTTTTTGATTATGAACATAGAGATGAATCAATCGAATCACCAGAGTTGAATTTCAAAGTCAATTTTTATTTTTATATTCTTGATATAGTAATATCAAAATTAAATGACAGATTTGAACAGTTAAACGAGTGCAACTCCTATTTTGGCTTTTTAAATAATTTAGGCTCTTTATCTATAGATAAAGAAGAATTAATGAAATGTTGTATGGATTTACAAATTAAATTAACCGATTCATCTACAAAACAAATGGATGTTAATGCAATTGATTTGTGCAATGAAATTGAAATATTGTCCATTTATAATAAAAGCAATACGACTTCGGCCAAGGAAACTTTAGAATACCTTGTGGCTAATGATTTAATTAGCACTTTCCCGAATTTATCTGTAGCCCTACGAATTTTTTTAACGATGCCTGCCGCTGTGGCTCATGGTGAGAGATCGTTTTCAAAATTAAAAATAATTAAAAACTATTTGAGATCTACTATGAGCCAGAACAGACTTACAAATTTGGCTGTAATAAGCATCGAGGAAGAGATCTGCCAGGCGTTAGATATACGAGAATTTGCAATTAAAAAAGCAAGAAAAGTCGCTTTTGATATTTAAATTTAGAATTTATGTAGTTTTTAGTTCATGTTTATAACTTCTAAGTTACTAATAATAAATAATTTAAGCAATACTTTGTTTTATAACTATTAAAGCATTATGTTAGTTGTTTTAAATATTTAATTTTTTAATTTATACAAATAATAAAGTTTATAATAACCTTTATATTTTTTTATTTTTTAAAACAAGTTACAGTTATCAAGGCAACGCAGAATTTTAAAATTAACACTATTTACGTCTAAGGAGCTATACGCTATAGGGGCGGCAAACTATATCTTGCACCCGGGCGGCAGATACCCTTGGCTCGGCCCTGAATAGGGGAGCCAATAATCAAACATTAAAAATTTACCATTTAAATCCCTGTATATAATATATATTGCTATGATATCCGTTTGTACGTTGAAGATTTGAAGTTAATGTAATGAGTAGCTAACAAAGTTTATTTGCTAAAGGAAAATTAATGGTACAAACATATTTTGTTGCCGTAGAATTTATCGACCATTGTAAATACATAGTCACATTTTGGGCATTAGTTTGTTTCAAAAGTAAGATTTAGGAGATTCTTGTAAATAGTAGCCAAATAACTCATAGTAATTTAAGTCAAGGAGTCAAGCACACATGCAAGGTGCGTCTCACACAACACCAAGTACGATTCGAGGTACTTTCATGATTTTCCGGGAAAATGTGGGTTACGTTTTGGCAAAACCAAGCTAAAATATACTTGGAGACCCCATTTTTATCAACACAAAGAGCCAAGAACCGTGTAGGGCCACGTGTTAACTTTAGTGATTACAAAATAAAACATTTTGGACAAGATTTTGTGCGTCAAAGTGCGGTTATGATAAAACTAAACATGCAGTGTAACCGTTCAAAGTGCGTGTAAAACCGGGTCACCGAACACCATAAATGATACACTCGAATGTGTACGCTGGAAGCTGCTATCGGAACTGGCCTCAGGTCCATTGCAGGCCGAAATCGCCGGCAACACAAAAATGGGGCCGCAGCTGCAGAAGTCAAGGGCCGTAGTTGAGGAACATGTGTATGTCCAAAATTAGGGCCCTGCAAGCAAAATATTGAATATTGTGCACATAGGAGCTACGAATTTACGTACCCGTGAAATTGAAGCTGTTACGAACCCATTATTGTATCAAATATGCTGCTTGAAGGGCTCCGTTCAAGTTATAAAGAATACGCATACTTGGAGGTGTTTTTGGACATAATGAAGCCTTCTTTCACTGGCAGAGCTGTTAAACTCCGTGATTTCAGGCGAAAGTGCAGAGTGAAAGGGTTTAGCTATGTATGCAGACCTTTGTTAATAAAATTTTCCACTTGTAGATAACATTCACACACGTGCAGCAAGGCTGTGGCACCACTTTTCAGGCAGCACATCTGTGTTGGGAGAAAATGTGCTAAAATCGCTTTGACATGGCACAAGCTCGGATAGATGTGAGATTTGGTACATTTGTGTTTCGATATACGCTGCCCACAATGGTGCAGTTAGTTTTGTGTTTAGATCTAAGGTTTTGTGTAAAAAATTTAAGCATCTTATCAAATTAGCGGCTTTTGTTCATGTTGTTTCAAGCGTCCTTTTCTAATTGTTCTTCTGACGTCAATCTCGGCAAATGAATGGCTTTAAAATCTTTTGTTTTTCCTAGGGTATAAAAGGGAACGACGCTGAACTTCCAGGGACTTGTTAATTAATTTTTGACGGGAAAACAACGTCTGTGTCCCGACCATTTTAGGGGTTAACTTGGTTGTTTTAGTTGACGTATGTTGTAATTTGTTTTGTGAATCAGTCACTTACGTGCAAATAAATAGTTGTCACTTGTGTACGATGTTGTTATCCAAATGTTGTGCTGATTTATCCTATTTTGGTGCAATTTACACTATTTCTTCGAACGAATCTGGCTTTGAACGAGTTTCGATCAGCGGCCTTTTTGGAGATATCTTGCAGAAGGTTATCAACCAATGGGGTGGAGCAAAAAAAAGTTGCGGAATTATTCTGTGCTATATGTTTCAATTAGTTCATGTATTTCATTGTAATGTTGAGCTCGATAATAATAATTAAACTAGCAGGAATTAGAGTTTGAAAAGGTCAATAAATAAAACAAAGTTTTCTTTTTTCGACCCTCAACAATTGTATTAATGTTTGCTTCCATGAACCCGCGAATTTATATGATGTGTGTTGTATTTTATGAACAGTGAGTTGCTTATGCCTAAAGTAAGGATCTTTGATAATATCTTGCTTCTGGAAAATTGACAACGCGTGCCCATAATAAATTAAAGAAGAATGCCCTTTCACAGGGGTCACGGCCACCAATAAAGCTGGGCGATATATCGATAAATATCGATATTATTTCCTTATCGATATATCGATATATGGAAATATCAGATATCGGTATATCGAAATATCGAATATCGATATTTATCGAATATCGTTATATCGAAATATCGAATATCGATATTTATCGAATATTAATATATCAATATTTATCGAATATCGATATATCGAAATATTGAATATCCATATGTATCGAATATGGAAATATCTGATATCGGTATATCGAAATATCGAATATCGATATTTATCGAATATCGTTATATCGAAATATCGAAATAGATATTTATCGAATATTAATATATCAATATTTATCGAATATCGATATATCGAAATATTGAATATCCATATGTATCGAATATGGAAATATCTGATATCGATATTTATCGAATATCGTTTTTTATCGCTATCCCCATAACTATTGATATCGCCATAATTATCGATATCTCCATATTATCGATAAATACATATATATCGAGATTTATGGAATAGCTGTCAAATTAGTAGTTTCCACTTGTCTAATCCAACTGTTGTCAGAAACTGGTCACCATGTAAACGTTCAAATTGGTTTACGATTACTTTTTGTATGTATACCGTATACCTTGTATCTGCCCACGTACAACATTCGCTTAATTTGAAGTGCCATAAATTCAATTTGTTTTAATAATCCTAATAATAATACTTCATGATCTAAAATGATCTACTATGTTATTTTACAAATTGACCTATTGTAACCACGCAGAACAAGATTCATAAATTGTCTTTTCAAAAATCGATATGAATATGGGTGCACTAAAAACGACATTTGTGTTAACTATTAGGTAATTTTTAAAACATTCGAGTGCTGTATAACCATTTTCGAACCTAATTTTTTGCGTTGCCACTATTCATCTAAACTGAATTTGGCTATTCAGAAACTAAAGTTATAATTACGCATTGATTGTCGTGTACAGTTGTACATACATACACATCTCATGTTACAGTAAAATAATACCTAATGTTTGTTAATGCTTTACTTTTGTAACACATATAATTAGCAAGACAGAAATATACTTTAATTATTCACATTTTTAACACATATTTTAATAAGTACAATTATTTTCTTAAGATAATGCAATACAATATAATGACATTGATAATAATATAAAGTATGTGTATATTCGTACTCCGAATTTAACACGTATTGCATTTTGCAACTTTTAAATATAGACTTCTTGTAAAGTCCCTAAATTTAAAAATATTGTGCAAGTCTGCAGATTTAATTTGCGTGGATAAATTCTTTTCGGACGTTTTTTTGTTTATGCTACACTTTTTTCACATCGAGGAATTCTACATAATATTTGATAGTCAGCACTCAGCAGTAGGGCTGGACGATATATCGATAAATATCTATATTATTGCCATATCGATATATCGATATATGGAAATATCGGATATCGAATATCGATATATCGAAATATCGAATATCGATGTTTATCGAATATAATTGGTCAGATAGAAATATACTTTAATTATACACATTTTTAACATATATTTTAAGAAGTATAATTTATTTCTCCAAAAGATAATGCAATACAGTATAATAACATTGAGAACAATATAAGGTGTATTCGTACTCCGTAAGTCCGTACTCCGGAAGTCCGTATTCCGTAAGTCCGTACTCGTACTCCGAATTTAAAACGTATTGCATTTTGCAACTTTTAGATAAGGATTTCTTGTAAAGTCCCTAAATTTAAAAATATTCTGCAAGTCTGCAGATTTAATTTGCGTGAACAAATCCTTTTCGGGCGTTTCTTTTGTTTATGCTACACTTATTTCACGTCGGGGAATTACTATTCTACATAATATTTGATAGTCAGCACTCAGCAGTAGGGCTGGGCGATATATAGATATTATTTCCATATCGATATATCGATATTTGGAAATATCGATATATCGATATTTGGAAATATCGAATATCGATATATCAATATATCGAATACCGATATTTATCGATATATCAATCTTTTTAGGATATTTATCGATATATTGACAAATATCGATATGTCGATATATCGATAAATATCGATATCATTCTGATACCGAATATCTTTCTTGGGCGCCATTATCATAGCAAAGAAAGAATACTAATAGCTATTTGTACAAGTAGTGCTAAAAGTGGATGTTTATGCATCAGCTAGCACACAACATTTTTTCTATGGCCTTAAATTTACTGTTATTAATCCATAAATGTCGATTTAACAAAGGTTTGCATTTATGACAGTTATAATTTATGTCATAGTAAAGAGATGACCTTGACGGCACAGGTGATTGTTTCTGCAGCCGGTAGCTATCAAAGTTAGTTATCAAAGGTAATTATAATACTGCACATTTTAATTTATTCATTACATAATGCTTTAATTATTTAAACACTTTACCTCAAACGAAAGAAGTAACTAGAATAACTTTACAACCTCACTTCCAGTTCAAAATTCTAAATGGAACACCAGCTGTTTACTTTATAACACATGTGCTAAAAGTAAACAGCTGCTTTCACTTTTAACACGCTGATTTATAAAACATTTTTAGTGAAACCAGCTAGTGATAAAAGGACTACTTTTAGTAGTGGTCGTAGAAAAAATTAATTTGGTTCATAACCTATAACAACACCGATGAATATAAAAGTTATAAACACATGTAAACAATCTGCGGATCTGCCAACGGGCTGCCTTCATGTGCCGACGTCACGCCGGTGAACTGCGGCCCTATATTTCCGGAAGATTTCTAGGGACGTATCTCCAAGGACCGATTAGTGTGGGTTAATGATGGCCCAAGACAAGACTTGCCAAACATCATTAGAATCTACAGATTCTGCACTTTGCTCCCGTACTAAACGTACACCAATAGCATTATCTCAACTTGCACTATTCTCGATTGAAAATTACTTGTTGAAAATGCTTTGGCCGATGAGAAACCACTATCTGTGGTCCTACCCAAATCGAAGCTTTATGGCTTGTTTTATTCGTTACGTGCCTGCGGACCACCAGTCAAAGCTGAAAAATAGTACATTATGTATCTAGAACGAAAAGCGTAACATTCCCAGACTTCCCAGGAGTCTGGGAATGTTGCTTTTTGTCCAAGATACACATACTATTTTTCCGCTGATCGATACGAGTAATTAAAAAATTAGGAAATAATACTCGAATATTCCCTGCCTAGGCCGGGAATATTATTCCTGTACAGTTTTATTGTAAATTACCCAGCAACAGCTGATGTAATGAAATGTTTGACTTTGCTCAACAAAATTTTGTCAATAATGTGTCAGTTCGAGTACGATTGGCGGAAAATTCTATTTTCTCTCAATCCACTGTCAGAAACGTTTCTGACATCAAACGCTGCTCATCAAAACTAAAGCTGGTTTTCGTAAAACCAGGAGGAATAATCGTCAACAGTGCAGATTTAGGATCAACTTCGTTGCTAACCAGATTTTTAAATGTTTCGAAAATAGAATTTTTAAAGCTTCTAGAAATCTTCTGGTATGTACCTTATTTTTTAGATGCTATTGGCTAAATGCGCACTGCATCACTACCACGCGATGCCGTTGGCGTCAATCTGTTCTTTGGAACTTCAACACACTATTTACAAGTAGAAGAGTACAACGTACTATAACACTAGATGGTATTTTAATTAAAATAAACGATAGATTACCATAGTAGTGTAGTTAGACGGGTTCTGTCTCACTTTTTGGCGGGAAATTCAAATTCTGCGCAGCGGTGGTCTAGTGGTAAGAGTGACAGACTCGTAATCACAAGCGATCAGTGGTCCCGGCTTCAAACCCCGGGGTAGGCACAAGTCGGCTGGGGGTGGAACGTTACTTATCCCACATTCGGTGCCAATTCTCGGGAAATCACAACACATGTTGAAACATGCCTCCGACGCAAATTCCTAGACAATGACGTCATTTTTTCTGAGAATTTTCACCAGATGTGGGGGCCATTGTCTGGGAATTTGTGCTGAATGTGGTTAATGAGGGGGTCAATAACCTCCATTATCAGTGACTGGGGTTCAAACTTGTCCAGACCTGTTGATACTTGTTCTCATTGTCTACTAAAAGAGCTCTAGACCTGTTGAAACCTGTTCTCATTCTCTACTATCTTTTCTGAGAATTTGCATCGGATGTGGGGTTAGTAATTTTTTGAGAATTGGCACCGGATGTGGGGTGAGTAATTTTCTGAAAATTTGCACCGGATGTGGGGGTGAGGGCCAACCTGACATGTTTATATATTATCCTGTAACAGTTTTATGAACACAACGATGTGATAAACCGACAATAATCGTAAATATATTTGTATCTATTTGTTTAAAACGTACATGTATAAAATTATTACAAATATATTATGCGGCAGTCAATTATTGTGCTAGAGGTGTTGTTGCCACCTCTGACGATCTCCTCGAACACAAGTTTGTAGACACTTTTAAATTAGCCTACACCGATTACGGACCCGTTTGTGACAACATTATGGTAGTTAAAATATATGACCAAACAGACTGCGAAGAGAGTTTAGAGAAGAGGCGTTCCATACTTCTGAAGGAGATGTGGGTTGCATATAACAACTATTTACGTGGTAAATTCTCCAATTTCATTTCTGCTAGACATGCGTCAGAGCAAAACTACAGAATTACAAGATTGGAAGCAAAAATATACAATTACAAGATAGGTAATGTCTTCGACCCTCTGGAGGAGTGTTTAAGTGTACTGGTCAGTAACAAGCAGTATTTACAAGATACAACGTTTTATTCTGTGCCAATCACTTATATGTGGACCAAGTTAGCAGATAGTCTACAAAAAAACTGTTGTGTTGTGTTTAACAATGTTTTACAATATGTGTTCTGGTGCAACAAAAATACAAGAAAGTTTACCTGGGATGCAAATCAAACTGCCAGATAAACAAGAACAGCGCGAGAAAATGATAAACTACGCCCTTTCCGCCTACAGTTTTAACTATTTACCAGTTAATTATGCAGAAATTGTAGACAGCGACACACACGAGGATAACATAAACATCATACAAAAGTGCTAAGAAATAACTCCAATATCGCCTGCCCATGTATTAAGTGCAAGAAAGCTAAAGTTGAAGCTGGAAGAAATACAAATTAAAAAAAGAAAACTAGATTATTTAGCGGAAACAAACTCTATAAAAGAAGAGTACAAAAATTTGCTGTCAAAAGAACAAAAAGTAAAAGAATCTGAGGATAAACTATTCAGTTACTTTAATCAAAACCCTTGGAGAAATCTCGACACAACGGGGATATATAAGATTTCCGCATTTTATCGTAAATACTAAGGAAATTTTCCGACTGCTGGTGTCTAGCAGAAAAAGATCGAAGCAAAAGTGTATACTTCTTAAAAGGGTATGTTAAACAACATTTTATGGATATTTACGACGATAACAAAGAGAAACTTTGAGTACAGGGATACATTTGTGTTCCATTTAATGGATTACATATTGTAAGTTTGCCAACAGAAGAACCGTTTATAAAATTTAAAACTAATGGAGTTTCTACGTATAATGGTCACTCATTCTCCAAAGTAGAGGATGTTGAATTTTACAAGGGGCAGAATGGTGAGATCCAGATCGATTAATGTACAATCAAGAAGATATGGATCAAATTACCAACATTAGCATGTAGGATTAAGATTGCACAATGCCATCGTTTGGAAGAACTTCCAGAAAGAACAGAAGTAGTTGTAACTGGAATTAAACAAATTTATTATAGAAACAAAAATCGTATTTTACAGTTCAAAAATAAGTAGTCAATGAGAATCGGTTTGAACATGGCTGGACAGGTTTGTAGTAATTTTCTGGGCAATTGCATCGGTAGTAGACAAAGAAATCGAATTACTAGAAAGCAAACATGACAGTTTTAACCTACATAAAAAAGTTCGAGAAGCTGTTGGAGTCTATAAACCCAAAATATCAGAAAAGTTGATAGACGGGAAAGGAAACATCATCATGCAAAGGAGTGAGAGGATAGACATCTGGAAGAAATACATAGAAATGCTTTTCAAAGCAAGATATAATACTGGAAATAATAATAAATGTGAATCCGGCCCTAAGATTCTGTCAGGCCATTTTGCAGTCTTTAGCAACTCAATTAACAGTTTAAGCATTCAGAGCAGTTTGACTCTATTTCAAATCCTTTTTTTATATTTTTGTAAGCATAATGATTTTGTAGACCCCTGGTATTATTGTCGCTAATTTGTGGCATTTTGGACATCCCTCTAGTTTGGTTTCGGCAGTTGCATGTTAAGCACCTCAATATTTCGAACATTTAAAAATTCAGCCTGTGGGTGCGACGAGGATGGCTATGGCTTGCTTCGCGGAAAACAGCTGCAGGTGGCCGTTGGCAACCGTGAGAGAAGATTCAGTCCCGAGCCATCGAAGTAGTAAGTTGGAATTTACGATTTGGTGCGACGTCCCCGTGCTTGACACGGGGGTGTCGGCCTTTCCCGTTTGTGCTGTTACAGTGTGTTCGGTGTTCATCTGAACTGTGTTTGCTTCTTGGCATTTCCCAGAGAGACGTGTTTGAGTGAGCTTGTGTGGTGGCAGTCCGGTCTCTTCTTACGTGCCGCTGCAGGGTGTTATGTGGCTTGTATAGTCAATTAATCCGCCATTACTAATTATGTATCTCTGTATTCACCCATGTAACGTCTACGTTGCCAACAATTTGCATAAACAAGATAGGTGAACGCAAAATTTCAATCCGAAATAGGATCCATTAGGACATTCAGCCAATTCCTGTATCGCTTTAGCCACGTTTGGTGCAAGGTGCCTGTTCGACTACTATGTGGAGTGTCTCCTCGTTCGCTATTGGCTGAACTAACAAGGTAACGATCTGTAATAACTTTTGTACCGCCAGTAGCTTTAATGGTACCGCTTCCTGCATTCAAATTTGCTGTAAATACAATATTAGTGCGACGTACACTCTGCCTAAAATTCACTGTTGCGAGTTAACGCTTGCTCTGTCAGCTAACTTTAGTTACGCCGCTTCCTGCATTCAACTTTGCTGTAAATACAATATTAGTGCGACGTACACTCCGTCTAAAATTCACTGTGGCATGTTAACGCCAACTTTATTAATATCGCATGCATTACGTAAAATCGCTTGTGAGATAGTGCAGTGCAACGTACATTCCGACTAAAAATTCACTGTTGTGTTGTAATACTCCACCCTTCTTATAAGGGTATTTTAAATGTAGCCACGGGAAAACTCACAGTCGAAGAGGGTTTGATGCACTCGAGTATAAATCAATTCAGCAACAACAATTTGTTAGTAATAAATCAATATAAATGTGTTACAAATAATAGGAACTGAACTGTATATTACAAAATACGAAAACTACAATTTCTTGGTGGCCCCACGTCAAAATTTGCCTGCAGTGTAGGCAGCCCAATAATCGCTTCTGCGGGGAAGGTCACGTCCTTTGGGGTCGCCGGTCTTCGACGGGACAGCATGCAGCACCTTCTGGGTCGATAGGCGAAACGTCCCCGCTTGGAGCCAATCGATGCCGAAAGCCCAAAATTAAGTTTGAATGCGTTTTCCTTCTGCGGACTTGACGGATTAAAATATATGGCCAATTTTTACCTGGAATACGTTTCTTCTAATATTTAGTGTGGGGTGTTCCTCCAGAAGTCGAAGGCTTCCTCAGACGGACGTAGCGGGTAGACGGTAGTCCCCAAATTCCAGGTACATAAGTGGTATTCAGTAGTCCGCAGGTAGAGCGATGCGCTTTATCGAAATGCCTGGGGCGATAAAAGGCCAGCTGCCCCGGGTCGTTGCCTCGACTTTGTTTACGCCTAATTTGAATTTTCGGACTGGGGACGTTGCCTTCAGGACTTGCAAATCGGGCGGCGGCTTCCAGCGGAGTATGTACTGTGAATCACACAAAATTAATCTTCGCGGAGATCGGACGACCTGTTAACCTTTATATACTGCGAATAAAATAAGATTTCGCAGTCAACGAGAATGCAGGAATGTTCGGATGCGGGGATTATAAAATATTTCAAGATTACAACAACGTGTGCTGGATCCTGGAATATTTCGAGTTTCAACGCCACACTACTAACCAGAGTTTACCGACATGATAGAGCGGCGTTCAGTACGGGTTATTTATAGCGGGTATGAAATATCTTAATCTTGCAAACAGTTCGTAACGACAAAATGGCGGTAGGAAATGCAGCCAGATTAGATAACGGATCGGGTCAGGTATCTTCTTATCGGATGAAGATCGGTCAGAGGAGCGGCAGCTGGGCGATCTTCGTATATATAGCATCGGGGCTCCTTATCTTCTGCTTCCGGTAGCGATTGGAACAGGAGGGAAGATTTGCTTGAGCGGCGCCTTATCGTAACTTGCGGCATCGGAAGCCGATCGGCTTATCATCGGCTAGATCCGTAACTTTTAAAAAGCGCGCTGAATTCAATTCAAATGCTTTTTGAGTATTCCTAAGATTTAATTTCAGGGCGAAACGTTACAGTGTGGTAACCTTTGTGCCCTCAGCCTGTTCTAATCTTCTAATTGTAGCGCATTTATTGCATAAATCTATTACTGCCAATTTGTGTGGCTTTATGTGTCGTAATACAGGGCGCTCGGATGACTGGGGCCCAAATTCAGGCTTTGCTCTCACGCGTCCCGGCGTACCGCGGTTGGACTCAAGCCTGCGTTTACCCTTCACTTCCGGCCTGGATTTGGCGTCCGGCTCGACTGTGCCCCCCCCCCCCATTAACAGTAAGCGCTTTTCCCAGCTCGGCGTACTGAATAAGCTACCTTTTCGAGTTGCTACATTTGTGATTTGTAATGTGTTTGATAGGTCACTAACTGTGGTCCAATAGATGTATTAACCTTATCGTCTTTTTCTTGTATCTGTTGCGTCTTGTGCATATCTGTTACAGGGTGACTGTGCCACTGTGCTACAACAGCTGTGAGGTGAGGCCCGGACGCGGAGGAAAGGCATTCCAGGTAGGTGGTCGCGTCTGGTACTGCACCGTGGCTGCCGAAACAGTTATTTGAGTATTTTCCCGAAATAGTTCTTTGAGTATTTTTCCCTAAATAGTTATTTGAGTATTTTCCCGAAATAGTTATTTGAGTATTTTCCCGAAGTACTTACAGTACTTCTCGCTCCGTTTGACTCTCCAGGTCCGGTTGAACGTGGGAATCTCGATATTGGATCTGGTGGCGCCCTCTCTTTAACAGCAACCTACACATATCACGTAACGCTTGTCCTGTGGCATACGGATGTGAACCACGCCCATCTCCCTGAGCGCATTTGAGCCGAGGCTTTTAGCCTGTTTTATCAATCTCCCAGGGTAAGCGTACCCCATTTCCCGGATTTGTTTAGCATTTGATACTCGCCTATCAGCGGGTGTTGTAAGGACAATTTAATACCGTAACAATTATCAAGGAAGAAGTAGAGAAAGCAATAAAAAATGGAAAATATGCAAAGGCACC